>JBBBDQ010000895.1:2985000-3195000 GCA_037127315.1 Ascarosepion bandense | reverse complement strand
GTTGTATAAGAAACTGAGTACCCAGCTAAAATTGTTTAAATTTGTTTTTCAAATATTTTTTTTTATAATCGGAAACTTTTTGTAATAACTTTTTGTAATAACCGATGAAACTGCGCTGAAAAAAAGTAAAAAACAATGAAAAACAACAAATTAAAGGTGGTAGTAGTCTCCTTCATGTTCGCCTTCATGCTTTATTTTCGTATACATACAATAAAAATAACACAAGTACAAAAGTGGGGGTTGAGATGGCTGGTTTTCTTCTAACTTGTTTTAAAACTTAGCTGACCACAATCACTGACCCAAACAAACTAACAAACTATACGTTATACCTTACACCAAAATATCACATTCTTACTTACCATTCTTAGTGAAAACCCCATAATACCTCAAAGACTCTATGCAGTCCTAAATAGTTCCATCAGTAAAATTTGTCTGTGGAGAGTGGAAAATAAATTAACAACATTAAAAAATGAAAACCCTGATAAATATTTACAAAATGCATTATAATATTCACAAGGAACTAAGCAAGATGGTGTTAGTAATACCTCCTTATAATCTTGTTGTGGAGTTATTTTCGCAGTAGAGGCTAGTATTTATTCTAAAGTCGGTCCTAATAGGTTTGGCGTACAAAACGTTAGGAACTTGATATAAAATGTATTACGCAGTGTAATCTTGACAGGTCGCTGACTACTTTCGTATTCGACTAAATGTCGACTACTATCATCCAATATCGACTGACTCTCGTTCCTCCTTCTACTCTACTATGTTGATTATTCAATTCTGGAAGTGGGGACTTCTAGCATAAAGGCAATTTCTCGGCCGGTACACTATCTTAGCTGCTGTCGTTAGTAATTTATGGTGTCTTTATTTCAGTTTGTATATTTTTTTCCGATTTCGAAATTTTGGCCATTTGCGGCTGCCACACTGTTTTCCTTTTTCTTTTTTCGTCGTTACGTGTAAAATAATGCTTTTTCTCTTTATCCAATGTTTTATTTTCCTTAACTGTTGGGGATCACATATACAGAGAACGACAGCAGTAGTTGTAGTAGTTGCAAAACAGTTGTAGAATTGTAAAGCAGTTGCTTAGTTGGTCAGTAAGTTGGTGCAGAGTTAATTGGAGTTGTTTGGATATAGACTCATTACCCGGACATACTATTTCACTTCAAGACTATATATAATTATTCTGCTAATAGTATTCCTGAATTAACTAACCCGTGTTCCAGTTTGTATATCTTGTTCAATATAACTTAGATTTTCTACCTCCATATTTGTTTTTGTTATTTATTATTTTATGTGGTTTCTCACTCGAAATCCACAACACTAACCAAAACAAGTTTGTTCTAACAGAACGTTTTTTGTCGGGCATTTTTAAAAATTATATCCCATTTTTTGTTTTGTTTTTAAGCAAAAATAAATAAAGGAAATATACACTTTTTTTAATAAACCTATCATTTTTAGAAGGAATTTTGATATCGACCATCAGTGATCTATGCTTCTTTAAACGTGTTACATACAAGGCTTTTAATTTCTTTTTTGGATTCGATCAAAATCAATAACAGTGTCTTCAAAGTCTTCTTTACATATTGATATCAATATGGACGAGCGATCTGCGTGTCCCAATTATTTGGACGATATAAATTCCATCTTGAAATCATAGTTCAATAAAATCGTAGAACAACACTGTAGTTTGTTTGCAGTATGCGCTAGAATACCTTTAATAAAACCGGATATATTTAATAATGAATAATAATCAGTTATTAATGCAGATATTCTTCCTAATATCACCCTGTGAATTTTCTTTATAGCAAAAATTATAGCAAGTGTTTCCTTTTAAATTTGATTGTAGCATTTTTCCGTATTTTTGAAGCGTGACCGACTACTTTCACTGTACCGGCTTCAAATTTTTGGTCTATTACCGCTTCTATGATGTATTCACTCTCATCTAACGCTACTATTTTTTTGTCACTTTGTAATGTGTCAGTCGTTTTTTTTTTAAGTTTAAATCGGGGAACCGAGTTCGAATTCCAGTTGAATTCCTTGCATTCACTTACGCGCAAATACCCTTGGGAAAGGTATTAATCCGTCTCTCCCCTCCAGTTATGGGTTAAATAATAGGACAGATTGGGTTCTATAGCCTTGGTCGGCAACCAGTCTACCGCAGAAAGCAATGGCAACCTAATGCGGGATAATCTTCTGCCCAGTCAGTCATGTCTCTTTCGAAACATGATCGCCCAAGCGTGTATCGCGCATGGCACTTAACTGACTGACTGCGGTCAATAGTTTTTTTTAAAGTTTTTCAAAAGCTTTTTGACATTCCGCCAACCAGTTCAATTTCGTACCCCTCATAAGTAAGTTATTCGAATCTGCTGGCAATTTGTACATATCTGGCACATAACACTAATCCAAGGAATGACTGTAGAGTCATCTAATTTGTCGGGGGAGGCATTTCTTTAATGACACTTAGTCGAGTAGGATCTGATCTTCTTCCTTTTTTGTCGATTATCAAAAGTAAGTATTTAATTTTGTCCATATAAAAAACTGACATTTCTGTTCACTGATTTTCAACCCATAATCATGTAGTTTCTCAAATACGTGTTGAATCAGTTTTACGTACTTTATTATGGTAGTACTCTTAATAAGTAAGTCATTTATGTAAGCGACGGTACCGTCTCGTCCTGCCAACATAGTTTGCATTATTTGCTGGAAAAAACTAGGGTTAATTTCATCCCGAATCTCACCTTAATGATATTTATTTTTACTGCAACAAATTTTCTGTTATTTGAACTTTCCAACTTTTTAACTTGCATCACTACTTTCAGCAAGTTTGTTTTCGGCTTGCAATAGCTTCTTTTCTGACTATTTTTTTCACAATCAAAGCATTTTTGGTTTTAAATGGACACTCTTCTTTTAAATGAGCATATATATCAGCCATAGGATGGGTTAAGTTCTGCAGTCTTTTTATTTCGGATTTTTTTTCATAGGAGTGTTAAATTTTTCCTGCCGTTTTTTTTTTTTTTGTACTTTTAAACTTGTAGAGTCATTTATGTGTATTAATAGTTAAATATTTCTGATATTCTTCATCCATTTCATTTTGGAGATATATCTCAGATTGATCAATATTTGAAAAAAATTAACAACATTTAATTTGGTAAATATATATCGTCTAGATTTGGTAGGGGATATACATGTGAGAGGAAGCAATTATTCAACCCAGTCGAAAAATCTACGCATAAAAGAATTTTTTTTTATATATAAACTGCTGGCATGTCCTATTTCAGAGTAATGTATTTTTTCAATAATTCCAGTTTTCTAATTTATCAAGTTCAATAGAGCAAATGGTATATTTCTTTCAGACTTAAAAACTTGTAACACTTTTTCTTTTACTATAAAAATGGTATTTGCCTTTGTATATTTTCCTAACACCTCTGGGAAAATATTCGGGAATTTATTTTTTAGCTTACACAGTAAATCTTTAGATGTAATTTTTTTCTTTGACGAACAATGAACTTTTCTACAGATTGAAGTGATTCGCCAATTCCACAGTTCATTTAATTCTAGCCAATGGACGCTTAGTAAATTCGAGTTAGAATTTTTATTATGTAAACATCTGCATGTTTGCATTTACCCGCAAGAGCGATGTTACACGAAATTTTCAAAAGACAAATTATTTGCTTACGGGATATTTCTCTAGCAACTTTGTCGGTTTTTTACTAGTTAGTCTTGCTGATTCTGTTCAATGTTTGTTCATTTATACTCGTAATGTCACTTCCAGTGTTTAAGTGCAATCTCACCTTAGCAATATGCATTTTTACTCTAACAAACTTTGTTTTATTTGAACTTTCCAACTTTTAGCTGTCAGTAAGTTTCTTTTCGACATTCGGTAGCTTCGTTTCTGATTATATTTTCATAATCAAAACATTTTTTTTTATTTTAAATGGACAGTCCTCTTTAAAATGAGGCATATCACAATCATTGGATGAGTTGAGTTTTGAAATCTTTTTATTTCGGATTTTCCCTTTTCATAGTCGTATTTTATTTTCTACTATTTTACGACGAGTTGTATTTTAGTTGTATTTTAGTTGTATTTTAGTTGTATTTTATGACGAGTTGTACTTTTGACCTGCCATTTTGTTCGATCTTTGCTGTTTTAAAAAATTAACTTTTAACTTTTTGGCACTCTTCCGCACTCGCGTGTATCATCAAGTTTGAATTATGTTTAAGTTTTATAAGAATTCTACTGTGCATTTGCGCATCGTTGCTTGATTTTAGAGCTTTAACGAAGATTAGACATTTAAATATGTCCTGGGAGAGTTCATGCTGTTTAAATTTCTCACAATAAAGGTGGACTTTACTGGCATATGTGACAAAATCTTCATTTTCGTCCCGAGGAAGAGAAAAGGGCACTGCTTACGTGTATAAAAAAACGTGAATTCGTTTAATCACAAAATTTTGATAATATTGACACAATTTCTGTGCCTAATATGTGCAATAGTTAAATGTAACCTCCTCTTCTATTCAAACAGTTTCTTTTACCGCCTGTGGAACTCCTTTCCATTTACTTGATCCTCTGATAGCTACAATCTCCAAAATACAAAGAATGATCTGTAATGTAATCGATCCTGACTTGGCATCGCAACTTCATTCACTTTCTCACCGACGTGATGTACTTTCTCTTTGTTTTTCTTCAAACATTTTCATCTGCTATCTGTTGAGATGTTTTCCCATGTACCCAAACCAGATGAACTTAAGCGTACTTCTAGATTTTCACCTAGATCCCACATTTTTGCTGTTAAAAAAGTTAAATGTAACTGGTTCTTCTACTTTAACAGTTTCTTGTTTCGCGCTTCTCGTTTGTGGAACTCTTATTTATCTACTTCCCTAATATATACAATAGGATGTGCGTTGTGGTACAGTGGATATCAGCTCGGAACGAGAAACCGGGGAGCCGAGTTCGAATTCCAGTTGAATCCATTGTATTCACTTACGTGCAAATACCCTTGGGAAAGGTATTAATCCGTCTCTTCCTTCCAGTTATGGGTTAAATAGCAGGACAAATTGGTCGGCAACCAGTCTACCGCAAAAAGCAATGGCAACCTACTGCGGGATAATCTTCTGCCCAGTCAGTCATGTCTCTTTCGAGACATGATCGCCCAAGCGTGTATCACGTATGGCACTTAACTAACTGACTGAATAGATACAATCTCCGAAAATGTCAATGTCAATTGCTATCTTCCATCTTCATGAATCCCACCCAGCTTTTATCCATTCTCCCACACACCTCTTTACGCAGTCCTTTCAGTCACTGTAAGCCCTGCCCTAGTGGCGCTCCCTCCTTGAACAATTTTTATCAAATTTTAAATTTTAAATTTTGGTGTAAAAAAAGCTTCCGTTAAATGTTTATGTAGATTCAATATGTTTTTAAAGTTATTTATTATAAAAAGTACATGTGAAAAAAAAGCTTCCGTTAAATGTTTATGTAGATTCAATATGTTTTTAAAGTTATTTATTATAAAAAGTACATGTGAAAAAAAAGCTTCCGTTAAATGTTTATGTAGATTCAATATGTTTTTAAAGTTATTTATTATAAAAAGTACATGTGAAAATAAAATTTGCATAATAACTTCAGATGTAGGTGATCATGGCCCTCCACTTCTTCCTATCCCTTGTAGCTCTTAACACTCTTTCTCTTGTTACTCCTCTCAAACCCTTCTCTGCCATTCATTTGTCCAAGCCCAAAAATCTAGAACATAAATGTATAGAAACTAGCATGGCCACAAAGTGAGGGATCACTTTATATATTGATTATAATAGAGAATTGATCCCTCACTTCATGTACATATAATTTATTTGTTTATCAAATTCTGATTAGGTATGAATCCACCTTAATACTGATTAGCTATACAGGCATGTCTTTTAGAATTATGTCTTCTTAGGCTGTCATAGCCTTCCACATCTCGCTATCCTTTGTAGTTCTTATCATCTTTTCTCTTATTACTCCTCCCAAACCCTGCTCTGCCTTCTATTTGCTCAAACCCATAAATGTAGAATATAAATGTATAGAAACTAGCCTGGCCACAAAGTGAGGGATCAGAATATTTATTGATTATAATATAGAATTGACCCTCTATTTTCTATCCATATTATAATTTCTTATTTGTTTATCAAATTCTGATTTTATATGAATCCACCTCTTCTCAATAGTAATTCGTTATTTAAAACTCTTCTTCTATGTGCCATGCCTCTTCAGGACGTAGGCGATCATGGTCCCTATCCCTTGTAACACTTATCATCTTTTCTCTTGTTACCCCTCCCAAACCTCGCTCTGACATTTATTTGCTCAAGCCCATAAATCTAGAAAACAAATATATAAAAACTAACATGGCCACAAAATGAGGGATCAGTTCATATATTGATTATTATATAAAATTTTTCCTCCGATTTATAATTTTTATTTGTTTATCAAATTGTGATTAGGCATGAATCCACCTTTTATCCATACTGATTAGCTACACAGACTTCTCTTTTAGATTTATTTCGTTTTCTTCTATGTGCCATGTCCCTTCAGGACGTAGGTGATTATGGCTCTCCACATCTCTCTATCCCTTGTAGCTATTAACACCCTTTCTCTTTTACTCCTCCCAAACATCGCTCTGCCATTCATTTGCTTAAACCCATAAATCTAGAATATAAATGCATAGAAACTAGCATGGACACAAAGTGAGAGATCAGTTTATATATTGATTATAATATAAAACTGGTCCCTCATTTTATATCCACATTATAATTTATTGTTTGTTTATCAAATTCTGATTTTATATAAATAATCCATCGCTTCTCAATAGTAATTCGTTATTTAAAACTCTTCTTCTATGTGCCATGCCTTTTCAGGAAGTAGGCGATCATGGCCTTCCACATCTCCTAGTGGTTCTTAGCATTTTTTCTCCTGTTACCCAACCCAACTCTCGCTATGTTATTCATATTGCTTATGCCTGTCAAGTATGTCACGCGCCGTTTTCCCCTGTCTCTCTTTCCCTCTACTGATCGGTGAATATCTGATTCTCCAAGCCTTCCTTCCTCATTACATCCCCCAGAAACTTTCAGCTGTTTTTTCTTAGGTTAAGTATTATTTTCTTTTTTGTTTCCATCCTCTGCAAAACCTCACCATTGTTTACATGTTCGGTCTATGGTATCCCCAGCATCCTTCTGTAGAATCAAATTTCGGTTGCTTCCACTCTATCCTTCATATTTTAGAAGATTGTCCAGCATTCACTGTTATATTGAAGAACAGATATCACATAACAATGCAGTACTCTCTTCTTTGTTTCTAGAGAAATTTTCCTGTCTCTTAATACTCTACTCAGTTTCTGGAATGCATTCTTGACAATGCCATTAAAGACTTCAAATAAATTGGTGATTGGTAACAGTTATCACAAGGTTAATGTAGGTGATGAAGAAATTGGACATGTAATTGGCTGTGGTAGTCTTTCCCAACACCACAAGTTGCTTCAAAACCAAAACACTGGCATAAAATTTCGAGTCATGTTATTAAATAACCACATCAGATAGAAACATTCATATGACCCAACATGCATAGCCCAAAACTCGTTTTGAATTATCTAGACTAGCAACTGTATCCAACCATTTTCTCAGATCAATCATAAAAAATGGCTTCGAGCGTATTTAGCGTGTAGGTCTTACCGAAGAGCATCCTTCTTTGAAACTTGCGGGGCTACATAATCACACAGAAAACAAAAACATGACTTGAGTAATTTCAACAGTAGCAAAAACTAAATTGGGTAGCACATGTAACTTAAAAAAAAGTAATGAATGATTAAAATAGAAGCATCCATCGCTACTGGAAAGAGCGATAACAGCTAGTGGATTTGAAAAAAGTTTTTGAAGAATTGATTCAGCAGAAATATTTCATAAATTTCATTCTACGATAGTACTGGCTGCTCGGTCAATGAATATAACATGTTTCCTTATCCGGAAACGGCTAATATTAGCAATATCATTTTATGTAATTTGTCTTACGTATAGAAATTAATGTCATATGGCGCATATTGATGCCAAAACAAATTTGTATGAATGACATTGTATATATATATTGTACATAAATACATATATATATATACATATATACATTGTATATATTGCCACTCTATAATAATATCATTGGAGATATTGCCATTCTATAATAATATCATTGTATATATTGCCACTCTATAATAATACAATTGGATATATTGCCACTCTATAATAATATCATTGGATATATTGCCATTTATAATTATATCATTGTATTTTTGCCATTCAATAATAATATCATTGGATATATTGCCACTCTATAAGAATATCATTGTATATATTGCCACTCTATAATATCATTAAAAATCGATAAACTGTTGAAAATAGGTAACTTTTTTATTTCTAGTAATATTTAATTTATCAGTGATTACGACCGTATCGCGTTGAAACACCGGTTCCCGCCTGATCACTGAAGTTATTACATCACTCAATACGGCTCGGGCCTAACTAATAAAACAACAACATTTAGGTAAATTTCGACTTTATTCATCAACATAAACTCTTTCTAGGGTAATACACTGATTCTAACAATTCGATGCATTTTTTGTAGAACGATTTGCCTTTGCCCTTAAAATACGCCTCAGTTTCTGATATCACTTCTTCATTGGAACCAAATCTCTTTCTCTGGAGCATTCTTTTGACGTCTGCAAACAGCTAGTAGTCGCTGGGGACCAGATATGAAGACTAAGGTGAATGTGAATAAATTCAAAGTAGAATTGACGTACTTTTGCCATCGTTGCGATCGACCTGTAATACGGAACGTTTTACTTCTTCATTTGTGTCCGTTTTTTGTAGAGTCCTTCCTTCAAATGCACCAATAATGTTATATTATATTCGCTATTGATGGTTCGTCCTTTCTCAAGGTAATCGATGAACAAAAGACCTTGCGTATCCCAAAACCTTGCCTGCTGTTGTTTGCACCTTTGATCGCTTTGGACTGCTTTCACCTGCTGCTGTCCACTCAGCTGACTGCCAATTTGACTGCGGAGTAAAGTGGTGAATCCATGTTTCATCCATTGTTGCATATTTACGCAAAAACTCCTCCTTGTAGCGGCAAAACAGTTGTAAACAGCGCTCTGAATCATCGACGCGTTATTGTTTTTGATCGACTGTGAGCAAACGCGTCACCCACATTAAACAGAACTTTTTCATTGACAGATGTTCATGCAAAATAGTAAATACACTGCCTTCTGATATGCTCAGCTTCTCTGCTATCTCCCGCAACTTCTATTGACGATCGGCTAAAATGAGTTTGTGGATTCTTTGGTGTTTTCCAGGAAAACTGCCGATTTTGAGGGACCTGATCATTCAGCATCATTTGTGTCTGTACGACCGCATTTAAAGTCAGCATACCGCTCTGTCTAAAAGTTCTGTGCAGGTGAGATCCGTAGAATAGCGGGATGTGTACGTCGAATCTAAAAGAGGACAAAACAGAGGACCAAGGCGTTATAAAATGTCTGCAAAAAGAAGGTATGGCACCCAAGTGAATCCATGAAGACCTGCTACAGACATTAGATTAAGGGCCCCCCCCACTTCATATGCAAGTGTGAAGAAGCGGGATACTGAATTCTAGCGTGGTACGAACAGCACAAAAAAATGAGTCTCGGAAACGGTTTTCTTGGAATGCTTCCATCAATGGAAGCTACGTTGGATAAAATGCGAGGCTACATGAGGGGAGTACTTCGAAGGAGATTAAATAGTGGAACGATATTTATTGTAGTTTTCTTTTTATAGTATCAGTCTTGATAATTTTGATCACACCTTTTATATACATGAGTATATGTGACTGATATATCAGTTAAGAGCCATACGTGATATACGCTTTTTTGACATGATTGATCGGGAAAAGATTTTTCCGCCATAGTTTGCCATTATTTTCTGTGATAAACTGGTGCCAACCAAGGTTGCAAAACCCAATTTGTTCTACTATTTAGCCCATTGCTGGAGGGTGAATAGACAGATTAATACCTTTTCCAAGGGTACTTGTGCGGAAGTAAACGCAATGAATTCAAGTGGAATTCGAACTCTGCACTCCGAATTCTCATTCCAATATATATATATATATATATATATATATATGACGAGTAACATATTTATTCAATTAAAGGAAACGAGATTCAAGGAGAATATTGCTTGGAATTTGACCCAACGTGTGTCAGATGTTTGCGTTAGTTTTTCAACCGGCACCAGTCATTCCACTGATCCTATGGACTTTACGTCTTTACAATACATCACTGTCAACAAGAACCATTAAAGCTAGTGCGTAATTTTTCGAAAGGGGTCAACAGATTGACCTTTATTATCATAAATTTGGAAACGTGTTGTTCGCTTTATCTGAGAATATCACTTCCACTCCTTTATATCTTAGTCTCTCTCTCTCTCTCTCTCTCTTTTATATATATATATATATATATATATGTGTGTGTGTGTGTGTGTGTGTGTGTGTGTGTGTGTGTGTGTGTGTTTTGGGGGATGCTTGAATAGGGCGAGAAACAAGCAATATTTTCCTTTCAGTTTTTAAGGATTTTCTTTTTGCTGCGATACTAGTAAATATAGATATTAAACAATAAATACTGCTAAGTAATTGCTCACTCTTTAGTGAATAGCAAAATCCTTTTGAGGATTTGTTTTATTGATTGTGTTTAACCTCCATATTCTTGAAAACCCTTATTATCAAAATAAAGAAGAAGAAACTAAATAAGATCCTTTTTGGTCCAATGAAATGCCATCTGGAATAAATCATTGATTTACGGCGCACTTTTTAGTGCAGGATGCTGAACATGCGCACATGGACGTTAGTGTTCAGCCCATTAAACACACGTTCGAATCTCACTATAGTTAATTCGTCAAGGAAATTACTTTTTCTTCTTCTCTGTGCCTTGTCCTTTCAGGACGTAGGCGATCATCGCCTTCCACGTCTCCCTATCCCGGGTGACTCTTAGCACGCATTCTCCTGTAACATTTTGCAACACTCGTTCTGTCATACACCTGCTCAGGTCCTTCAAATATGTTATCCGCTGCTTTCCTCTGTCTCTTTTTCCCTCTATCTGGCCTGTCAGTATCAGGTTCTCCAAGCCCTTCTTCCTCATTGCATGCCCCAGGAACTTTAGTTGTCTCTTCCTGATGCTCAATATTAATTTCCTTTTCGTTTCCATTCTTTCCAACACCTCCTTATTGCTCACATGCTCGGTCCATGATATCCACAGCATCCATTTGTTGAACCAGATTTCAGTTGCTTCAAGTTTTTCATTCATCTTTGATAATATTGTCCAGCATTCACTGCCATATTGAAGAACTGACATCACATAGCAATCCAGTACTCTCTTCTTTGTTTCTAGTGAAAGTTTTTCCTTCATCTTTTTTTCATATTGTCCAGCATTCACTGCTATATTGAAAAACGGACATCACATAGCTATATAGTACTCTCTTCTTTGTTTCCAGTGAAAGTTTTTCCTTCATCTTTTTTTTTTCATATTGTCCAGCATTCACTGCTACATTGAAAAACGGAGATCACATAGCTATATAGTACTCTCTTCTTTGTTTCCAGTGAAAGTTTCCTGTCTTTTATTACTTTTTTACTTGATACATTTGGTCGGAGGAGACGACTCCAGCGCACCCCGTTCATTTAGAATTACCCGAAAACCAAACTGCACTTTCAATCAAGACGGGTGAGTAAAATTAAATACTGGAGTTCGTCAGAGACGGTCGTTGCTTCCGCGAAAATGAAATCGCTAATACTCCGCCAATGGCCAGATAAAACCACACTTGACTTGTTTGTTTTGGCTTCCTTTGGTTTGCTTTGTTTTACGCTATATCAATTCATTGGGTCATTTACTGCCGAATTCTTTTTCTTATGTACATTAATAATTTCTTTTAGAAAAATATATTGCGCGTATTTTTATTCTTTTATTATAAAATGTAAAGCTGATAAATTGTATTTGCAAAAATGAAATGCTGGTCATATGTATTTTAACTGTAGAAATATATTGCTGGTAATTTTTATTCTTATGAAAATATATTGCTGGCATTTTTACTATAAAATATATATTTTCATAGTGTTTTGATCCCAGATTGGGAGTGAACTATTTACTTATCGCTCGGACCTTAAACGCTGCTATCCCCCCGGACCCGTGGACCCAATTACGAGGTAGTTCCACCCTCCTCAAAATCCCAAATCTTCCGATTAGAGGCATTGCTGCCCGATGTAGTTTATCGTCATACCCAGAACAGACGTTGTTTGGCAATGTATAAACAGTAATGTCGTGATAAAATCGTCCATTCTCAGCATTTTAGATATTGGCGAAGATATATCAATTTTTTTTTTACTCATTTTCCCCGATACAAGGCCTTAAAACCATTAAGACGCGTCGTCGTCGTCGTCCTTCGGCCTTAGCCGAGATAGAACTCACTACACCCTCTAGTATTCCCTGTGAATTTGGAACCCTGGCGCAGTTTATAGCGAAATTCATAATATTGTCAAATAGCTGAATACTTGATGCTTCGCCGGGGCTACCAAGGGTGATTTTTTTTATTGTGACACCAACACTGGATGAGTTACCTCCAGGCCCCATCCTGTTATTTAACCCATAACTGGAGGGAAGTGACGGATTAATACCTTTCCCAAGGGTATTATGGCTTAAGTGAATGCAGGGTACTCAACAGGAATTCGAACTCGGCTCACCGATTTCTCTTTCCAAGCCGACATCCACTGCATCACAACGCACATCCGTCACTAAACGCTTACAACGCCTGGTCTTGCCCAAGCGGTCACCTATCTAAGTACTGACCAGGCTCACGTTGCTTAACTTCGTGATATGCCGTAGGCAAGGGGTTATTGAGTGCTAGAAAATATGTAAAAATAAACCATTATTAACGGAACAGAAATGTAAAAGAACAAAAACAAAGAAGACAATACATATCGATTGGCATTTCAATTTTTGAAGATCAAAATTTACCAGAAAGCAAAAAGCCAGAAATTTCACAAGCAGGAAGTGAGACAGAAAAAAAACCGCATAGAACTTCCGGTAACATCAACTCATTTCAAATGTAAAATCTCGAGACTTTGCCGCCAATCTAGTACTGTGCTTATATACATGAATTTTAGGCCCCATAGAGAACAGTAATATTTAATTTGTAAAATTTTAAACTCTAGCACGAAGCGAAAAATGTGGATAGAGAGGGCTGGCCTTCTTTCCTATAATTAAACTTAGACACAATTACTGACTCAAACATAACTCAGTATACGAAAACAATACGTTCTTACTTAATATTATTAATACAGCCACCATAATACCACAGAGTCTCTATTAAGTTCTAGCTAGTAATAACTATGTACAATTCTTGTCTACGGTAGGAGGAGAATAAAAGCAAAAATTTTAAAATATCATAGATGACAGTTCGTCAGAAAAATCACCATGAAAATATTTAGATAAATTAGTGGAAAACTATATTACATCATTGGAAAAGTAATTGAAGACAAGACATCAGGTTACAATCAAAAAAATTACAGATTTTTCTTTAGATTTAATCAAAAATGACTAAATATATAGCATAAACACCAAACCAGGCTTATCAGCAATATTCAAATCAAACACGAAACGTAGACGTATAAGTTGCTTTTGAAGAGAAATTTTTTTGTCGGTCTAAAATTATTACTTCTCATTGAAATGAATGAAGTAACCTAGGGTTGGCAAACTTCCTGGTAAATGTGGGATTACACTACATGCTGATTCTATCCCGCAGTTTGATATATATATATATATATATATATCCGTCATACTAGACTGCTTGGCATTCGCGTCGAAAGCTCCAATGCAAATCTTTCAGAGGGTTTAGGTGTTAATCTGAGGACAAGATAGAAGATTTAGATGAGTTCAATTGTGATTACGAAGGTACTTTAGTGTCACTAGTGATGGCTAGTTTATGCCACCATTTATCTTCCAACAGGTCATCTGACTCAACAAGGATATCTATATCAAGCTACTTGGTTGAGTGGGTGGAAAGGTGCTTGAAGAACTTATAGTCAAGCAACAGGACTCTGCAACATGGTACACAGGCAAGAGAAGTAAATCATGGCTGTCAGACAATTTATGTGACCACCTCACTTCTTACATCTGGTCACATAACTCCACAAACTGCAACCCATAGATTTATATGTGAAGCGCTGTTAGCGAGAGACCAACAAAACTCCTTGTTGCACCAAAGATGAACTGAAGACAAGGATTATGGCAGCATTCATCACTTAAACCAGGGGAACTTCCAGGAGATTTCGAAGTCGTTTGGAGGTCGTCGTTGAAGCCAATAAATGATTTAATTGAATAAATTTACCTTTTAGAATTTGTAGAAACGTTTGTATAATTTTGGTAAAAAAATCTGTTAAAATGTCAGTGTTATTTTCAGTTTTGCGTAATTTAGACGACAATTCATCTATCTATCTATCTATCTATCTATCTATCTATCTATCTATCTATCTATCTATCTAGTAAAGTCTGTTCATATCTATCTATCTATCTATCTAGTAAAGTCTGTTCATATCTATCTATCTATCTATCTATCTATCTATCTATCTATCTATCTAGTCTGTCTGTTCTATCTATCTATCTATCTATCTATCTATCTAGTATAGTATGTTCATATCTATCTATGAATCTATGACGGTCTGTGAATATCTATCTATCTATCTATCTGTCTATCTATCTATCTACCTATCTATCTAGTAAAGTCTGTTCATATCTATCTATCTATCTATCTATCTATCTATCTATCTATCTATCTATCTATCTAGTAAAGTCTGTTCATATCTATCTATCTAGCTAGCTAGCTATCTAGTAAAGTCTGTTCATTTCATCTATCTATCTATCTATCTATCTATCTATCTATCTATCTATCTATCTATCTATCTAGTATAGTATGTTCATATCTATCTATCTATCTATCTATCTATCTATCTATCTAGTATAGTATGTTCATATCTATCTATCTATCTATCTATCTATCTAGTATAGTATGTTCATGATCTATCTATCTATCTATCTATCTATCTATCTATCTATCTATCTATCTATCTAGTATAGTATGTTCATATCTATATATCTATCTATCTATCTATCTATCTATCTATCTATATAGTATGTGTTCATATCTATCTATCTATCTATCTATCTATCTATCTATCTATCTAGTATAGTATGTTCATATCTATCTATCTATCTATCTATCTATCTATCTATCTATCTATCTATCTATCTATCTATCCCAGTGTGTTCATATCTATCTATCTATCTATCTATCTATCTATCTATCTATCTATCTATCTAGTATAGTATGTTCATATCTATCTATCTATCTATCTATCTATCTATCTATCTATCTATCTAGTATAGTATGTTCATATCTATCTATCCCTCTATCTATCTATCTATCTATCTAGTATAGTATGTTCTATCTATCTATCTATCTATCTATCTATCTATCTATCTATCTATCTATCTATTCCCAGTGTGTTCATA
Organism: Ascarosepion bandense; assembly: GCA_037127315.1. NCBI lineage: Eukaryota > Metazoa > Mollusca > Cephalopoda > Sepiida > Sepiidae > Ascarosepion > Ascarosepion bandense. The sequence continues at coordinate 3,179,404 of JBBBDQ010000895.1, read as the reverse complement.
TCTATCTATCTATCTATCTATCTATCTATCTATCTATCTATCTATCTATCTATCTATTACAAATAACTTTGCTAAATAAAAAAGGTTACATCACTTGAAAACTTTCAAAAGAGAGCCAGGGTGAACACGCGTGTAGTACTTCAAGTTCATATCGATCATATGTCAAGCCTGTCATCATATGTTTGGCAGGATGCAAAAAAGCATCATTACTTAAGATATATTTTAACAAAGAAATATAAATCTGCATATTTGTCGATTAAAGTATCTGAAACATGACAAAGCTGACGACATGTCATACCAAGTCATGTGATAATTAAAAAATACATATAAAACATCCTCAAACATTTTATAAGTGGAATACGCTGAAGCTACCGTTTCCTTATTTCTTTCTATGAATTATCAAAGTAATGTTTACTTGTCAAAACCTTTAAAAGAAACCATGAAATTCCTTTGACTACTCAGTCAATTAAGTACCAAGCGTGATGCACGCTTGGGTGATCATGTTTGTTTCGATCCACGAGGGACCAGGCAGATTTTTCTGCAGTAAGTTGCCTTTTTTCTGGTAGACTGGTTGCCAACTAAGGCTATGGAACAAAATCTTTCCTGCCATTCAATCCTTTTTATCTATATTAATTGCTATACGTGATAAACGCTTAAGCGGTCATGACTCTCCACAACCTCCTCAACTTTTGACTCTTTCAGTTAAATTCCATACGTGATACACGAGTAAGTGATCAAGTCTCTTTCGATCCATGACTGACTGTAGATTGCCATTTCTTTCTCTTTTTACTACTAATTTTCTGAAAACGATTTTTCTTATATTCCATTTATTAAATATAAAAATAAAAATCACGCAACAATTTAATACTCTTTTCATTGTTTATAAAAAAGTTTTCTGTTTCTTAATACTTTGCCTTGAATTTAGATCATTCGCTATCATAGTGAGCATTTGGATTTCATTGTCACACCTTTCCTCCGCTTTCCACTTGTATTTTACACTCAGTGACACCTAAAAGAAATATTTATTTTTTCCCCATACCTAGCAACAAAATGCAAATACACTACCAGACGAAATTCCACACCGACCAAGAATATATAACACAAGGCTATAAAACTAAATCCGTCATGCTAATCAGCCCATAACTGAAGAAAGAAGATATGGTTTCACGCCTTTTCCAACCGTATTTACGGGCAAATGACTGCAGAGAATTCAACTTGAATTCGAACTCGGCTCTCTTATTTCTCATTCCGAGCCAATACGCATTGCACCACGACGAACATCCAATATCTTAATCAGTCAGTTAAGTGCCATACGTGATACACGCTTGGGTGATCATGTCTCGAAAGAGACATGGCTGACTGGGCGGAAGATTATCCCGCAGTAGGTTGCCATTGCTTTCTGCGGTAGACGGATTGCCAGCCAAGACTATAGAACCCAATCTCTCCTGTTATTTAACCCATAACTGGGAGGAATGAACGGATTAATACCTTTCGCAAGGGTATTTGCGCGTAAGTGAATGCAATGAATTTGGCTGGAATTCGAACTCCGCTCGCCGATTTCTCGTTCCGAGCCGATATCTAATGCACCACAACGGAATAGTTATCCATGAACATTTTGAGTATCCAAGAGGAAATCACATGCATATTCCGTAACGGAATGTCTTTAAATTATTTCTTACAATCGTTTTATTTGAATTAAAATGTAGAAATTAAGACAGGTAATGAAAAATAATAAACTTTTTCATAATTTAATATTTTTACACCTTTTTTGTCAGAAAACTTTCAGTCAGAATCTATTTTGCATGTTTATATAAATCTACCATTTTTCCGTACATTGAATGTTGTTGTGAAATAATCAGAAAATAAGAACAATTATTCTTTTTTTTAAATGCCAAAAGATTTGATCTCAAACACTGTAACCAATGTCAATATCTGGCTAGAATTCACTTCCGGCCAAAATTTAAAGTTTCCCTCTCTTAGCTGTTTCCACTGGCTCTTTCCTTTCTATATTTTTTTTTACTTATTTTCTTCTTCACTTTCTATTTATTCTGTATCTTTCCCTTTTTTCTTTCTTTTCCTCTTCTTGATTTCTCATTTCATTTTCTTATCTTATCTTCTCTCTTTATTTTCCCTTTTTACCTCGTACGAAAAAAAATTCCAAAAATAAAGGAAAGAATTTTTTTAAAATAAAATATTTATTACCATTATTGTTGACTATCGGATTAAACATTGTTCTTTCAATATTGTAACAAAATGTACAATTTTGTAGTATTTTGTAGTTTGCATATGTTTTAACGTAATAATTAATAATAAACCTATTTTGCTATATTTTTATATTGAGCACATTTAAATTAATCTTTTTAAAGCTGTAACTATTTTCTTCGTTATTATTCATTTGCATATATATATATATATATATATATATATATATATATATATATATATATATATATATATATACGAGAATCGATCAAAAATAATGTTCAAACAAATCATTTCAAATTGTCGATCGTTTAAAGACTGTTTCGTTAATCTTCGTTAATTTCTGTAAAACTATATATATATTACAAAAAAGTGAAAGAACACGTAGATTAAAAATCCACTGTTCAAGCATTTACTTTTATAAAGAGTGCTCAATACAGAATAGAGCTTAATATTGTAATTTTGTTATTACAATGGTTTATAAAAGCAGAATATTACTGCACAAAAATGTTTATGTTTCAGAAGAAAACAGTTCCTTTTCAGGTGATATGTTAAAATAAATGGTGAAAATTATTTATTTTTGAAAATGTAAGATGAATTCATGTTTATTTAGAAAATTAGGGAGTAGTAGTTGGAGGAAATGTATTTAAGTGTGTCAAAATTGTTCAATCAAAATTGAGAATTATGTAACCATGGATATTTAATATTTGGGCTATGAAAGAGGGCAGGATAGCTTAGATCTAGAAATGATGAAAAAAATGCTGACGAAATACATTGGCCTTTTTGGCTAAATGCCAAATTACAATAAATAATCGCTTGAAAGACTGTTAGGGATTGGATCCTGTCGAAAACTGCGTTGCATTAAATTGCTTTCATAAGAGATAGAGCTAAAGAAAACAAAAGAAAGTAATCAGTAGAAATTATTTGTGTTATTTCTATTATTTTTATACCTATGTGTTTCGTTGTTTGTTTTATCAGCATATCTACACTTTTGGGTCATTTAATGCTGAAGAATTTGTTTGGTTTTTATTTACTGCTTGTTGATCTTTTGTGAGTCTATTGCTGTCGAGATATAAGTAGAGGTGTTGTGATTTGATGTGTGATGGTTATATGCTATCTTCTTTTGCAACTATATTTTGTTATATAATTTTGTTGATTTTAGAAATTTTAAAAGGTCATTTTGGTCAGCTTTGTTGAAGATGTCTTTCAAAGTGTTTTCTTGATAGTATCTTAATCGGATTTGTTCAAGATCTATGCAACTTGTTAGTATATGTTTCACTGTGTAGAGCTCCTGACATGGAATGCAAATTGGTGCCTCCTAAAATTTTAGGTGTGAATCGGTGACAGTGGTGTGGCCTATTTGAAGTCTAGTCATTACTACTTATTCTCTTCTTGACATTTTCCTCTTAGAAATTTTAACTTTTATCCATTCTTTGAGGATGGATTTAATTTTGTAGGGTTTGTTATTTTTGCAGAAGTTCCACAACTCTTGCCATTTGGTCGTAATAAAGGTGTTGATTAGAGGTTTGTAATCTGTGTGAGGTACTTTTATATCATTAATGTTGATGTTTAATGACATTTTAGCAGCTATGTCAACTTTTTCGTTTCCTCTGAGACTAATGTGGCTGGGAATCCAGCATAAAATAATGTTTTTGTTTTGGTTGATGAGGTTGATTCTTTGTAGGAGATTAATGATCAGCGGGTTATTTACATTTTTGTTTAATCCACGAGCAACAAGTAATGAAAAGATTAACAAAGACAATTCCAAGATACAGGTAACAACTGGTGGGAGACAAACAGGGGTAATAAATGATACCTGCTCTCAGTATTTATGCGATTATCCGGTTTCTGGGATAATGGCAATCAGGGCCGTAGCTGATGCTAAAAAACACCGGACACAGAGGAAATTGCCCGGATTTATTAGTTGACAATGTGATAACGTCATCAGTGTCATCCGTTTCTAGAAAATATGATTTTTGCGGATTTTTTCGACTATTCTGATGGAAATTAGGCACAGAACGTGAATGAAAGGAAATCGGGTTCGGACTTTCTGAGTATAACCAGTCTTTTCTCCCAAAATTAATAAATAAACAAACAGATTTTTACTGCGTTCATTCGGATGTTTTCTTCGTTTTTCTTTCTTTCTTTCTTTCTTTCTTTCTTTCTTTCTTTCTTTCTTTCTTTCTTTCTCCGTGAATTGTTTAGTTTGATTTCTGACAAAGACATTTTTCCTCGCACGGATTTTCACTGATTGCACGGATCGTCCCGGACCCGTACCCGGTGTGCCCGGTAGTCAGATACGGTCATGATGGCAATCATGAGAAGATGAACGCAACTGATTTGAGAATTTAAAGGTATAAAACAATGGATGATTTCAGAAGTAATGGAATTGAAAAGTGAGTCTATGAGGAGATACGGGTAACATGTAAGAGACGAGCAGAGGAATGAAAATACATAATTTTAGTTGTATTTGAATGGACAAAAAAGAGGATGAAAAAGAACCGGAGGGAAGTTTTTAAGACTTATAAAAGCCTAATATAATGGATAATATTAAATGTATATAAGGAATAGAAAGAGGTGATCCTGTTAAAAAGAAGGAAAGAAAAATCTGGAACATAGTATTTGTTATCTAGGAATTAAGTGTCGATGCCGACACGCGTGGTTGAACATGGATCTCCAGGAAACAAAGGTAACCGTTGAATGAATTGCGCTACTGGAATCACGTGACCATAAATATTAAATATATAAACACTCAGAACTCTGAGTATGTTCTGTGTCTATGCATTAGCACGAACCTTGTCGAACTCTGCCTTCGGGCGGAGAGTAACGTAGTCAAGACTCCGCTGAAGAGTAGAGTCTCGTCCGGGGAAAAATTAGACAATTATTTTTTGCCCGTACTTTAGGGCCCGGATACCCCACATCAAAAAGGCCTTATGTTACATTCCACCTCATTGGGAAGAATGATAAATATCGTTCTGTTTTGTGCATTAGCGCGAGCACATAAACTAGGAGTGGATTAAATTGAACTCTCCAAAAATAACTGAAAAGTGTCAGCGCATGATGAACTTAAAACTTGACACAGCAAAGATTGAGTAGAGATATTTCACAAATACATTGTGTTCGACCGCCTAAGAAAAAGAAAATAGACGTTTTTCAGCTCCTAGGAAAACAGTAAAAAGTAAAATGTGATAAAATACATAATAATTGCGACCAACCTTTGAGATTTGAAAAAGAGATTACTCGACCGGCGGTAGAGAGCGAGGGAAAACTTACTCGCCCCTAAAATCATTTTACTCGACCGACTCTATTTTCTTAATAGTCGCTTTACGTAAACATAGCGTGAATCGCTAACAGAAAAAAAAAAATGAAATTTTAATTAAAATTTCGAAGGTGTTAGAATGTATTGTAAAATTTTTTTTTGTATAATAACAACATTTGACCTTTCCTCTTTATAATAGCATAAATATTTTGATGATAAAACTTGATATGATATTGATCATAATATGCTGTTTTTTTTTTTTGTTTTTTGTTTTTTTGCAGTTGAGTGGAGGTATCTAAATTCGTAGTTTCTTTCTTCTGCTTGACTACAACCTCTATCTCATCGATGATTAAAAAATAACAAATCTGATTTTCTCAACGATTTTCTATAAAAAAATTGCTTGTATAATTTGTTTTTCGGTGCGTGGCTGAAAGAAGTATGCGTATTTTTTCTTTCTTTCATTGTAGGTCACTCTAAATAAATTGTGAATCTTCATTGGCATACTTTTGGATGTAAAAAAAATCAGATTTCCTTTTATTTTTAATAGACCGCGGACGTGTAAAGAAATAAACTTTAATCTCCCAATTACGTTTTTAATCGACTGAGTCGATCGGGCGAGTGAAATCTCAAAGGCTGTTTGCGACGGTTGTGATGGTAAGCAATTTAAAAGAGATAGAAAAAAAAGTATCCTTCCACTGTGAATGATTATGGCATAAGAGGCACTTTTTTCAAATCCAAAAAATGGAAGAGAAACAAAAAATATGTCAACAAAGTAAATACATTCGGTAAAGTCGACAAGCGAAAGAAAAAATATCAAGACTTTGAACGAAACATCTCCAAAGAGAAAATTTGTTTTTGTCACAATTTATGAAGATAAAATTACAATTGGATAATGGATCCGATATTAAAAATAATTAATAAAAAGACTTGGAGAAAATTGGGTAAACCTAGTTTATTAACTTCGAGAAAAGTTGCTCGTAGTGATTTAGGAAAGAAATTTTTTTTTTTTTTTTAGGTGAGTTCACCTGTAATATTTCTTTTGTAAAAACCAAAAAGCAGTGATATTTGTGTTAAAAATACAACATATTTATTTGGAACGGATGGCATTGCCTTATATTGTCTTTGGTATGTGCCAATCAATTCGTTCTGCTATGAAGTAAATATGGTTACCACTACAACTATTCTTCTTCTTCTTCTATGTGCCCTGTCCCTTCAGGACGTAGGCGATCATGGATCTCCACGTCTCCCTATCCCTTGTGGCTCTTAGTATGTTTGCTCCTGTTGCTCCTGGCAACCCCCGTTCCGTCATCCACCTGATCAAACCCTGCAAATATGTTATCCGCTGCCTTCCTCTGTCTCTCCTTCCTTCTATCTGTCCAGTCAGTATCAGGTTCTCCAGGCTTTCCTTCCTCATTGCATGTCCCAGGAACTTCAGTTGTCTCTTCCTGATGCTCAGCATCAATTTCCTTTTTGTTGCCATTCTTTCTAACACTTCGTCGTTGCTTGTCCACGATATCCGTAGCATCCTTCTGTAGAACCACATTTCGGCCGCTTCCAGTTTTTTCCTCATTTTCGATGATATTGTCCAGCATTCACAGCCGTACTGAAGAACTGACATCACGTAGCAGTCTAGCACTCTTTTCTTCGTTTCTATTGAAATCTTCCTGTGTGTTAGTATTTTGCTCATCTTCTGGAACGCGTCCTTTGCCATGCCAATTCGCCTTCGGATCTCCGTGTCGCACTTTCCATCTCCTGTTAGAACACTTCCTAGGTACTTAAATTCTTGGACTTGTTTGATTCTGTTATCCCCCACCTGTATTTGGCATTACGGCACGGAAAAATTCAAAACTGAACTAAAAAGAAGTACCCAGTTTTTCAGATCTTCGTACATGCCAAAAGCAAAGGCTAATTTTGAAATTAAAGAAAATGCAATACCAATGATCAGACCGAAAAGGAGTGTGCCTTTGCAGCGGTTGATTCAATCCATAAGGAATTGGAAATGTTAGAGAAATTTCCAAAGTAGACTAATATGAATGGGCATCGTCGACTGATTCAGTCAGTTAAGTGCCATACGTGAAACACGCTTTGGGCGATCATGTCTCGAAAGAGACATGACTGATGGGCAGAAGGTTATCCCGCAGTAGGTTGCCATTGCGTTCTGCGGTAGACCGGTTGCCAACCAAGGCTATCGAACCCAATGGGTTCTATTATTTAATCCATAACTGGAGGGAATAGACGGATTAATACCTTTCTCAAGGGTATTTGTGCGTAAGTGAATGCAAGGAATTCAACTAGTATTCGAATTCGGCTCCCCGAGTTGTCGTTCCGAGTCGATATCCACTAGACCACAACGCACGTCGACTGATTACGTTAAGAAAAAGAATAATAAAATTCGCATTTGTGTTGATTTCTCAATGAGGCTTAATGAAATCTTACAAAATTATAATTACCCGTTACCAAAATCGGAATAAATTTTCACCAAACTAAATGGGGAAATTTTTTTTTCTAAGTTGGATTTCTTGGACGCCTATCTACAAATATTGGTAGAAGAGTGTTCGAGATTGCTATCTTCAACACTTATAAACGTCTATATAAAATTGCTATGGGAAAACACACCTCTTCCTCAGATAATGAACTATCTCGCCTCGTCCGTCCGTGCATGGAGTACTGCTGCCATTTATGGTCAGGTGCCCCTGCTGTTCTCAGTGTTCTTGACAAGCTCCAAAGGAGAGTCTGTAATGTGATAGGTACTGATCTGGCGACTCGACTGCAGCCACTTTCCCATCGTCGAAATGTGGCTTCCCTCTGTCTCTTCTATAAATACTTTCATGGCTTCTGCTCGGATGAGCTTAAGTCACTGATGCCTCCTCAACAGGTGTTTACCCGTGCAACCAGACTGGCAACTGGGTCTCACCCATTCAAAGTCAGGTTAGCCAAATGCAGACGACAATTCTACTCCTGCAGCTTCCTCTCTAACACTTCCCGCCTGTGGAACTCACTCCCGTATTCTTGCTTTCCTGACGACTACATAATCCAGAAATTTAAATGCAAAGCCAATACTCATCTACTAACCACTGGACTCTAGCTCTCTCCAACCCCTGTATAACCTTCCCTTTCTCTCCACCTATGTATCTGTCATCGCACCTGCTTTCTCAGCTTTCTATTGTTACTTTCTAACTAGCTTGTACTCCTCACTCTTTTCTAATTAATCTTTTTACATTTATGTAACCCCCTGCACATCAGTGGCGTTTCCGCCTTGCTCGGGGTGAAATGATTAAAAAATATATATATCTTAGTAAGAGTTAACAGGAAGTTAACAGGAGTTCTTGAGAAGTTATTGGGAAGTTCATAGGAGTTCTTTAGAGTTCTATTGGAGTTCAGTAGAAGTACTAGTTAGTTCCAGTTTGGACATAGTTGGACTAAGGCAGTTAGCCGAATAATAAGGAGTCAGCTTTCAGTGGAAGATTACCAAGTTCCTAACATTTTGGGTACGTTATATCCAGAATAAAATATCTTGGACAAATTATCGACGAAAAGGATCGACGACCAGACCCTGCCCCAATCAAGATCAATTAACGACATGCTCACTCCGACCAATTTAGCGAAATTGCAAGCCTTTCTCGGGTTTGCAAACTACTACCTTGTGTATATATCAAATATGCATAAGGCATATAAAGATGCTGTTACAGCGCCTTTAAATGGCCTGTTAAAGAAAGACGCTGAATTGATTTCGACAGAGAAATTCAAAGTACATTTGAAAAGATCAAAAAATTCCGAACATCTGACTAATCACTAATGCATTTTGATCCCAAATTAAATAATGTCAATGGATCAGATGCAAGTGATTTGGTAATTAGACCAGTAATATTGCATAAATATGACGCTGGAACAAATAAGCCAATAGTACGAACTTCGAGGTCGTTAATAGTTGCTGAGAAATACGACGAAAAAAATCCATAAATCCATGGACAAGAATGTCTCTAACAAACCGACCATCGTCCGTTAGTGTCTATGTATGGTTAAAAAAGGGCTGTTCTCAAACATACAGCAAATAGACAGCAACACTGGGCAACTATACTACTGAATTACAAGTATAAAATGAAATTTTTACCATTAAATTAATTAAGTCATGCGGATGGACTGTCTCGCTTAATTCCGAAATTCGGGGAACCATTGAAGATACAGTGATTGTGACAATAAGGGCTGCAAACAAAATACAAAATGTCTTACAAAATACCGAAAGAGATTTTTTTTTTTTATAAGCGTTTCACCCCGAGCAAGGCATGTCAATGCCACTACTGTGCAGGGGGCTACGTAGAGTGGAGAAAGGCTGATTAAATATAGGAAATAACAGAGGGTGGGTGATAGGAGGGTGAGGATACCGAGAATGAGGGTTGGGTAGATGAGAGTGTTGTGAGAATAGTTGGGAGTTAGTGTGATAGGAGGTGTCTATTGACCCTACATTTAAACACCTGGAGATTGTAACTGTCGGGAAAGCAGACTTGTGGAAGGGAGTTCCACAGGCGGGAAGCGCGAGAAAAGAAGCTGTTGGAGTAGAATTTACGGTTACATCTTATTTGTTTAACTGTAAAAGGGTGGGACCTAGTTGCTAATCTAGTATCTCGTGTAAATTCGTGCTTAGGCGGCACCAGTGATCTAAGCTCATCGGAGCAGAAGCCATGAAAGTACTTGTAGAAGAGGCACAGGGAAGCTACATCACGCCGGTGTGAGAGCGGCTGCAGCCGGTCTGCCAAGTCAGTATCAACCACGTTACAGATCCTCCTTTGTATTTTGTCAAGAAGCCCAAGGAGAGCAGCAGGGGCACCCGACCAGATATGGCAGCAATATTCAATACACGGGCGGATGGTAGATTTGTATATGTGCAGAATAGTTTCAGGTGGGAAAAATTTCCGGGCCCTGCACAGGGAGCCCACTTTCATAGCAGCAGATTTGGCAATGGATTCAATATAGTCATTCCATTTGAGGTCCGCCGAGAGTGTAAGGCCAAGGAGGCGTAGTATTTTACTCTCTGGGAGGCTAGCCTGTCCCATGCTAATGGGAGGTAGATGCGATTGTCTATGGTGGTTAGTTGATAACAGCTTTGTTTTGGAGGCATTGAAATTTACCAACCATTTCCTACCCCAGGTCACTACGGATTGGAGGTCCCTTTCAAGTGCGGCAGCGAGGTTCACATTGTCGTCCAGACCTGGTTTCTGATCGATGCGGGAGCAGATTGTTGTGTCGTCGGCATACATGCCAACTTGGGATCTAATGGTGTCGGGGAGATCATTAATGTAGATCAGAAAGAGCGTGGGACCTAGGATAGAACCTTGAGGGACGCCCGCGTTCGTCTGGTAGTTTTGCGAGGCATGCCCATTTAATACCACCTTTAATGTGCGGTTAGAGAGGAAGGACTGGATGAGGTCAAACAGATGTCCAGTTATCCCATAGCTCCGCAGTTTGCACAAGAGGCCAGCATGCCAGACCCTGTCGAATGTTTGGAGATATCCAAGGCAACGGTTCGGGCTTCACCATTCTTGTCGAGTGCCTGGTATATGTACTCGGTAATGATCGTTAGCATATCAGCAGTAGACCTAGTGAAGCGAAACCCATACTGTTTGTCAGAGAGAAGCCCGTTGGTCATAAGGTGCTGAATCACCTCGGCGTTGATAATGGCTTCGAAAACTTTGCCAAAGATTGGAAGGAGACTAATAGGACGGTAATTGGCGGGGTCTGAGGGTTCGCCAGAATTCTTTGCCTAAAACTCTGGAAGAAACAGGGCTTAAGTCGCGGAAGAACGACTTCATATAAAATATAAAGGATCAAATTGCATGTAAAATCAAAAACAGAATGGTAAATGAAAGTAATGCATATCTAATATGTAATAGTGTACTGAGGTACGACGATAGAGTTGTAATTCTAAAATTATTGCGAAAGAGCGTGTTAAAAGACTTCTACAATGGTCATGCTAGGATGAAATCCCTCATGAGATGCTACACTTACTGGCCAAAAATGGATGAAGACAGACAAAACTTGCTTAATTCATGCAGGGATTGTGCTCAGGCAGTGACGTCACCGCTGATTAAATTTCAACCATGGCCAGAAGCAGACATTCCGTTATCCTGATTACATCTAGATTTCGCTGGGCCATTGAATGAAGGATATTATCTTGTGGTGGAAAGTTATGGCCTGAACTGAAATGCAAAAGACCAACTACTACAGGAGCAATAACCTTCTTCAGGAAGTCTTTGCAAAGTTTAGCATACCTGATTTTATTGTGTAGGAAACGGGATGCAGTTCACATCTAGTGAATTCAAGTTATTCTGCAAATCCTTGCACGTACATGTTACAACGCTCCCGTATCATCTAAGATCGAACAGACAAGAAAAAACGCTTAGTTGACACGTTTGAAATGCCTCTTACAAAAGCCGAGGGCGAGGAGTCGGATGAGAAAATGCTTCAGCAATTTCTAGATGTTTTTCAGAATTACGCCAAAGTCTAACACTAGGTCTGTAATGTCGCAGGCGAAATTGAATGGCTCGACGAATGAAATATCCACCGCCCACTTGACGTAACGTCTTTCTGTTTTCTTTCTTTCGATTACATCATCTTTAGATTTGTCAATTCCCAGGAACAACTGTTAAGGATTTAACCCTACCTGACCCCATCAAGTAGATCCTGACATTTTGTTTTGACTGCGACCATTTTGTCAAATTTCTACCTGGCCCAAAACAATCCGTCTCGAACACGGAAAAAAGAAGAATCCCGCCTGTGGAATTCCCTTCCACAAGTCTGCTTTCCCGACAGCTACAATCTCCAGGTGTTTAAATGTAGGGTCAATAGACACCTCCTATCACACTAACTCCCAATTATTCTCAGAACACTCTCATCTACCCAACGCTCATTCTCGGTATCCTTACCCGCCTATCACCCACCCTCTGACATTTAATCATCCTTTCTCCACTCTATGTAGCCTCCTGCGCAGAAGTGGCAGTGACATGCCTTGCTCGGGGTGAAACGCTTATAAAAAAAAAATATTTTTCTCCCTCTTTCCCAGTCGTCAGCCAACTTTTTTATTCCCCGGAATTTACAAGTACATGAAAGTATTTAAATTTTTTTACATAAGCTCACATCGCGAATTAAAATAAAGCACAATACCACTAATATCAATTTCTCTCTCTCCGTTGTATTAAACCAAACAAAAAATATATATCAGCGCCAAAGTCTAACACTAGGTCAGTAATGTCGCAGGTGAAATTGATGTTCACCAAAATAATTTTTTGTTCATCAAAATACTACCTAAACGGAAGGCAGAAACATCAAGAAATATCCATGTAACTATTACTTTATTACTTTAACCCGGGAGAAAAGGTATTTTAAGATATACCAAAGGGGAAAAGAATGCGTGGTAAAAAAAGATCGGTCGATTGACAAAGTGCAGGAACCAAGGTAGGAGTATAAACGTCACCCAAACCGGTTAAGGCGTAGACACACTGATTTGAAAAGTCCCAGACAATAAGTTCCCATGGAAATATTATGCGATACATTCGACATACCTACGCCACAGAAAAAAAAACTACGACGGAATTTTTAAATGTGGAACCAACACTAAAAAATACAGATCCCAGAGGATAGACGAGAGAGAGAGAGAGAGAGAGAGAGAGAGAGAGAGAGAGAGAGAGAGAGACGAGTCAACTCAAAAGGGGACGTTCTAAGCAGGAAGAAAGTGTCGATGCCAACGCGTGTGGTCGAACACGGTTCTCCAGGCAAAAAACATAACCGTTGAATGCATCGTTCTACTGTGATCACGTGAATATTTAGTATATAAAGAACTCGGACAAAAGTCTGAGTGTGTTCGACGTTGTAAATCAACACGAACTAACCTCATCAGACTCTCTGCCTTTGGGCGGAGAGGAAGCTAGACGGGGCTTCGCTTCACGGCCGAGCCTAGTCTGGGGAAAATTGGAAGAGGTACCCGACCATGCCACGTGCTGTGTCTATGAAAAAGTTTTGCCCATGGTTTAGGGCTCAGATTCCGCACTATAAAAAGACTGTGTACCACATTTCACCTCAGTTGGGAGGCAGATAAATATCGTTCTGCGCTTTGCATCATTCCGATATTATACGTCATTAAAGAGATTGTTTTCTGAGTGAATTATTCGAGAGAATTATTGTGTATTATTCGAAGGATTCGTTTAGTACGTTCACTTTACGCGAAGATACCGAAATATTATAACTCGATAATAACGAGTATATCATTTTGGTGTTGTGCGTCATTGAAGAGGTTGTTTCTGACTGAGTTCCTCGATTTATTTATACCGAGAGCATTATTGTGTATTATTCGAAGGATTCGTTTAGTACGTTGACTTTACGCGAAGATACCGAAATATTATAACTCGATAATAACGAGTATATCATTTTGGTGTTGTTGCGTCATTGAAGAGGTTGTTTCTGACTGAGTTCCTCGATTTATTTATACCGAGAGCATTATTGTGTATTATTCGAAGGATTCGTTTAGTACGTTGACTTTACGCGAAGATACCGAAATATTATAACTCGATAATAACGAGTATATCATTTTGGTGTTGTGCGTCATTGAAGAGGTTGTTTCTGACTGAGTTCCTCGATTTATTTATACCGAGAGCATTATTGTGTATTATTCGAAAGATTCGTTTAGTACGTTGACTTTACGCGAAGATACCGAAATATTATAACTCGATAATAACGAGTATATCATTTTGGTGTTGTGCGTCATTGAAGAGGTTGTTTCTGACTGAGTTCCTCGATTTATTTATACCGAGAGCATTATTGTGTATTATTCGAAGGATTCGTTTAGTATGTTGACTTTACGCGAAAATACCGAAATATTATAACTCGATAATAACGAGTATATCATTTTGGTGTTGTGCGTCATTGAAGAGGTTGTTTCTGAGTTCCTCGATTTATTTATACCGAGAGCATTATTGTGTATTATTCGAAGGATTCATTTAGTACGTTGACTTTACGCGAAGATACCGAAATATTATAACTCGATAATAACGAGTATATCATTTTGGTGTTGTGCGTCATTGAAGAGGTTGTTTCTGACTGAGTTCCTCGATTTATTTATACCGAGAGCTTTATTGTGTATTATTCGAAGGATTCGTTTAGTACGTTGACTTTACGCGAAGATACCGAAATATTATAACTCGCTAATAACGAGTATATCATTTTGGTGTTGTTCGTCATTGAAGAGGTTGTTTCTGACTGAGTTCCTCGATTTATTTATACCGAGAGCATTATTGTGTATTATTCGAAGGATTCGTTTAGTACGTTGACTTTACGCGTAGATACCGAAATATTATAACTCGATAATAACGAGTATATCATTTTGGTGTTGTTCGTCATTGAAGAGGTTGTTTCTGACTGAGTTCCTCGATTTATTTATACCGAGAGCATTATTGTGTATTATTCGAAGGATTCGTTTAGTACGTTGACTTTACGCGAAGATACCGAAATATTATAACTCGCTAATAACGAGTATATCATTTTGGTGTTGTGCGTCATTGAAGAGGTTGTTTCTGACTGAGTTCCTCGATTTATTTATACCGAGAGCTTTATTGTGTATTATTCGAAGGATTCGTTTAGTACGTTGACTTTACGCGTAGATACCGAAATATTATAACTCGATAATAACGAGTATATCATTTTGGTGTTGTTCGTCATTGAAGAGGTTGTTTCTGACTGAGTTCCTCGATTTATTTATACCGAGAGCATTATTGTGTATTATTCGAAGGATTCGTTTAGTACGTTGACTTTACGCGAAGATACCGAAATATTATAACTCGCTAATAACGAGTATATCATTTTGGTGTTGTGCTAATAGCGAGTTATCAAAGTTACCTTCTGAATAACGTTACGTTATAAAAATATTGTAGCGAGTTTTTTGTTCCATAGGAACGGATAAGGGAGATAAGGGGAAGATGCAGCCAAATGGTAAGAGAAACGCTCGCAATAAGAATGAGAAGATGTAGTTAAAGGCTTAGGGAATATCTGAGACTTGGTATTGGGGTTAATGTTAATTACATTAGAAGGGATAAGATAGATAATAAGATACGGTCAAAGTTTAAGAGAAAATCAAAGGAGTAAAACAATCGATAATTGTAGATGAATTGGAATTAAGCCAATGTGATGATACGTGTAAAAAGAGAAACAACAGCAGGACGGATTGGGTTATATAGCATTGTTTGGCAACCTATTGCGGGAAAACCTTCTGCCTAGTCAGTCATGTCGCTTTCGAGACATAATCGCCCATGTTTGTCTCGGGAATGGCACTTAACTGCTTGAAGATGAGCTTATCTATTTCATACCAATATGATTTTTAGATGGAAGAATAATTTTGCTATTGAAGAATGTGGGAAATAAGTAAGAGTATTGGGAAGCTGATGAGTCAATTAGAAATATTGTGATAATATTCGAGACTTTGAATCGTAAAACAACTGACAGCACATCTCTTAGACTTTAACCAGTGCGTTATCCCACTGCGGCCTTGATGGCCGTTAAGAGAAAGGCGTCATTTCATAAATAATTTCGGATACGTTTATTTTGCTGGGTTCTTTAATGACGACACCGGATGGTGGCCGTTGTTTATGTTTCATTGGTTTCCTGGAATTATTTACTAGCCTCCCTAAAATGTCATTGACTCGCTTCAGTTAACTGCAGTTAACGTAAATAACATTCACTTCTCATACACAATACTGACACACACACACACACACACACACACACACACACACACACACACACACACACACACACACAAACACAAAAACACACAAACACTAAAACACATAAAAACACACACACAAACACGCACACACCCACACTCTCTCTTCATCTTTCTCTCTCTCTCTCTCTCTCGCTCCCTCTCTGAATACATAGGCAGTGTACCTTCTATTATACATGCTTCGTTTAATATGAAGGGAAGGGAACATGTATGTCAGTCAGTTAAGTGCCATACGTGAAACACGCTTGGGCGATCATGTCTTTTTCGAGACATGACTGACTGGGCAGAAGATTATCCCGCAGTAGGTTGCCATTGCTTTCTGCGGTAGACTGGCTGCCGACCAAGGCTATAGAACCCAATTTGTCCTGCTATTTAACCCATAACTGGAGGGAAGAGACGGATTAATACCTTTCCCAAGGGTATATATGTATGTAAGTTGCTTATATAAAAATTATTGTGTGCTGAGAAATTGTTGATACTATTTATATGGATGTCGTGCATTTCTTCAAACTCAACAGGTTTTAATCGCTCGAAGATATTTTTAAACACTGATCTAAGAAATCTAAAAATTTAGATATTTCTGAACGATTTTTGTGCCATTTACAGTGACACACATAAGTACTGGATACATATCATTTTCAGTTGGAATTAGTTTGTGTTGGCCATGTTGCCTGATACTTGGTAAGTAATATCTCGTAAAGTTGATTTAGTTATATGTTGAAGGAAAATTAAACACTCATGGTTGAATCCATTTTTTTAAATCAAAGTTCAAAATTACAAAATATCAGATAAAAGGGCGAACATAAACTAGAGTTATAAAAGAAAATAACATGTATCGAATACTTATGCGTGTCACTGTATGTGAAAAACTCTATATGACGAGGATATTTATGAACACGATTCGAGTTTTTACGTTAGTATTTTAATTCAAGGATGTGCGTTGTGGTACAGTGGATATCGGCTCGGAACGAGAAACCGGGGAGCCGAGTTCGAATTCCAGTTGAATCCATTGTATTCACTTACGCGCAAATACCCTTGGGAAAGGTATTAATCCGTTTCTTCCCTCCAGTTATGGGTTAAATAGCAGGACAGTTTGGGTTCTATAGCCTTGGTCGGCAACCAGTCTACCGCAGAAAGAAATGGCAACCTACTGCGGGATAATCTTCTGCCCAGTCAGTCATGTCTCGAAAGAGACATGATCGCCCAAGTGTGTATCACGTATGGCACTTAACTGACTGAAATTAAATCAAGAGGTAAACCGGTTCCAGGCATTTCATAAATATTTGGCAAAACTACCCATATCCCAAGTTATTCTGGATTCAATTTCTTTATCTTCTATAGTAAATTTGCTAACCATCAAGTGCCATACGTGATCATGTTTCGAAAGAGACATGAATGACTGGCATGAAGATTTTACAGCAGTAGGTTGCCATTAGTTTCTGTGGTAGACTGGTTACCAACCATTGCTACCGAACCCAATATGCTCTGTGACTTAACCCATTGCTGGAGAGAAGAGATGGATTAACACTTTTCTTAATTCGAACTCGGCTCACCTATTTCTCGGTCCGAGCCGATATCCACTGCATCACAACGCAGAATAACTGATCCATAAACCGTGTAAAATAAATGCAAAGAAAACTTAAAAGATGATATTATATCAGATCTATAAAGTATAATATAAACATTTTATCCTTCGTCTAAAACACGACTCAACGTTTCATGCACTACGCAATCATCAGGTACATATTATGAACTAACCGTTTTTAGATTTGAATTTTGTTTTTTGGTACTAACATTGTTTTATGTCGTTATAAATTATGAATCTGGGATGCAAATTTTTTTCATATATTAAATGTATAATTCTAATTTAGTTAAACGGAAATCTAAAATTGCAAGTAAAATTGTAGGTGTTTTAAAAAAGTAAATAATAAATATTTTGGGGCCCAATTTAACGAACATTATAAAAGTGGACTAACTTGTGTTTATTAAATTTGATTAATTTTCTTTTGAGGAAGGCATTAAAAAAAGAAAATATAAATGCATATATTGTCATCCGCAGACAGATCTGTTTTGCCGTATTACAGCTCATCAGTACGGTTAGACTCCGATTGCTTTTTTACCCAGGATTGAAACCCGACCGAAATGACATCAGTCGGCGACTCTACCCCTGGGCTATGGGCGTTCGGTGAAAGTAGGCAGACTTTTTAGCGCATATCATTATACGCGCCCAATAGCTAGCCCGCTCTAAATCATTTCACTGATTGAGCGATGCGTACACGCCAGAGTAGCTACTGTTTATCAAAGTCTACTATTTTTCCAGAGTGCTCAATCACGGTGTGAGAGCGTAAATATGAAATAGCAAAAGAAAATTAATAAAGAACGATAAATATGAAACATAAGTAATAAAATAAATAATAACTAAAAAAGAAAAAGAAGTGAAAAGGGGGTTCAAGTCAGCATCTAAATATTTAAGTAGCTTTTTATTTCTGTGTTTGCATATGGTCATTAATTCATTTCTTTTGTTTAATATATTTGGATCATTCATGGTTTTTATGATGACAAGTAATTTTTTCTAAAAGGCATAAGTTACATCTATTTTCTATTCCATTATAAAATTTGGTTTTCGCGATGATGTCCAAGGTAATCATTGGGTTTTGACTGTTTTTTAATTACCGAAAATATTTGAAGAGAGTAGAGCTGCTTTTTGTATTTATTATTACTTAAAGTCAATTTATGGTTATAGAATCGATTTTGAAATTTCAATAAAATAAGCAGATCACAATTTGTAAAAAAAAAAAGAAAGAAAATATAACATAAGAAGCGTGATCGTATACTGAAAGTAAATTATCAAGATAGTAAGCACCATCCACACTTTTCAGAACTTCTCATAAACAAACAATCAGTGCAGAATTCTGCCACAGATCGCATGAATAGACCTCAGGTATTTAACTCATAACTGGAGGGAAGGGACGGATTAATACATTTCCCAAGGGTACCAGTGCGTATATATATATATATATATATATATATATATATATATATATATACGAAAAAAATCGCAAGATCGCCAAGACCTACCGCGGTTTCGCACAACGGCTCGTCAGAAACCGCGGTAGGTCTTGGCGATCTTGCGATTTTTTTCGTGTGTTTTTGCTCTGCGTGACTGCCTTTTTGCTAACTCTTTTTGGTTAGTTTAGTATCGAGCACTTTTCTTTCCTTGTGGTTCGTTCCGTTTGAGGGGTTTTTATTTCTTTGCTGTGAAGAACTGTATGTATTGTCGGTCCTACGCAGCTTTCTTTTTTTTTCCCCTCTTTGTCCAAAGCTCTATAGCCGAGGACAATAACGGAGTTAGATTCTGCTGGTTATTCGTGGTCTTTAAAAATTACTTGTGTAATATTTTAAGATTAGAATACGTACAGAGTTGGTTTTATTATATATATATATATATATATATATATATATATATATATATATACTACTTGCCATAGTAATTAGGCAACACCAGTTTATAAAAAGAATTTCTTTGTGCTACAGATTCCTTTTGAATAAAGTAGTGCAGTAAAATTCCTTGCAAATTTCTTTAGCATGAAATCCGACATGTTTAACGCTATGAATAACTAACTTGTTTACACTTAGACGAAATGACATACACCGAATTTCAAGCTTGCTTATAGTACTTCCTTATGGATGCGTTACCATCTGAAAGTACACGCACGTAATTCTGGGATCGCATTTATACATTAAAATAGAATAAAACTATTTCTTAATTACAATGTGTTGATCTTTCTGAACTTTTCTTCGAATATTTGACATGTGATGAGTGCCAAGAAAAGATAAGTGTATGGAGCCCGGAACTGACACAATTCTACAATTTTTTTCTTTAAGCGGAAGAAACCGTGAAGCGCATGACCTTTAATGTACTCATGGAATTTACCAAAGAAAAAATCTTTAAATACACACACACACACACACACAAAAAAGTATTTAAAAAAATACTAAGACACGACGATTTGTATTAACTTTTAAATTTCCGATGAGTAAATATAGTTTTCACTTAATAACTCAATAATCTAACGTCAAATCTTTGAAGCATTTCTAAAATATTTTGAAACTTTATGAATTATTATAATAAAAAGAAAAATGAAAACACACATTTTAAAAATTCATTATTTATCGAATTTAATTTTTTTGGATTATAATATCCTTAATATATATTATTTATTAAGGCAATTAAAAACTTATCAAGTTAAATAATGTCATAATTTATTGCATATTTTATTTTACTATTGGGAGTAGATTTTCGGAAATAAAGCAAAATGTTTTTAAAAAAATAATAAGTGATTTACATACTTCAATCAATCCTGCGTTTAACTAATAAAAGAAATTTCCCCAGCAAAACTTAGTTTCTTAAAATTTCGTGAATTTACGTAAAGTGAGTGTAACAGATGTAAAAAAAAAAAAATTAACAAAGGTTTTTCAAAATTGTTTTGATCATTTGGGAATAATACCTGAAAGTTCTATTAAAATCTGAAAATTATTTGAGTTTTGAAAGAATTTCCAAATTAATGTGTTTTTCACCGGAAAGAAAAAAATGGGTTTTGTGATATTACATTATCCTTTGTAAACCCTTGTAACGATTTACCTCTTTATTACAACATAAACATTTTGATGGAAAAGCTTGGGGCCGTTTTACTTCATACTATGCCGTTTTTTCAGCGACTTAGTGGAGGTACTTTATATAGATGAGATTTTGATCTCGAAATATTAATGTTCAATAAATAGGTAGTACCCAAACACTTCTTTACCTTCCTTTATTTTACTCAACGCATTGTTACAGCCTTCGAGACATAACCCATATATATATATATATATATATATATATATATATATATATGTATGTATGTAAGAAAAAATTAAAGCAGACAGATTATTTCATGGTAAATCGGAAGTGTGGGCCTATTTCAGGCGAACCATCATCAGCTTCCGTCTTTATTGTACAGAAAGGCGGAAGCTGATGATGGCACCCCTGAAATAGGCCCATACACCCGATTTATCATGAAATAACCTGTCTGCCTTAATTTTTTCTTATATTTGCTCTATATGTATTTATATACATATATATTTAAAGCTCTCTTAGAGAGTTATCCTACCACTTTATGTACATGATACACCTTTGGGTTCTTCTATATCTACACCACATGCTGATATATATATATATATATATATATATATATATATATATATATATTCTTTTTCTTTCTTTCTTTCATTCTTTATTTCATTTCCTTTGATATATACATATGCATACATGCATATGTATATATATGCATTTTATATGCATATGTATATATATGCATTTATAACTTTTGTTTTTTAATGCCTTCTTCAACAGAGAATAAGATAAATTTAACAAATTAAAAATATCCCATTTGTTAAATTGGATCCCAAAATATTTCATATTTACTTTTTGTTTAACTACTACCATTTTACTTTAATTGTTAGATTTCGGTATCAACCAAATTAAGATTATACATTTAACAAATGAAAAAATGACATCATAGATTTATAATTATAACACAAAACATTGCTAGTAAACAAAAAAAATCAAAATCTAAAAATAGTTACTTCATAATATGCACCTGATAATTTGGTAGATCATGAAACTCCGCGTCGTGCTTTACACGTAGGAAGATATGTATATTCTTTTATATATATTTAATTTCTCTGTTATATTACATTGAGCTCTGTTAAATATTTGTATATCGGTGTGTATCTGCGTGTATAAACATATGTATGCTTACTTACATCCACACACACACACACACACACACACACATCTAAACTTATTTATAAATGAAACTTTGTGTGTGTGTCTCTGTCTGTGTGTGTGTGTGTGTGTGTATCCGTTACCTATAGACTCCGAAACGGCTGAACCGATTTTCTTGAAAATTTACACAGTTGTACTATAAGCATCTGCAAGTGTTCTTAGCTAGGTTTTGTGTTGAGGTACCCCCGATGAATATCGAAGATTGATAATCGAAAAAATCGAGTCATAGAATGAGTGGTCCGATTTTAATCAAATGTAATGCACTGATAGACAAAGACATAAGAAACGATATTCAGAAGTTTCAAGGTTGCAGTTCTTACAATAGTGAAGAAAATCGATAAAATATATATATATATATATATATATATATATATATATATAAAAGACAAGAGGTTTGTGTGTGTGTGTCTGTTTATCTGTCTGTATGTCCTTTATACAAATCCACAATTTTTATCCGATTCTCACCAAACTTTATACAAATCCACAATTTTTATCCGATTCTCACACAAATATTCTTTAGGCAGAGTCTGAGCTCCAAAACCATAGATTAGTTTTAAAGCTTTCATTACACCCGAGCAACGCCGGGCTATACTGCTAGTATATACATATATATATAGTCTCCATATAGATTTTTTTTATCTACTAGCTGTTTTACGCCATCGTGCATTTATTGACTTCCCGGTGGTCGGTGTTATTGCGCATGGTCCTAGTTTTAAAATTACCGTTTATAACTCTAAGATTACAGCACTCACGATGCATTTTCTCGTCATTCCATCAAGTTCTATAAACACATCCTGATTTTACTAAGATTAAAAGAGTAGATAGGTTTGCCATTCGCCCCGTTGGCTCTCTTTCCCCGTCTTTTTAACTGAAATAGAAGTTTAACCTTTGTTTTCCGTTTATGATTGAGTTTCCGGCCCCTTCTCTTAAATCAAACTCGCTTTCTTTCGCCCACAGTAGCCCCTTTCCGCCTTAGTAGTATTATCGCCTTCCTTAGGGTGACATAATCGAAAAAATATCAATCAACTGCTAAGAATGTTCGTATATTTCTGCTATGGCCGACATAACCGCATTCATTTGCAATATAATTTAAAATCTCTGAGGTCACTGCTTGGTTCTGCATTAGCAAATTGTTACATGTTTCACCTAGAAAGTAGACTGGATAAATCTGGCTTTATCAGCCCTCATATATTTGAAGAGAATTAAATTCATTTTAGTTTGATACAAATTTCATTACCTTACCTGGTTAAATACTTGTTTTCTTGGGCTGGAAACCTTACTTATCAATCAAACCTTGTAACTTTGAAGAGAGATACAATGACTTAATTTTCAGATGAGCTTCATTATTCTGTCATGTCTAAAACTAGCTCGATAAGATCAGAGACCTTATTAATTCAACTTCATAATTTTGAATAGGGCTTGAAGAATTTAATACTCACAGTGCTTGAAGAATCTGATTCTCACTGCAAATAAAAGGAAAGATTGACAGAGGAAAGCAACGCTTGACATACTTGATGGGCTTGGGAAAGTCATTGGCAGAGCGGGGTTTGGAAGGGGTAAGAAAAGAAAAGTGTTAAGAACTACAAAGGATAGGAAAATGTGGAGCGCCATGATAGCCTACATCCTGAATGGACATGGCATATAGAACAAAAAGAACTTTTAAAAGAATTACATTTACATCATTTTTTTAAACCGTTCTCTCTGGATAAATATTGTTTCCTGAGATTCGAGATTTAACTTATCTATCGACCTTCATAATTTTAAAGAGAAATAAACTTAATTCATTTTGATACTGTCGTGGATCTTCGTCACCAATTTCTTGTGGAATTGTTGTATCGAAACTTCACCGCAAAATTGTAGTGCCCGGTTTGGCCGAAAGTAAGACACGGAACACAGAAGGTAGTTTCGAAACAATGCATTAGCATAACAAGAATATATATACAAAGTAGTGTTAATAATAAGTATTAGAAATAAATCCGAACGGTACAGTTACGCTGCTTATTGCCTGAAAAGTAGTTGGCTTTAACTGCGTACTAGCTGTCCTTAACTGCCGTACTTAACAGTCTTTAGTTGCCGCTCCACTTAAGACAAAATGTGGCACAAGGCCTTTTTAATGTGGGTAATCTGGGCTATATAGCCCGTGCAAAAATTTATTGTCTAATATTCTCCAGACGAGACTCTACCCTTCGGCGAATCTTATTACTCTCCGCCCGAAGGTAGAATACAAACTGCCGTGCTTAACTGCAATATTCAGTCGCCTTCCCACTAAAAATGTGGCATAAGGGCTTTTTAATGTTAGTTCTCCGGGCCATATAACCCAGCCAAAAATTTCTGTCTATTATTCCCTAGTCGAGAGTCTACCATTCGGCAGAGCCTCGACTGTTTTTTATTCTCCGCTCGAAGGCAAGGAGTTCGTCGATGCTCAAGGTAAAAAACAAACTGCCGTACTTAACTGCCTTTCGAATGTCATGCAGGTAATCATATATATAGTAAGAGGAAGAGTCTATTCCTCGTAGAAGGGCACCATAACAGATACCTTATCAATAAACCTACGTTACTTTGAATAAAAGTACATTTACCTAATTTAAAAATAAATGTTTTATTATAATTCTTCTTCATATGCTGTGTTCCTTCAGGGCGTAGGCAATTATGAACTTCCACTTGCACTTGTCCCTTGTCGCTCATAATATCTTTCCTCTTGCTATCTCTACCAAATCCCGATTTGTAATCCATTTTCTCAAGCCCATCGATTATGTCTTGCGTTACTTTCTCCTGTTTCTTTTTCCTTCTATCCATCCTGTGAGTATTAGATTCTCCACACACTTTTCCCTCGTTACGTGTGCCAAGAACCTCAGCTGCCTCTTCCTGATGTTAAGTATGAGTTTCCTTCTCGTTTGCATCCTCTACAACACCCCGTCGTTGCTCACGTGCTCGGTTCACGGTATACTCAGCATCTTTCTGTCGAAACACATTTCTGATGTTTCGAGCCTCTCCTTCATCCTTGATGAGATCGTCCAACATTCGCTGTCATACAGAAGGACATCACATAATAGTCCAGCACTGTTTTCTTTGTTTCCAATGAGATTTTGTCTCTCGGTACGCTCATAATTGTAAAGAGATATGTATGATACCAATTGTGTAAAAGTTGTTTCGTTGATCAGAGATAATGTCAATCAACCCTAGTAATTTTGAATTGAAATACATTTACCTTTTTTTTTTTTTTATAATCGTATCGCTCCAAGCAAGGCATTTTATTGCCACTGTTGAGCAGGGGTTACATAGGAGGTATGAGAAAGAGTGACAGGCTACAGGGTGTGTCAGGAAGAGGGTAGGAGAAGGATGAGAATACTGATGTCAGTGGAGTGGACGAAGAAGCATGAAAGAGAGAGAGAGAGGAGCCAAGTTAGTGAGATAGTAGATGACTATTGACTTTACATTTGAATTCTTGAGGATTGTAGCTGTCGGGAAAGCAATTAAACGGAAGGGGTTTCCATAGGCGGGAAATGTGAGAAAAGAAGCTGCTGGAGTAGAATTTGCGTTTACAATTTATTGGTTTCACAGTAAAAGGGTGAGACCTAGTTGATATTCTTGTGGCTCGAGCAAATTCATGTATGGGGGTGGGGTACCAGTGAGCTAAGTTCATCTGAGTAGAAGCCATGAAAGTATTTCATTAAAAAAAGTGATTTTTCTATCTGGTTTAAAACTTGTTTCATTGGAATGTGAACCTTACTTATCCATCAGCCGTCGTATGTTTCAACAAAATTGGAGTCATTTTGATATCAGTTTCATTATTCCTTCCGGTCCGACATTTGTTTTATAGGAGTGACGACGTTGCTTAACAAGTTGTCGTCGTAATTCACAAACCAACACATTATTAGATGTTAGAACCTCCCCGCTCCATTGATATACGCGGCAAAGTGACAGAGAACATCCGGGCATTATTCATCACCAATAAAATAGAAAACATCTTTATCCACGTATTCTTCCAACTTTCGTGCCAATGATTCTTCTTCTTTTGGTTTATGAACAACGATAATAATAATAGCAACAAAAAAAAAAAAGCCATTCGCACAAAGACATTCATAATTCCGCGCCTTTCTCAAACCATAAATAAATTTATTCTACGGCGTGATCGTTTCAGCTCAATTGAAACAGGTTCTCACGTGAGGTTTGGCGCGCTTATCTAGCCAGCATCTAGCCAGAAAATGTATTTGCGCCGAAATGACACCGAAGATGTTTCCAATTGCCTTACGCATCTACTCGGTCCGCACACATTTAGCGGGACTTATTCATTAGCAAAAATGCCGATGTGACGAAAGCCTGACTTTTCCGACGCACGAAGAACAAGAATTCATCGTTAAAAAGATAATATTATTTGAACTTGCTCAGTCTCCATACCGATTTCTAACGAGTGGATTTCGCTGGAGATCGAGCGACAACAAGTCTCCCGAACACACCTAGCGCTCTCCTCAGTATTCTTCCCGATTTCGAATTTGAACGAGATACTAGATTAGCAACTAGATCCCACCCTTTTACAGTGAAACCGATAAAATGCAGCCGTAACTTCTACTCCAACAGTTTCTTTCCTCGCACTTCCCGACTGTGGAATTCTCTTCCACATGATTGCTTCCCCGACGGCTACAATCTCCAGGAGTTTAAATGTAAGGTCAATAGACACCTCCTAACACACTAACCTGCTCCCATTTTATCAAACACTCTTCCCATCTACCCAACCCTCATCCTCGGTATCCTTACTCATCTGTCACCTTCCTCCTGACATTCCCTATGTCTAACCACTCCTTCTCTTTACCTTCTCCTATGTAGCCCCATGCGCAATAGTGGCAGTGGAATGCCTTGCTTGGGGTGAGATGATTAAAAAAAAAAATTTAGTCGCACTATCTAACTGCATACAAATAACACATGAAAAGAGCAAACTATATGGCAGTGAGTGCTAGACAATTACCTCAGAGATGAAGGAGAGACTTGAAGCAATCAATATGTCGTTCTACAGATGGATGCTGAGGATACTATAGACCGAACATGTGAGCAAGGATGAGGTTTTGGAGAGAATGAGAACGAAAATGAAACTAATACTTAACATCCGGAAAAGACAGCTGAAGTTCCTGGGACTTGTAATGAGGAAAGAAAGCTTGGAGAATCTGTTACTCACAAGTCAGATAGATGGAAAGAGAGAAAGAGAAAACCAACGCATAACATACTTGACAGCAAGTCGACAGCAGATCGGGGCTTAGATGTGGTAACGGAAAAAGCTTAAGAGCCACTAGGGATAGGGAGATGTGGAAGGCAATGATCGCCTACGTCCTGAAGGGACAGGGCACATAGAAGAAGAGTTATAAATAACTAATCAGTATGAAGAAGACATGCTTTCATGCCTAATCAGAAATTTATAAACAAATAAGATATTATAATGAGGTTATAAAAGTGGGTGATCAATTCTATATTATAATCTGTTGTGGTGCCCTCCTACGAGGAATGGGCTCTTTACTATATATAATTAACTGAGTTACTTCCTGGAGGCAGATAGCAGGCTGTTAACAGCAGTTGACGACAGCTAGTACACAGTTAAAGCCAGGTAATAGTTAGGCAATAAGCAGCGTAACTGTACCGTTCAGACTTACTTATTTCCATATACTTATTACTAACACTCCCTTTGTATATATTGATCTTGTTATACTAATACACTGTTTTGAACCACACTCCTGTGTTCTGTGTTTTAATTCCAATCAAACCGGTTACTATAACTTTGCGGCAAGGTTTCGCCATAACAACTCCAGAACAATTTGGCGACGAAGATCCACAACATAAACAATATATAAAATGATCCCTCACTTTGTGTCCATGCCAGTTGCTATACATTTATATTCTAGATTTATAGGTTTCAGCAAATGAATGGCAGAGTAGAGTTTGGATGGGGTAACAAGAGAAAGGGTGTTAAGAGCTAAAAGGGATAGGGAGATGTGGAGGGCCATGATCGCCTACGTCCTGAAGGGACATAGCACATAGAAAAAGACATGTCGGTGTAGCTAATCAGAATGGAGAAGAGGTGGATTCATACCTAATCACAATCTGATATACATGGGGGATCAATTTTATATTATAAACAATATATAAAATTATCCCTCACTATATGTCCATGCTAGTTTCTATACATTTATATTCTAGATTTATAGGTTTCAGCAAATGAATGGCAGAGTAGAGTTTGGATGGAGTAACAAGAGAAAGGGTGTTAAGAGCTAAAAGGGATAGGGAGATGTGGAGGGCCATGATCGCCTACGTCCTGAAGGGACATAGCACATAGAAAAAAACATGTCGGTGTAGCTAATCAGAATGGAGAAGAGGTGGATTCATACCTAATCACAATCTGATATACATGGGGGATCAATTTTATATTATAATCAATATATAAAATTATCCCTCACTATATGTCCATGCTAGTTTCTATACATTTATATTCTAGATTTATAGGTTTCAGCAAATGAATGGCAGAGTAGAGTTTGGAAGAGGTAACAAGAGAAAGGGTATTAAGTGCTACAAGGGATAGGGAGATGTGGAGGGCCATGATCGCCTACGTCCTGAAGGGACATAGCACATAGAAAAAGACATGTCGGTGTAGCTAATCAGAATGGAGAAGAGGTGGATTCATACCTAATCACAATCTGATATACATGGGGGATCAATTTTATATTATAAACAATATATAAAATGATCCCTCACTATGTGTCCATGCTAGTTTCTATACATTTATATTCTAGATTTATAGGTTTCAGCAAATGAATGGCAGAGTAGAGTTTGGATGGAGTAACAAGAGAAAGGGTGTTAAGAGCTAAAAGGGATAGGGAGATGTGGAGGGCCATGATCGCCTACGTCCTGAAGGGACATAGCACATAGAAAAAAACATGTCGGTGTAGCTAATCAGAATGGAGAAGAGGTGGATTCATACCTAATCACAATCTGATATACATGGGGGATCAATTTTATATTATAATCAATATATAAAATTATCCCTCACTATATGTCCATGCTAGTTTCTATACATTTATGTTCTAGATTTATAGGTTTCAGCAAATGAATGGCAGAGCAGAGTTTGGAAGGGGTAACAAGAGAAAGGGTGTTAAGAGCTAAAAGGGATAGGGAAATGTGGAGGACCATGATCACCTACGTCCTGAAGGGACACGGCACAAAGAAGAAGAAGAAGAAGAAGAAGAAGAAGAAGAAGAAGAAGAAGAAGAAATAAATATAAAAGACATGTCTGTGTAGCTAATCAGTATTGAGAAGAGTTGGATTCATACCTAATCAGAATTTGATAAACAAATAAGAAATTATAATGCGGATATAAAGTGAGGGATCAATTCTATATTCATAATCAATATATTTACTGATCCCTGACTTTGTGTCCATGCTAATTTTTATACATTTATATTCTAGATTTATGGGATTGAGCAAATGAATGGCAGAGCAGAGTTTGGAAGGGATAACAAGAGAAAGGGTGTTAAGAACGATAAGGGATAGGAAGATGTGGAAGGCCATGATCGCCTACGCCCTGAAGGAGCATGGTACATAGAAGAAAAGTTATAAATAACTAATCAGTATTAAGAAACCCTAGTTTCCTACCTAATTAGAAATTTATAAACAAATAAGAAATTATAATGTGGATATAAAGTAGGTGATCAATTCTATATTATAATCAATATATAATATGATCCCTCATTTGGTAACCATACTAGTTTCTACACAGTTTTAGATTTATAGGTTTGAGCAAATAGATGGTAGAGCATAGTTTAGGAGGGGGTAACAGAAGAAAGCATGTTAAGAGCTACAACGTATAGGAAGATGTGGAGGGCCATGATCGCACATAGAAGAAGATACAAATGCAGGAAAGGGCGTAAGACAAGGCGGGTGCCTTTTTACAGTATATAACCTTTACATTAGGCAATACTAAGAAATTTCTATGTGTTACTGTGATTTATTATTGATGAAGTTTTGAGTTTGAGTTTGAGTTTTGTTTCATGGCATATCAACACCTCTGTGGGCTATTTAATGCCAAAAAGGTGGGGTTTTAAGGGGTTTTTTAATGTTCAGTTATAATGCGAAGGTTAATTTAGGCCAATTTTGATGAAAATCTTTTAATATTTGTTTTTATTTTAGAAAACTGAAGAAGACTTCTAGTCTTGTATTAAAAAATGTATAACTGGTAATACATTTGTATAATTTCCAACACACTGCCAAAGGAGCAACGAAAAAGTAATGGTTATCCATTACTTTTTTTTTTTTTCCATAGAATAGGATAATTGTATTAACTATCAGTTATTCGAAAGTAATTATTTTTTTTTTATTTTCTTTTCAAGGGGAATTGAACGTGCTTCTGTCTGCCACTATAATAAATTTATAACTAATGAACCTGGTTCTACCTAGATCATTAATATTGATAAACAGACTGCAGTCCCTACGAGACTAGTGAGATGTTTTATCCGAACAATTTGGACAAATCCACTCTCCCAAAGTATCCTGCTGGACCACAAAAATGTATATTTTTCTAAAAAAGATTTTGTCTTATGTAAGCGGATGTGCGTTGTGGTGCAGTGGATATCGGCTCGGAACGAGAAATCGGGGAGGCGAGTTCGAATTCTAGTTGAATTCATTGCATTCACTTACTCGCAAATACCCTTGGGTAAGGTATTAATCCGTTTCTTTCTTCCAGTTATGGGTTAAATAACAGAACAAATTGGGTTCTGTAGCATTGGCTGGCAACCAGTCTACCGCAGAAAGCTATGGCAACCTTCTCCGTGATAATTTTCTACCCAGTCAGCCATGTCTCTTTCGAGACATGATCGCCCAAGCGTGTTTCGCGTCTAGCACTTGACTGACTGACTTCTATAAAAGTGTATTTTTATACTTTCATAGTGTTTTGACCCTAGTTTGGTGTGGGGGGGGTAACTATTTGCCCATAGCTGAGACCCCTAACAGGTGCTATCAATCCGGGTCAGGGTGGATCTAGAAACAACAACAATTAAAAGGTGGTTAAATGCTCTCCACAACCTCTCACTCAGAGGCTTTGCTGTCGGATGCAGTTTACCGTCATGCCTAGGACTTTATTATTGATGGAGGCTAGGTAAGTTAGGCAAAAGTAGATATACAATGAAACCTGTAGGTGTTTTCAGACAGATCTTAAAATAAAGTGTGAAAGAAAGACTTATTTGTAATAAGGCAGATGTATAGTCATTAGCAATGTTAGCAGACCAGGATGTGAGCCACCACTTAGAGATATCACAATCAAGGAAGCACAGAAATTTAAATTTCTTTGCAAATAGATGAGGGAAAATGTGACACGAAAAACACATTGGAATAGCAAAACATGCCTTCCAAAAGTTAAACAAAGTATTAAGAAACAGGAAATTTTCGTAAGAAATAAAATTAAGATTACCGAACTGTTATGTGATACCAATTCTGCTATATGACAAAGAACACCGAAAGACTTTCGCAGAGATAAAGAAAAGTAGATATGGTTCTACAGAATCATACTGAGAATACTATGGCCAGTAAAGATGGGTGCCGAGAAAATTATGGACAAAAAGAACACTTGTTATTAGAATCGGAGACAGTTAAAATTACTAGGAAACATAATGAGGAAAGACGTAGCGGAAAAGTTCACACTTACACGACACAGCGAAGACAAGAAGTTCAGATGGGAAAATCGCACAAACTATCTAACGGGCATAAGTGGGACGACTACATCGAATATATAGCTGCATCTACTGCTAGGAAGCTTGGGTCACTAAGTCGTGCCAAAATGTTATTCTCGTCAGAATCCATTTTCCACATTTTTAAATCTACCCTTCGTCCATGCATTGAATATTGTTGTCATATCTGGTCGGGTGCTCCTGCTATCATCTTGAGGTTCTCGACAATATTCAAATAAGGACCTGTCATGTAATCGGTACTGACATGGCAGCTCGACTTTCTCATCAACGTGACGTGGCTTCCCTCTGTCTTTTCTACAAATATTTTCATGGTAACAACTCGTTCAAGCCTTTTGACTTGGTGCCCCGACCACATTAATTTAAGGGCGTTACTAGTTTCGCATCTAGAGCCAAAACTTTACCGTTGAAATCTTTAAATGTTACCGTCACTCATATTTTAACGGTTTCTTTTCTCGCACTTCCCGCATGTAGACCTCCCTTCCGTTTAATTGCTTCCCTGATAGCTACTAAAACTTTCACTAGAAACAAAGAAGAAAGTACTGGATGTGATGTCAGTTCTTCAATATAGCAGCGAATGATGAACAATATCATCAAAGATGAAGTAAAAACTTGAAGGAACTAAAATGCGGTTCTACAGAAGGATGCTCCGGATATCATGAACCGAGCATGTGAGCAATGATGAGGTTTTGGTAAGAATGGCATTGAAAAGAAAACTAATAGTGAGCATCAGGAAGAGACAGCTGAATTTCTTGGGATATGCAATGAGAAAGGAGGGCCTGGAGAACCTGATACTAACAGGTCAGATAGAGGGGAAAAGAGACAGGGGAAAGCAGCGGATAACATATTTGAAGGGCCTGGGCAGGTGGATGATAGAACGGGGGTTGCGAGATGTTACAGGAGAAAGCGTGCTAAGAGTCACCAGGGATAGGGAGACGTGGAAGGCCATGAACGCCTACATCCGGAAAGGACAAGAAGAAGATAGCTACTATCTAAAAAAAAAATGCAATCTCAAGTGCCATCTTTTATCTACTTGAATCCCGTTCATCATTTATCTTTTCTTCAACACTCCCTGTATCCAGGTTTTTCTCTTGCTGTACCCTGCTGCGCACTCGTGTTTGTTCCACCTTGCTTAGGGTGAAATGATTGAAAAAAATGTTTTGATAAAAAAAGAGCATAACACTATTTGGCTAACCCAGTCTATACAGAGTGTGTCCGACTAAGTGTTCCCAAATATCTAGATGTGACTGCCATGTTGCCGTAACTACCTCGTTCTTCAAACTTAGAAACCAACAACCACGACAACATAAAAACTAGCTAGACATCAAGATAATTGAAGACTCATCTCTTTTCACCGTGGAATGGTTTACGTGTCTTATGAGCCCTTTCAGACGTCATCAAATATGTAGAGATCATGACTAAAATGCTTGAATGGAACATAAAAATCCTTTATTGTTCTTACTCGGTGAAGTGTGCGTTGTGGTACAATGGATATCGGCTCGGAACAAGAAATCGGGGAGCCGAGTTCGAAATCCAGTTGAATTCATTGCATTCACTTACGCACAAATACCCTTGAGAAAGGTATTAATACGTTTCTTCCTCCCAGTTATGGGTTAAATAACAGGACAGATTGGGTTCTATAGCCTTGGCTGGCAACCAGTCTGCCCCAGAAAGCAATGGCAACATACTGCGGGATAATCTGCTGCCCAGTCAGTCATGTATCTTTCGAGACATGATTGCCCAAGCGTGTATCACGTATGACACTTAACTGACTGACTTCCCGGTCATATAGCCAGGCCAAAACTATCTGTCTATCTTTCCCCAGTCGGGATTCTGCCCTTCAGCGGAACCACGACTAGGTTAGAGCCCTCTGCCCGAAAGCAGAGAACGCTCTCCACCCGTATTCCACGTGTGGCACTTAACTGACTGACAGTTACATTGAGCTATTTCAACGGTAAAATGAGACCTAACTGTCGCTCCAATACTACACATTAAATTCATAAAGTCTAGATACCATAGAGGAAAGTTTATCAGAACAAATAAAATTATTTAGAGAAAAAGGCACAAGGAAGCTATGTTACAGCTGTTGAGAAGTGACTGGAGTTAAGATGCCAGGTCAGGCCTGATAACATTGCAGATTATTTTTTTTGGGCGGGGGTACCAACAGTACACCTCGCAGTTGATTCAGTATAATTTTTCACTTCCTGCAAGTGAAACTAAAGGTTCAACGTAGTACTTACTCGCTTCTTAGAGTTAGGATCAACACAATATTTGTTTGGCATCGAGTAGGTAAAGATGTTTAAAGTTTATCTACTGACGATTAGAGATATCGTTCATATTACAGAGAGCTTTAAATTGTTTTCTCAGGTTGTAATTCTATCGGCAGGCCTTATCTGCTCTGTCAAGAGAACTGTCAACATCTGTCTTAACATAAATCTTGTGAAAAGAGTCTCATGTGGCTTTAGTTTTGATTTCATTTATTTTACTTTGTATGTATTTTACTACAGATATGTTCAACTTTGTTCCCAGATATCTGTCTATAACAGTTGTTAGTGAATTATATTATTTTAACTATATTACAGCATCTGTGTATTTCGACTCTACTTCGCGGCGTCGGCGTCGTCTTAGTCGCAGTCGGCATTTTCCTCTGCTACTATGACACATTCAGCTCTCTGCCTTCGGGTGGAAGAGCGCTCTCTGCTTTCGGGCAGAGAGCACTGACCCAGTCGTGGTTCCGCCGAAGGGTAGAATCACGACTGGGGAATAATAGACAGATATTTTTGGCCGGGCTCTATGGCCGGGAAAACCCACATTAAAAAGACCTTGTGTCACATCTCGCCCCAAGTGGGAAGGTGAATAAATACCGTCGCAGTCAGCATTTGCCTCTGC
Organism: Ascarosepion bandense; assembly: GCA_037127315.1. Lineage (NCBI taxonomy): Eukaryota > Metazoa > Mollusca > Cephalopoda > Sepiida > Sepiidae > Ascarosepion > Ascarosepion bandense. Next base: position 3,144,746 of record JBBBDQ010000895.1, on the reverse strand, counting down.
TACTATGACACTGTCAGCTCTCTGCCTTCGGGTGGAGAGCGCTCTCTGCGTTCGGGTAAAGAGCACTAACCCAGTCGTGGTTCTGTCGAAGGGTAGAATCACGACTGGGGAAAGATAGACAGATAGTTTTGGCCTGGCTATATGACCGGGTAGACCCACATTAAAAAGACCTTGTGTCACATCTAGCCTTGCGTAGGAAGGTTGGTAAATACGGTTGTAAAGCAGTTGGCATTTGCCTCTGCTAACTATGACACTGTCAGCACTCTGCCTTCGGGTGGAGAGCGTTCTCTGCTTTCGGGCAGAGAGCTCTAACCTAGTCGTGGTTCCGCTGAAGGGCAGAATCCCGACTGGGGAAAGATAGACAGATAGTTTTGGCCTGGCTATATGACCGGGAAGTCAGTCAGTTAAGTGTCATACGTGATACACGCTTGGGCAATCATGTCTCGAAAAAGACATGATTGACTGGGCAGAAGATTATCCCGCAGTAGTTTGCCATTGCTTTCTGCGGTAGACTGGTTGCCGACCAAGGCTATAGAACCCAATCTGTCGTGTTATTTAACCCATAACTGGAAGGAAGAGATATTTGCGCGTAAGTGAATACAATGGATTCAACTGGAATTCGAACTCCCTCCCCGGTTTCTCGTTCCGAGCCGATAAGACCCACATTAAAAAGACCTTGTGTCACATCTCGCCTTAAGTGGGAAGGTGGGTAAATACCGTCGCAGTCGTTGTCAGCTCATTCGGTCGCGGCAATGGCAAAACGGCGAACGACGTTCAGCAGCAGCGAACCACGGAAGCCGGTGATGGTGCGTTATGTTAGACGGACGAGACGTAACGCGCACGACAGACTACCGATTGTGGTAGGATGTGCGTTGTGGTACAGTGGATATCTACTCGGAACGGGAAATCGGGGAGTCGAGTTCGAATTCCATTTGAATTCTATGCATTCCCTTACGCACAAATAAAGGTATTAATCCATCTGTTCCTCCCAGTTATGGGTTAAATAACAGGACAGATTGGGATCTATAGCCTTGATGGCAACCAGTCTACCGCAGAAAGCAATGGCAACCTAGTGCGGGATAATCTTCTGCCCAGTCCGTCATGTCTCTCAAGCGTGTATCACGTATGGTACTTAACTGACTGACTGACAGTATCTGTGCCTTGAAATAATCTAGCAAATTCTTTTATGTAACTTTTTCTCTTCAGCTTCACTATGGATGTATTTTCACAAATAACGATCTAGTCTGGAAATAGCATGATATGCAGGGTGTGTGAGGAAAAAAAACCTCTAGTATCAGTTTTAGCAAAAGCTGGGTAGACTTTGCTAAGCAGGTCAAGGTATGAATGAAACAACTTTGTTTTGCACATCAGAATTTCAAATCTCTTGCTGACTTCATTGCCATCCCCACGAGAACTTACAAAGATAGATCAAACTTGTCAGCTATGATCATGCGCATTGAAGGTGTCGTCATCTATGTTTGCACAATAACAAATTCTGTCATTCGCCAAAAATTCCAGTGTTACTCTTTAGGATCCTGATAAATAATATATCAGCCAAACTCCAACTGTTAACTTTTAATCACACACACACACACACACACACACACATATATATATATATATATATATATATATATATATAGGGTAAAGAAATAGGGTTGTTCCAACGAGATAAATTGGTATAGAATAAAAAGTGTTAGCTTCTCTCGCACTTCCCGCCTGTGGAACTCGCTCCTGTATTCTTGCTTTCCTGACGGCTACAACCTCCAGAAATTTAAATGCAAAGTCAATACTCATCTACTAACCACTGGACTCTAGCTCTCTCCCCACCCCTGTATAATCCTCCCTTTCTCTCCACCTATGTATCTGTCATCGCACCTGCTTTCTCAGCTTTCTGTTGTTCATTTCTAACTAGTTTGTACTCCTCACTCTTTTCTAATTAATCTTTTTACAGTTATGTAGCCCCCTGCACATCTGTGGCGTTTCCGCCTTGCTCGGGGTGAAATGATTAAAAAAAAAAAATAGCCGTGAATTTTTTCTTTAAAGTGTATATTTATTGTTTTTGTTATTATACATGTTATGATACATTAAGTGTCCATAATGGTATTTGTGACGATACACGTGTTTCGAGTCTAAAATTGACTCTCTTCAGGCTAATAAATTTGTGACTTTACTTATCGAGTTCTTTTTGTTTCTGATGTCCAACTTGTTGTTTTATAAATAAGTAGAAAAAATAAGAAAATGAATAAAATCAGTAAAATAAAATAAAATAAAATAAAATAAGATAAAATAAATCAAATGTTGGCACGTTGAATGGTCTGTTTTTTCCACATCAGCACGTGTATAAATGGATAAACAGATAAATAAATAAACAGAACTGAGTTCGATCTTTACTGGGTACCCCATATTTTTGGGCTTGTGCCACATCTAAGCGGCGCTTAGAAAATCATTTGTTATAAATTATTTTGAATAATATTTGGTTATATATATATATATATATATATATATATATATGTAAAAGAACGCGAGAAAGAAATAGAAAGCGAAAATTGTTGCTTTTAATCGTAAGCTGTTGTGCTAATTGTTGCTACGTTATATAATTACCCCAATAAAGGACGACTCAGTGAGGTATGCAAAGGTGAAGTTAGAATTCGGCTCCAGATGTTCTTTTCTCGAACGTGACTGTTATTCACACAACGTCATTCAGTTGTACAAACGGAAATTGCAAACCTCGGCCAACCTCCTTGACCAGTGGTCAATCAGGGTGTGAAAACAGTTTCAAACTATAAGACAGTAATAGATGAAGAAAATGAAGACGTGGTGGAGGACATCTGAAACGGAGGAGGTTAACGAGGAACAGTTAGACGGTGAGAGAAGGCGAGGTTTTTCTTTCCTCAACAAAACAAATTGTGTAGTAAATTGCAGATGGGTTATGAGTAGGGGGAGAAGTGAGAAGAAAGTAAATAAATGGACAACCAAAGACACGTTCGTCCATTGGGGATATCAATCTAAACTGACCACTTGGAACACGGTCCAAGTGCCAGGGACGAGCTGGTCAATTGTGGACATAACATAGCGGCCGGCGGGCAGTGTACGTGGTCAGAATTTTCCCACGGCAACAGAGCAGAGTTTATATTAGGGTTGCTTGGAAGGTGGGGCACTGCGGTGGGCAGTAAAGAAAGAATAATGAAAGAAAGATGAAGTTTTGGTCACGTCTTTTTCGTAAGTGGGGAGATGGAGATGTTTTTGTTGGGTCAGTTTTCTAGGTTTGTTTAGGCGGTCGAAGGGTCAAAGTGTCGATGGGCTGATGGGCATAAAGTGGTTGCAATGCAGAAAGAGCAAGTCTGACGATGACGAAGGAAATAGATTTATTTTCTCATGGAGGTTGATAAAGTGCGTATTCAAAAGTTGATTTTCTTAACTTCATAATTGTGATCTTTCTATTCTTATTCTTTCTTTCTTTCTTTCTTTATTACTTTCTTTCTTTCCTTCTTTCTTTCTTTCATTCTTTCCATTGTTATTTATATTCTACTGTCATGTTTATTCCTTCCTTCCTTCCTTCCTTCCTTCCTTCCTTCCTTATTTTCTGTATTTCTTTCTTTTTTCTTTCTTTCTTTTTCTTTCCATTGTTATTTTTATTCTTCAGTCATATTATTACTTCCTTCTTTTTTTCTTACTCTCTTCATCTTTTTCTTTCTATCTTTATTTTTCTTTCTTTCTTTCGTTCTTTCTTTCTTTCTTTCTTTCTTGTTCTTTTTATTACCGTCAGGTTTATTCCTTCTTTCTTTCTTTCTTTCTTTCTTTCTTTCTCTTTCAGTTGTTCTTTTTATTCTACTTTAAAATTTATTCTTTCCTTTCTTTCTCTTCTTTCTTTCTTTCTTTCTGTTTTCTTTTTTCTTTTTTCTTTCCATTGTTCTTTTTATTCTACTGTCATAGCCCTTCCTTGCTTTTTGATTGTTATTTTTCTTTTTCTACATTCATGTGCATTTCTTGTTACTCACTTTCTTTTTCTTTTTCGGCTGCTCTTTTGTTTTTCTTCACGTCTTTCATTATGGCTTTCTTCTTTTCTTCATTTTATCTCGTTTTTTTATGCTAATTTCTTTCTTTCTTCCATTTTCGTGACCACCACATTTTCTTTCTAATCTTTCTTTTTTACCTTTTTCAGTTGCTATTTACCTTCTTCTTCTAAGTTACTTTCTTTCTTTCTTTCTTTCTTTCTTTCTTTCTTACTTTCTTTATTTCTTTCTTTATTTATTTTTCATTGCTCTTTTTATTCTACAATTTTTTTCTACCACATATTTAATATCATCTTTTTTTTTAAATTTCCGCTTTTTTCTTCTTTTCTCTCTTTTTCTCAATTTCTTTCCTCCATTCTTTCTTTTTCATATTTTTCTTGCCTTTCTTTCTTTCCTTCTTTCTTTTTTCATCTTTAACAATTATTTTCTACCACATATTTAATATCGTCTTTTTTTTTTTTAAAATTCCGCTTTTTTCTTCTTTTCTATCTTTTTTACAATTTCCTTCCTCCAATTCTCCATTTTCAAAACTAGCTTATTTTAAAACTCTTGTTTTTTTTTTCAGTTAGCCCAACCTGTCATCCAGCCATTTTGTCTTTTCTTGTCTACGCAACCAACTCTTACTATTTCTTTGGAATTCTGTATTTACCCATATATCAAAAAAAGCCCCAAAATAAGCATACCAGGGCAGATAAACAAATCAAACGAACAGACGATGACCAGCCGGCGAAAGAAAGACAATAAAGTGAACACTATGAAAAGCGGTTTCACCGTCTATAAATTTCTATAGGGACACAAATGACACGATTAACAAGGCTGCAAATATTTATACTGTGCACAAAACAGTGTGTCTTCAGGGCCAAGAGTGTTAGAAGAACACGGGAGATCATCATTAACCGATAATGATTAATTATAATTTTCTCAACTCTCTTTTAACGTAATCATGTATTGAGTGTGCCTGTGCCGTCAAAAGTGGCTTCTTATTTGTTTATCCACCTCATTTGTTGATAATTGGTTTCATTGAACAGAAGATTATTTCCTCGTTGAACTCTATTTTGTAAATTTCTTGCATTTCTCATGACGACTGTATTTTCATTCCTCTTCATGTTTTACCTTGATCTTCTGTTTCTTATCGAAGACGTTCTTCCATTCTAATTCTCATATTTCCCCCTTCTTGCGTTAGATTTGTAGGGGCTTCGGTGATGCTTGGTAAATTAGCCTTGTGCCAAACACGTCCGAAGTCCCCACAATTTAAATGTGGACGGATAAAATATTTCGTTTGTACATTAAAGTAAAGATTTATTAACAGAATGACAAAAAGTGTAAGAAGAAAAATATAAGTGAAATTTCTCAATGAACATTTATCTTCTCACAAATATGTTGTAGTGTTCAGTTAACAAAATCATCACTGAGGCCCCTACATAGATGGTGACCCCGACGTGAAGGTAATGTTCCTTCCTCTTTGTGTTAGGTCGGTGACACAGTGAGAGAGAAGGTAAAACAAATAAAGAAATTGTGCTTAACATGTCCTGTTGTTGTTGTTGTTGTTGTTGTTGTTGTTGTTGTTGTTGTTAATCTTTTTTGGCGGCTTGGAGGAAAAGCGAAGAAAAGAAAGTTGGAAGAAGAGGTCGAATGAAACCGTGACGCGCCCTTACGTCCGGGTGGTTTGTAGTGAAAATTCTTTTGTTACATTGACACGAAGTCCGTCAGCTAACTTCCCCCATATCGGACTCGATTGACCGGGTCACGGACATGATTAAGTAGTGAAATCTGGTCATGTGACCGGCTCCAGCGAGCATTTTCGCTTTTAGATGTTAGAAAACGTTTGACTGACGTCATATGAATTTTCGATTTGTTATCCAATTAGGATCCAAAATTTTACTTTTCACACTGACTTGATTTTAGTTGTTTTTTTTCCAAAATCTTTTTAATCGTTTGAATCCGATTTTGCGGGGGGTACAGTTTTACTTTGTGTGTTTTAGTTCGTTGAGGGATGATATAGGATTTGTATCCTATAGATTCTTCGTCCGTTTTATTCTGTATTTTTAAGCTACGCGTTCTTACGTAGCATTTCTTCTTTCATTAGTTTCTTCTGCTGTTTCATTTTGTTTTATTTGCGCTGCTCCACATATTCTCTCTCTCTCTCTCTCTCTCTCTCTCTCTCTCTCTATCTATCTATCTATCTCAGTCTGTTCAAATCTATCTATCTATCTATCTATCTTTCTATCTATCTATCTATCTCAGTCTGTTCAAATCTATCTATCTATCTATCTATCTATCTATCTATCTATCTATCTATTTATCTATCTATCTATCTATCTTATTCTGTTCATATCTATCTATCTATCTATCTATCTATCTATCTATCTATCTATCTTATTCTGTTCATCTCTATCTATCTATCTATCTATCTATCTATCTATCTATCTATCTATCTATCTATCTATGTCTCCCACACATCACAGAGCGGCTCTCCACACTATTAACCTCGTGTTCTGTCTCAGTTTCTCTCTGAGCTTTCCGTCTCCTGGCTAGTGTCCTTATTCGTTCACGGCGTTCCTGCGATACCTGTGAATATTTTTCACTATCAACCACCCCCACCCGCGCCTGTATCTGATCCAAAGAGCGGCATAATTGCTGCCTTCCTTTTGGCGCTCTTTCTATTTTCCTCCTTTCTTCAGGGGAATTTATGCACCCAAATATCTAATTTTCTCCCGCCTTACAATAATATATTTCACAGAAGAAGATAGACTTATTTCTATGCCTATTTGCAGATGCTAAACAATATTCTAAATGTTTGTCAATAAAACTTGAAACTGTTGGGACGTTCATCGCCGACTATCTAATATCTTTTTATGACAGTATTTCTTGTTACTCTTTTTAACAGTAAGTCAGTCAGTTAAGTGCCATACGTGATACACGCTTTGGGCGCTCATGTCTCGTAAGAGACATGACTGACTGGGCAGAAGAATATCCCGCAGTAGGTTGCCATTGCTTTCTGCGGTAGACTGGTTGCCAACCGAGGCTATAGAACCCAATCTGTCCTGTTATTTGACTCATAGCTAGAGGGGGAGAGGAGATGTACTATAAACTGCGTTTAGAGTTTATATGCAAAATATTTTATGTAAAATTCATAGATATGTGTTATTCAACGAAATAATGTGGACTATTATGTATAGCGAGTAAGTATGAAAGCAATTAATTCCCAACTTTCAATTTCAGGTTAATATTTACTATATTTTCAGTAATTATAGCAATTTGCAGTGTCAAGAGATTATTTGCAAGAACTAGAATTGAGTATTATGGCTCATAAAAAGAACTAACAATGAATAAAAAGAACTATATCATCAAAGAAATTAGCAAAGGAACGTCTTCGCTTCAAATTTCTAAGGATTTGAAAAGAGATCATCGAACAATCAAGGAAATATGTCAAATGCAAATTCAACCAAGGAAAAAAAGTTTCAGGCTGAATTCAGGAATTTAACAAAGCGAGATCTATCACATATAATAATGTTTTTCTCCAAAACTGTATTGTTAGTAATATTTTTCCTTAAAAAAATGTATATTTCTTTTATTAAAGTATTTTTATGTACAGATTTGTATAAAAGTGTATTTTTATACTTTCATAGTGTATTGACACCAGTTTGGGGGGGGGGGCTTAACTATTTGCCCATAGGTGGGACCCTAACAGGTGCTACCACTCCGAGTCAGGGTGGACCTGGGAACAACAGTAATTATGAAGTGCTTCCATGCTCCCCACAACCTCGCAATCAGAGGCCTTGCTGCCGGATGCAGTCGTCTGTGAGAAAGTGATTGTAGGGTAGAAAATAGCAAAATACGAGACCAAAAATAATATTCTCTAGTGCATGGATGTGAGTACAGTGGATATCGGGTTGGAAAGACAAAAACGAAGAGCCGTGTTCCAATTTTAGTTGAATTGTTTCATTCCTTTACGTGTAAATAACGTTGTGAAAATCGATAATCGAAAAAATAGGGTTATAGAAGGAGTGGTCCGATTTTAATAAAATTGGATACAGTCATAGACAAAGTCATAAGAAACGAAAGAAAGAAGTTTCAAGGTTGCAGTTCTTACAATAGTGCAGAAAATCGATAATATATATATATATATATATATATATATATATATATATATATATATAAGGCAAGATACCGGGTGTGATCAAAATCAGTTTTTCAGTCCTTTTATTTTAGTTTTTGTTTCGGGTTTGGCTCTAATTAGGTATAATTGTAGTTCTTAGTCTCAGCCATGATAACATTTACTCGGAGGACTTATTTAGCCTTCAAAATTCAGTTTACGACGAAAAACCTTATTTGATATTGATACCAGGAAATCAAAATTTGACTTAAATCCATTCATTTTTCTTTCAGTCTGCTGTTTCGCTTTAACTGGAAACAACTATTGCTTTTTAGTCTTTCGTGCCAACGTCCAAAGAGTCTAAGCTCCAGGACTATGGATTAATTTTAAAGCTTTCATTACACCCGAGCAACGCCGGGCTATACTGCTAGTTTGTATATAAAAATACGTTTTTTATGTAGCGACTAAACTATAGAATTTAATGTAAGCAATTTACAAAAGTAAACTTATATGGTGTCAATGCTGATTCTTATATAATTTGATGAGTAGAATTTGATGAGAAGATTCACATGGGTTCAATTTAGGCATTAAAAAATGCCCGAAATATGTCATTTTCGGCATCATTAACATTCTTATTATTGCTTATTGTTATTGCTCAAAATTAATTTTAATTGAACCCATGTGATTCTTCTCATCAAATTCTTCTCATCAAATTATATAAGAATCAGCATTGAAGTGGAAAGGCACAGAAATGCACGAAATTTGTAATTATTTGAAGCCTAATATTGTTATTGATATTGCTCAATATTTTATCACTTCAATATTGATATCACTTCAATGCTGATTCTTATATAATTCGATGTGTAGAATTTGATGAGAAGAATCAGATGTGTTCAATTAAAATTAATTTTGAGCAATAACAATAAGCAATAATAATAATATTTCGGGCATTTTTTGTGCATTTCCAGTGAGCAAGCTGAGGAGAACCATGACCTACAACGCATTGAACGTAGATAACATTTGTAAATTTAAAAGAAATGTATAGAGAAATCTACAATGTAAAGACGAAGTTTTATTGAGAGCAAAATAAAAATAAAGGCATGACTGCCCTCGTCTTGAGCAGTGATATATATAGATATAGAGAGATAAAGAGGCTACTTGAAAACCTGGCAGAAAATGGATTGGGAAACAAGTATCACAAAAAGCAAGTAAATACGTAACATCAAGCAGAAAGCTATGCACAGTTCTGAAAGGATACTCACATTATATATATATATATATATATATATATATATATATATATATATATATATACAATAATATTAACTATAGTAATAACAATATCAATAGTAACAGAACTAACTCTGCCAAAACTAGTATTAATTAAGCTATAATTTAAATCGTCTTGTACAACCTACCGAGGACGAACTCGGAGGGAAAAGAAGGGGAAGTAAAAAAAAAAAGAAACAAACGAAGTACATGAACAAAAAGTCAAGCACTTTTACGAAAGAAAAAAAACCCAAGACTTAAACATTAAAGCGCTCAACACGAAAAAAGTCAGCCAATTTCCCTGACGAGCCGTTGGGCGAAACCGTTGTAGGTTGTTGGCTCTTGCTTAGATTTTCTATCTTTGTATATATATATATATATATATATATATATATATATATATATATATATATATATATAAATGGAATTTTGTCTGCATGTGTATTTGTATCTGTGTCTGTGTGTGGGTGTGTCTGTTAACTATAGACTCCGAAACGGCTAAACCGATTTTCCTGAAAATTTACACAGTTGTACTATAAGCGTCTGCGAGTGTTCTTAACTAGGTTTTGTGTCAATGTACCCCTAATAAATATCGAAAATCGTTGATCAAAAAAATCGAGTTATAGAAGGAGTGGTCCGATTTTAATCAAATTTCATACACTCATAGACAAAGACATAAGAAACGATATTCAGACGTTTCAAGGTTGCAGTTCTTACAGTAGTGCAGAAAATCGATAATATATATATATATATAAAGCAAGATGTTTTTGTGTATGCCTGTTTATTTGCCTGTATGTCTGTATTTTTTCAGCACTTTTATTTTAGTTTTTGCTTCGGGTTTGGCTCTAAGTAGATATAATTGTAGTTCTTAGACTCAGCCATGATACCATTTACTCAGAAAACCTATTTAACCTTCAAAATTCTGTTTACGACGAAAAACCTTATTTGATATCGATACCAGGAAATCAAACTTTGACTTACATCCATTCATTTTTCTTTCAGTCTACGGTTTCGCTTTAACTGGAAACAACTAATGCTTTTTAGTCTTTCGTGCCAACGTCCAAAGAGTCTGAGTTCCAGAACCATGGATTAGTTTTAAAGCTTTCATTACACCCGAGCAACGCTGGGCTATACTGCTATATACATATATTATGTCCAAAAATTCCGAATTTACATTCGTTAAATAGCTATTTCAGCGAGAAAATACTCGCTGCTTCACTAATTATCAAAAACAAAAATTCATTAATTCAAATATCCTATAAAAATTAATATACCGGAAGAAGCCCCAAAATCATATCCATACACAGAATGTTAAAAAAGGAGGTGGGATTAAGAAAGAAAAAATATTTCTCATAAAAAAAAATAATGTGCATGAATAGGTTTTTGGCTCTTTCCTGTATATGAATTTTTGTAGCATATTTTAATTAAAAAATTTGTTTTTAATCATTCCTGAAGAAGTGAGAATTTTCTCGCTGAAATAGCTTTTCAAACGAATGTATATTCGGAATTTTTTGCCATACTATACATATTTCTCTTTGTAAATAGACAATGTTATTTACATCGAGCCCTCCACCTTGATCATTTTAATATTAATAGAATTAATAATAATAGGCTCTAGTTTTAGGGACTTTACCTATTTGCTGATCTTTTTATATATATATATATATTTTCAGAACATGTGTGCATTGAAGTAAGTTTTCTTTTGTTATTTTTGTTAACTATCGCCTTTGCCTAGCAGAGTTTTATGTCAACACAAAATAAAATCGTCGGTGATGGTGGATGTTATTGAATTGCCGTCTAAATAACCTCTCTGAAGATGGCTCATTTGAGCCGAAAGCTTAGAAACAAATTAAAAAAAAATTATCCAAATGTTGGAGGGTTCTTGTCTTTATTTTCAACTGAAATTAAAACCAAAATACGACGTTTAGAACGGCTCATGATTAAACATAATAGACATTCATTGTCTCTTATATTTAATAGTATATGTTTAGAAAATTATTTGCTGCCTCGATACACTATATATATATATATATATAATGACGTATATTAATAAATATATATATCAAGGTGCACGTATGTATAGATTTATTATTTACGTTTTAATAAAACACTTGTCAAATATATTAAAATCTCTGTCATATATATATATATATATATACATACCTACATACATAATGCATATATATATATATATATATATATATATATATATATATATATATATTAGTAAACACACATATTATCCTTCGTATATGTTTTTTAATCTTGTTATTAAAAAACCAGTAACTTAACTTTATAAGATTTAATTCCCATGAAAATCGAGTGAACTTATATTTAATTAACTGACATTTTGAAATATGCTCATGATGATTGCATAACTCCTGTATCGCTGAGTCGTGCCATGGACGTAGAATATATATATATATATATATATATATATATATATATATGTGTGTGTGTGTGTGTGTTATGTGTGTATGTGTGTGTGTGTGTGTGTGTGTGTGTGTGTGTGTGTGTGTTTCTGTTCTCTCTTTATCAGGGATGCATGCCTTAAAATGACATGTTGTAAATGGCCATTTACCCCACTAGGTTTTATCTAAATTTACATATATATATATATATATATATATATATATATATATATATATAAAACTAACTTGTTGTTTATACTGAAACTATTTTGACCACGCCTTAGTTACATTGTCTGGCGGAGTGCGATAAATCTGTCATGATCCGCAGAACAATGTCAATTTTCTTTCTCACTGTCTCAGTCACGATGACTTATAACTTCATCCAAGCACAATAATCGTCGGTTTGTGAACAGTCTTCAAGATTTCTTTAATAGATATTGCAACAAACCAAGAATTTTTTAGAGAACTGCAGGCTGGAACCACTTTCCCAGAAATGTAGCCGCTAGAAAATACGTTCCTTACAAATCGACCATGTCAGATTCGAACCCAGGTCACATGATCAGAGACTAAACGTTCTTACCTCTCGTCTATGGCAATGGATTGAGGGATGGGTATCTATCTATCTATCTATCTATCTATCTATCTATCTATATATATATATATATATATATATATATAGACAGAGAGAGAGAGAGAGAAATAAATTTTCAATATTCAAAAATGTTGAATGAACATTTCGACATAAAATCCCTAAGGGAGATTTTATATCTCCTCAGCAACGGTCCTTCTTTCAAAATGGAAATAAAAACAAGAATAAAATGAAAGAAAAAAATAAAAAATAAAAATGAAAAAAGACGGTTAAGTTTTGAGAAATTTACGTCACAAAAATTTTCGGAAGTAATTCATGTCTAATTTTAGATTCTAACTTTTAGATCGAGTTGTAAGTGAAAATTTATTTTATTGAAAATTTTATTTTATTGAAAAATTATTATATTCTATTGAAAATTTATTTTATTTAAATTTTATTTTCCTTTATATTAGCTCTGTAATTTTAATTATATCGAGCTCTCCTCCGGTATCATTTTTTAATATTAAAAATCTTAATATTAATTAGGATCAGGTTCTTGGGATTTACCTTCCTACTTTTCCGTTTTGGATTAAAGTATTTTCATAATAATAATAATAATAATAATAATAATAATAATAATAATAATAATAATAACAACCTCTGCATGGCCAATATCCAGTACGTGCCAATAAATCCAATGTTGACAAAGTTAATACTCATCGATGGTTACGTGCATCTGGATTAAAGTCTGAAACTGAAGGCTTTATTCTTGCAGCACAAGACCAAAGAAAGTCTTTTCACGAGAAACTTTCAGGCAAATATTATGCATAATAATATGGATCCAAAATGCAGGTTTTGTGATAAACACCAAGAAACAATAGACCACCTAATCTCAGGCTGTTCTGTGCTTGCCACAAATGAATATAAAAATCGCCACGATAGAGTTAGGCAATATTTACATTGGGCAATGTGCAAACATTATGGAAAAGCTGTAAACAAACACTGGTATGAACATCACCCAGAACCGGTTACAGAAACAGAAGATGTAACCATTCTATGGGATTACACCATCTACACAGACAGAAAAATTGAAGCAAACAGGCCAGACATTATTGTTAAAAACCAGAAGGAGAAAACTTGTCTATTAATTGATATGGCTTGTCCAGCGGATTGTAACATAGCAATCAAGGAATTTGAAAAACTGTCAAAATATAAAGACCTGGAAATTGAAATAGAAAAAATGTGGAAATTGAAAACAAGAGTTGTGCCAGTGATAGTAGGTGCACTTGGAATGATAAAAAATGGAACAAAACAACACATTGAAAGAATCCCTGGAAACTCCAGCTTAAGAGATATACAAAAAATTGTCTTATTAAGTACAGCCCACACACTAAGGAAAACTTTATCTATGTAATGCTGGGGATGATAGGGAAGATAGAAAAACATGAAATGGAGCCATAACAACACGCCACTACCTGCCTTAGGTCTCCCCGCAGACTTGGTTGGTAGTGAGACCAAAGCAGAAATCGAAATATGATGAAAAATGACATAATAATAATAATAATAATATATATATATATATATATATATATATATATATATATATATATATATATATGCATCTCACCTTTTACTCTGTAACTTTCTGGTTCAAGTATATCTTGAACTTTGTACTGCATAAATAATATTAAATGAATTATATTTGTAGAGAGAGAGAGAGGAGTAAAAAGAGGAGAGGAGAAAGAAAGAAAGAAAGAAAGAAAGAAAGAAAGAAAAAGGAGAAAGCGATAGATAGATAGATAGATAGATAGATAGATAGATCAATTAACCACATCAGTTATATAAAGGTTCTTCCTCTTCTCTTTATCTCACCTTAACAATATATGTTAATAGTATTGTTCCTATAATTTCCATTGTGTTATTACTATTTCTCATATTAACATCATCTTTAATTTCCAACAAGCAACAGTAAAACCATCTATCTTTCTGGTTCATTAATTTCTTCCTCCAGCTTAAATTCTAAAAGCCACACGCGTATACGCACGGATATACGTTTCCTCTTCAAAATGAAGAGTTCATCTCACAAGGCGACCGCTGTATAAATAATGATATTTTTCTTCACCACTTGAAATTCATTTTTAGTGACAATCGAGGGCGGGAAAACAAAAAAAAATCCATAAATCGACGTCTGAAGAACTGGCTCTTCTGTCAGGCAATTTCTCTTGATAGAACCTTTTTAAAAACAAATAAAGCAGCAAAAATACGTGCATGAATTCTGTCAGCAATATTTTTCATCACAAATGAGATCGGGAAATTGATTTTAACATGATTTTTTGTTTATTTGTTGTTTTTTTTCCTAGTCAGTTTTGATTCGCTCCCTTTTCCAAAAAAATAAAAAATAAAAAAAATAAAAAATAAAAGAGGCAGCCGACAAAGCTCTCGGCTTTGTCAGCACAAAAACATGGCTGATTATAGTCAAAGAATCTCTATTGCTATTCGGTTCGGGAAGTCGTCGGTATCGAGGAGAAAGGTGGGGATGAGGAAATATCAAAATCGATCAAAAATAATGAGAAAAGAAGGAAGCTTTAAATGAAAAATCGATATTTTTGATGAGTCTAACCATAATTTTTCACTATGTTGAATTCCTTGAGCATGAAAGATTTTATTAATACAAGAACAATTATTATTATAGCACTCGACCACATTCCTAGATGTGTAAAATAAGGATAAAGCGAAGAATAATTTTTTCACACCATTACGCATAAATTTGAAATTAATTTATTAGATCAATGAAAACGATTTATTATTCATGAAAGAAGATCATGCCATATATATATATATATATATATATATATATATTATAGATATATATATATATTATAGATATATGAACATTATATATTATATTATATGTTAATTCAAATGTCTTCAAAGTGGAAACTTCTATTTGAAATTTTATAAAACATTGTGTCTTACATCCATTAGTCGGCGGATTAAAAAGACCTCAATAGCAAAAGGTGCTCTCAGACAGAAAGCCACGCCTGCAGCCCCTTCGTAGATGAATTCACCGTATCGTCCTTCGTGCTCCAGCATTCGTCTAGGGAGAGACTCACAGTTCAGCAAGGGGGATGCATGTTGCATACATACATACATACATATATATATATATATATATATATATATATATATATACGTATGAGGATTTGAAAGCCTAATTGGTTCAGTTATGAAATCAAGGTAAACTGCCAGAAGACCCACACAAGTGATTTGATTAAAGTGGTGAAGGCTTGCGCAGAACCATCCACACGTTTTTGCAACTATTGATACACTCAGTCGGTGCATATCAATGCCACAGATGAAGCTGACAATAGACCTTCGGCATTTAATTATTCCGCAAAATGTTTTCATTACCTGTTGCGGTAGATTGGTTGCCAGCCAAAGCTATAGAACCCAATCTGTCCTGTTATTTTGGTATATATATATTTGAATGTAAAGGCAATAGCCATCTATTCCATTAACCTGCATCCTCTTTCTCATGCTCCTTTCTCTGTCCACTCCACTCTCATCAGTATTCTCATCCTTCTCTTACCCACTTCCTGACACCCCCTATAACCTGTCACCCTTTCTCATAACTTTCCTCCTATGTAACCCCCTGCAAAACAGTGGCAGTAAAATGTCAAAAAAGCAGACAATAGACCTCAGGCTTTCAGTTATCCTACAACAGGTTGCCACTACCTGCTTCGGTAGATTGGTTGCCAATCTATACAACCCAATCTATCTTGTTATTTAACCCATAGCTGGAAGGGAATGGACGGATTAATACATTTCCCAAGGATATTAGTGCATAAGTGAGTGCAGAGCATTCAACTGGAATCTGAACTCAGCTCCCCGATTTCTCGTTCCGAGTCGATAACCACTGCACCAACCGCACATCCTGATACTATTGGATACTTAGGAAAATACCAGCTGATATCTAGGAAGGGTAGAGTTTTGTTAGATTCAGATGCGAAAGTAAAATTTATTTTGAGTACAAACTTATTAATTAGTTATTAAAATTAGGACTTGCGTAGCTCCAAAGCTGATGACAACGTCTTCCGACATTTTTGCACACGTGATTCGTCGGTCTTCCCCGATCAAGGTGTTCGCCTTCTGAATGTGTTCTTCGGTACTCGATTTTAAAGCGTTGTTCCCACTCATACACCCTTTCATTGATTCAGGGCCCACGCTCCATATTTCGCCAACATTTGAAACACTTTATCCACCGATAGCACATATCAGCGCGTTGTTTCCCGTTGGTAGGGCAATCACTGATTGGGCGTCCATACATTTGACAACGTTGCTCATTAACACTCGACTAAAATATGGAATGTTGCGCCTGGCAAGATAACCTTCAACCAAAGTGCACGCATTGTTTTCTTCTTCTTCTTCGTCTTGTTCTTCTTCTTCATCTTCTTTCCTTCAGCATCTTCTCCTCCTGTTTCTTCGTCTTTTCTTATCCTCCTCTACCTTCTTCTTCTCCATCTCCTTCTTTTACTCCACCCTCTTCCTTCTTCTTCCCTCCACCATCTCCTCCTCCTCTTTTTCTTCTTTTTTTCTCATCATACTCCACCTTCTTCTCCTCCTTCTCCTTTTTATCCACCCTCTTTCTTCTTCTTCTTCTTCTTCTTCTTCTTCTTCTTCTTCTTCTAACATCTTCTCCTTCTTCTGTTTCTTCTTCTTTTCTTATCATCCTCCACCTTCTTCTCATCCTTCTTCATTTTTTTCCTCCACCCTCATCTTTCTTGTCCTTTTTCTTATCATTCTTCTTCTTCTTCTTCTTCTTCTTCTTCTTTGGTTTTGTTGTTCTTCTTTCCTCCACCATCTTTTTCTCCTTCTCCTGTTTCTTCTTCTCTTCTCATCCTCCTCCACCTTCTTCTCCTCCATCTCATTTTTTCTCCACCCTCCTCTTTCTTAACTTCCTCATTCTTTTTCTTCTTTTTCTTCGTCTTTTTCTTTTTCTTCTTCTTCCTCCCACTATCTTCTCCTGTTTCTGTTTCTTCTTCTTTTCTCATCCTCCTCCACCTTCTTCTCATCTCTCTTCTTTTTCTCCACCTTCCTCCTTCTTATCTGCCTTCCTCGTTTTCTTCTTCTTCGTCTTGTTCTTTTTCTTCTTCTTCCTCCTCCCACCATCCTCTTCTCCTCCTTCTGTTTCTTCTTCTTCTCGTTATCCTTCTTCTTCTTATCCTCCCCTTTCTTCTTCTTATCCTCCCCTTTCTTCTTCTTCTTATCCTCCCCTTTCTTCTTCTTCTTGCCTTTATTATAAGCAGCGTTTGAATTAATTCGTTTTTGTTTATATGAAACTGTTGAATCCTTTTGGCTTTCATTTGTGTGTTTGTCTATTTATGCCGTTACCCTTTTCCGCCAGACTCCCTCAAACAATAATATCCAACACGTCCGTCATCCAATAATCTTTCGTTACAACCAAATCCCCTCCATGATGCCCCAGTAAAACTATTCTTCACCTGTCATACGCAGCTGTCTAAGCAGTTTTTCCATTCTATCTCAGTAAATCTCTTCGGTCTAATCCCTAATTCAATGATCCGAATGTCAAAATCCAGTTCGATTAGCGATGGATCTTTAACAACGGATTCCTTGAAAGCCTTACTCAAACAAAAATTTCATCCTTATCCTCACTTTTCTTTTATATGGCGTGTTCCTTCTAGACGTATATATTATGGCTCTCCACAACTTCCTGTCCTCTTAATAAATTTTATCTTTTTTTAATTTCCCCTAATTTTCACCATTCATGTAATTATATATATGTTATACTTTTCTCTGACTCACTTGCCTTCAATCTGTCCTGTGAGTAGTATATTTTCCAAACCCTCTTTCCTTATTATGCACCCTAGAAATTTTAATAGTCTCTTTCTAATTTCTTTTGTTTTTATTTACTTAAAAAATTCTTAGTTGCTCACGGTCCATGGTATCCTCAGCAACCTTCTGTAGAACAGTATTTTGGTTGCTTCAAGTGTCTTCTTCCGGTATCACGTAACAATTTAGTGCTCTTTTCTTTATTTTTATTTTTCTTAACTCTCTGCCTTTCTTTTGGGATGCACTTTTAGCTATGGCAATTAGACTTCGGATTTCAGTGTCGCAATGTCCGTCCTCTGCTGAAACACAGACTAGATATCTACATTTATGTACTTATTTGATTTTGGTATGTCTGGTTAACAAATCGCACTTTAGGCTCATTCTGTGGCTCACAAGCTTGCATTTTGTCTTCTATGTTTTTTCCTCGAAAATTCTTAATAGTAAAGTAGCATTTAATCAATACAGAGGCTTACGGCCATATCACGTTCAAATACCAGTTCTCGCCCGATCATCGAATGTAAGCAGAGTTAAACCTCGGTAGTACCTAGGTATGTGGCAGCTGGTGAACAGCACGTGCTGTAAGCTTGGGTGTGCGGATAGTGCAATAGATAAAAGCTCAAAATGATAAATTTTAATCGTTTCACCCCAAGCAAGGCGGTACCGTCACTGATGCGGAGGGGGCTACATAAGAGAGTAAAAGTTTAGGCAGGAGGAGAGTGAAGAGAAAGACAAACCAGTTACAGCGGGTGTCAGAAAAAAGTGCAATAGAAGGATGTGAACACATGTGTGAAGACAGTTGCGAAGGTAGAGAGAAAGAAAAAGAACAAGATACACGGGGTGATGTAGAAAGAACTGGATACAAGACGGAAATTGATATTGCATTTAAATTCCTGGCGGTCGTACCCGTCAGAAAAGCAAGTATACGGAAGGGAGTTTCACAAGCGGGAAGTGCGAGAAAAGAAGCTGTTCGAGTAGAATTGTCGGCTGCATTTAGTTTATCTAACTGTAAATGGGTGGGGCCTTGTTGCCAGTCTTGTTGCACGAGTAAATTCTTGTGAAGTGGAAACCAGTGACTCAAGTCCGTCGGAGCAGAAGCCATGAAAATATCTGTAGAAGCCACGTCCTGCCGGTGAGAAAGTTGCTGGAGTCGAGCTGCCAGGTCAGGACCAATTATATTACAGATCCTCCTTTGGAGCCTGTCAAGAACACTTAGATGAACAGCAGGGGCGCCTGACCAGAATTCGAATTCAGTCAGGGTTTGTTATATTCATTTACGTGCAAATATCATGAGGAAAGGTATTAATCCACTTCTGTACCTCCCAGCTACAGGTTAAATAGTAAGACAAGATATCATTATTATTCTTGCTATCCCAAAGAATGTTTTGGCTTTAAATAACCTCCAAAATATTGATAAACCGTAAAAAACAAATTAATCAACAGAATTTTAAGTGAATTTCAGTCAATTTCGTAGAATTGCGGATATTTATACACGCTATATCTTCTTAAAATGCAGTGTCCTTTCAGGACGTAGGCGATCACGGACCTCCACTTATCTCTATCTCTTGTCGAGCTTAACACTTTTCCTTTTGGCATCTCTCCCAAACCCTACATCGCCATCCACTTGCTCAAGCCCGTCAAGTAGGTATCGAGGTTTCTTTCCTTGTCTCTCTTTCCCTCTATCCGTCCCGTGAGTATTAGATTCTTCAAGCCCTCCTTCCTCATTACGTGCCCCAGAAACCTCAGCTGTTTCTTTCTGATTTTAGGTATAAGTTTCTTTTTCGTTTCCATTCTCTCCAAAACTTTATCGTTGCTCACACGTTCGGCCCATTACTAGAATTTGCCGAAAATATTCCGGTTTATAGGTTGGCTAGGTTTCTATTGACAAGATAAAGCTTTTCTTTTAATAATTTTTGAGAAGATAAAGCAGAGATAGTAATTTTAGTATCCAAATAATGTAGTAAACAGAGAGCAGAAAATGCGACAAAGAAGTTTATTGTACTAGCGAAAGTTGACTTCGGGAAACTAAGCAATGTATAATTATGTAGGAAGTTTTTGTTTGAAACAAAGCAAAGAATAATAAACTGATTTATAATATCACAACTTCTATATAAATATATTTTTCTACCAAATTTTCTCACTAAGAACATTCGTCTGAACAAGCTCAGTACAATTTAAGAATTTATTATCTCTTACACATTTTCAACGAATAGCTATACACCGCGCACACACACACACACACACATATATATGTATATATATATGTGTGTGTGTGTGTGTGTGTGTGTGTGTGTGTGTGTGTTTAACGCGGGGGTTATATTTAGACAACAAAAATTCATCTAAACAAGTTTGATTAAATTCAAACGATAAGGTCTGTCTGTTTAACGATGTAACGGTTGAGTAGAGCGAGACGGCACAGACCAATGTCATAAATTATTTTTAATAATCATTTAAAATATTTTATATGCACTTTGATAGAGGCTTCTATATTTCGATAACAATATAGATGTTATTCTAACTTCAGAAAAATAAAATAAAAAATTAAACAGAAAGACCTTTTCAGTTGAATTTGATCAAACATATATATATATATATATATTAATGCAGGTTTCATTGAATAATATAGACAAGTTTTGTCTATTAATTTTCTGTAGGATCCGTTCATACCGTCTGATATACTTGATGGTGATGTCGTTGAAAGACAACATTTCTTCTAGTTGGTTTGAGGTAGTTATATCTTTTAGTTTGTTGTAGAGGTCATGTTTGTTCTTGTATAATGTGTCAAGATTTTCTTTCGCTATTTCAATTTGCCTTTTCACAAGGCTCCATTTATATTTCAAGGTGGTGATGGTGTGTTGGGCTGCTGGATCATGTAATTTAAATTGTGTGTATTTTGGCAGCATTTTTTCATTAATGCAGGTTTCATTGAATAATATAGACAAGTTTTGTCTATTAATTTTGTGTAGGATCCGTTCATACCGTCTGAAATACCATTTTGAAATGAAAATGAATGAAAAATGAATGAAAAAGAACAAACATGACCTCTACAACAAACTGAAAGATATAACTACCTCAAACCAACTAGAAGAAATGTTGTCTTTCAACGACATCACCATCAAGTATATCAGACGGTATGAACGGATCCTATAGGATCCTTTGCATTGAAGGACCGCGTTTCTGAATCTCTTGTTGATAGTAATATAATTCATTTTGGTTCTTAGTTTCTCCTCCTGGACTTCTTCATGTCCATAGTCGTCTTGGATGTTCTTGGAACCAGATGTTGGTTGTTATCTGGTCATTTGCTGTACACCATTGGACCCATTTCTCACCACTGCTATTACGGTGTCCTAGTCCAAATTTATTGACCGTTTCAACTTCTCTCCCTTGGCCAACATTGGCATTTAGATCTCCCATGATAATTCTGATTTCTTGTGATTTGCACTGTGTCTTGGCATCATCCAGCATGGAGTAGAAGGTCTCTTTCTTCTGTTCTTTATGATGTCGGTGCATATACCATTATAATATTGAGAAGCTTCCCTTTCATTTTAACTCCGAGAATTCTTTCAGTTATTTTTCAGGAAGTATCCCATAACGCATTTTGTTGTCTTTATCTAGTATAACGCCGGCTCCTTTTGCATTATTTTCATCTCTCGCGTATATAATTCTATACTCATCACTGATGAAGTCTCCGTTGTTTGGTCACCTCGTTTCACATATGCCTAAAATGTTTTTGTTCATTCTAGTCACCTCCTGCTATATGTTTTTCAGCTGTCCACAGTTGTTCATGGTTCTAACATTTCAGGATCCAAGAGTTATTTTCTGTTTGTTGCTAATACTCGCAGGATAACGGTCCAGTGACGCATTTATCGCTCCTTACCGGGCGAAGAATCAGTGTCGTTAGGCTTAACCCCCTTCACATCGTTAGTGTTGACGTTACTTAAAAATCGAGAACGGAAAAGAATCTAAACTTATTTATAAATGGAACTTTGTCTCTGTGTGTGTGTGTCTGTGTTTGTGTGTCTGTGTGTGTCTGTGTGTGTGCCTGTGTGTGTCTGTGTGTGTGTCTTTGTGTGTGTGTGTCCGTTACCTATAGACTCCGAAACGGCTGAACCGATCTTCTGGAAAATTTACACAGTTGTACTATAAGCGTCTGCGAGTGTTCTTAGCTAGGTTTTGTGTCGAGATACCCCCGATAAATATCGAAAATCGATAATCGAAAAAATCGGGTTATAGAAGGAGTGGTCCGATTTTGATCAAATTTGAGACACTCATCGACAAAGACATAAGAAACGATATTCAGAAGTTTCAAGGTTGCAGTTCTTACAATAGTGCAGAAAATTGGTAATATATATATATATATATATATATATATATAAAAGGCAAGATGTTTGTGTGTGTGTCTGTTTATCTCTCTGTATGTCCTTTATACAAATCCACAATTTTTATCCGATTCTCACCAAACTTCAAAATTTGAATTACATATATTCATTTTTCTTTCAGTCTACGGTTTCGCTTTAACTGGAAACAACTAATGCTTTTTAGTCTTTCGTGCCAACGTCCAAAGAGTCTGAGCTCCAGAACCATGGATTAGTTTTAAAGCTTTCATTACACCCGAGCAACGCCGGGCTATACTACTAATAAAACAATAATAAAGAACAAATAAGCTAATCTAAGCAAATAATAAACAAATTAACAAATCACCACTACCATAACAATCATTAGAAAAGATTAAATTAAAATAAAATTAAAATTAAAAATAAATACATAAAATAAAATAAATAAATAACAAATCCAAGTAAGTAAATAAATTAAATATCGAAAACCAAAAAGAATAAAGAAATACAAAAATAATAACAAGAAAAATATATTTATTTAAATAAGTAAAAAACAAACCACTCCTGCCAAAATAAACGTTAAAAAGATGACCCGTGATGCACCACTGACTCGTAAATATAAATAGCCGAGAAAAAAACCAACATATGTGGCCCGTAGCATGAAACAATCTGTTGCCTCTAAGTGCTGACTTCAATGTTCACTTTTATATATATATATATATATATATTATTGAACGACCTCCCAGATGAGATCAAGTCCCAAGTAGGCATCTACGCAGATGACACTACAATATACTCCCGCTCCAGTAAGAAACCTATCGTGGCGGACAGACATAATCTCGCTGCTGACCTTGAGCGGG
Source organism: Ascarosepion bandense (assembly GCA_037127315.1). Classification (NCBI taxonomy): domain Eukaryota; kingdom Metazoa; phylum Mollusca; class Cephalopoda; order Sepiida; family Sepiidae; genus Ascarosepion; species Ascarosepion bandense. The sequence goes on along the minus strand of JBBBDQ010000895.1, from coordinate 3,121,345 downwards.
ATCTACACTCTGTGGTAAACTGGGGCAAGAAATGGCTTGTCAACTTCAATTCCTCTAAGACCAAGTTCTTGTCTGTCAACTATTACAGGCAACCTCTTCTGCCTCCCATAAGCATGGACCAGGTGATTCTCCCGGAGAGTAATACACTACGCCTCCTCGGATTTACCCTGTCCTCAGACCTCAAATGGAACCACTATATTGAATCCATAGGAAAATCTACTGCTAAGAAGATTGGGTCACTATGTCGATCCAGGATGTTTTTTCCACCTGAATCCATCCTGCATATATACAAGTCAAACATCCGTCCGTGCATGGAGTACTGCTGCCATTTATGGTCAGGTGCCCCTGCCGTTCTCCTCAGTGTTCTTGACAAGCTCGAAAGGAGAGTATGTAATGTGATAGGTACTGATCTGGCGACTCGACTGCAGCCACTTTCCCATCGTCGAAATGTGGCCTCCCTCTGTCTCTTCTATAAATACTTTCATGTCTTCTGCTCGGATGAGCTTAAGTCACTGATGCCTCCTCAACAGGTGTTTACCCGTGCAACCAGACTGGCAACTGGGTCCCACCCATTCACAATCAGGTTAGCCAAATGCAGACGACAATTCTACTCCTGCAGCTTCCTCTCTCGCACTTCCCGCCTGTGGAACTCACTCCCGTATTCTTGCTTTCCTGACGGCTACAACCTCCAGAAATTTAAATGCAAAGTTAATACTCATCTACTAACCACTGGCCTCTAGCTCTCTCCCCTCCCCTGTATAACCTTCCCTTTCTCTCCACCTATGTATCTGTCATCGCACCTGCTTTCTCAGCTTTCTATTGTTCCTTTCTAACTAGCTTGTACTCCTCACTCTTTTCTAATTAATCTTTTTTCATTTATGTAACCCCCTGCACATCAGTGGCGTTTCCGCCTTGCTCGGGGTGAAATGATTAAAAAAAAAACAAAAAAAAAACTTAGAACCGAACAACCAGAGTACCTGTACATTTTTTTAAATCGTATCACCCCGAGCAAAGGGCTACATAAGAGTAAAAACAATTAGATAGGAGGAGAGTAAAGAGAAAGACGAACCAGTTAGAGGTGGGAATACAGATGACAGTTGCAAAGGTGGAAAGAAAGGAAAAATATACAGGTTGGTGTAAAAAGTACTAGAGTCATGTGGTTAAGAGATGGTTAATGACATTGTATTTAAATTCATGGGGATTGTAGCCGTCAGGAAAGCAAGAATATGGAAGAGAGTTCCACAGACGGGAAGTGCGAGAAAAGAAGCTGCAAGAGTGGAATTGTCGTGTGCATTTGGTTGACCTAACTGTGAATGGGTGAGACCCAGTTGCCAGTCTGGTTGCACGAGTAAACACCTGTTGCAGGGGCACCAGTGACTTATTTTATGGTAGTAGGGAAGACTTGTGCCGAAGCAACGACTCTTTTTGTAAGTCGAATACAAAGAACAGATGCCTATAATGTGCCGTCAGATTTCTAAATGGCCCTCCTCAAGTTCTGAATTGTTCTTCTCACAGACCAGTTACCACCTAAGGCCTAAATCTTTATTTATATAATCATTTCATCCCAAATAAGGCAGGAATACCACTGGTGCGCAGGGGGTTTTGTTTAGAGAGAAAATAGAGGCAGACGGGATGTCGAAGGAAGGGAATCAAGGATAAATCTGTGTGCTTATATTCAGCATTGTGCATACTTCTTCGAATACATGCAAATCTAAATGTTTGTACGCTTACTTTTGACGTGAGTTTATCGATATCAATTGACGTGTAAAAAAATAGGTTGCATCAAAAACGAACTTAGTAAACCTTTCTGAAAAATGGATGAAAATTCCAATAATTTTACTTCGCACGATTTTTTTAAGCAAAATTTTCATGACAATCTCAAGCCGAGTCTGACGCAAAAAGAAAAATGCGTTTTTACGGCAAATGAATTAATCAATATCAGAAATAAAGACTAGTTTTTCTACTAACTTCTACTGAAAGTTGCTCTTATTAAAGTGCAATTTTTATTTCTAAAACAATTTTCCATAGAAAGGATTTCAGAGACAGTTTATAAATATAACTTTTTTATAACCAAATTTTCTTACAAAGAACTTTCGTCTCAAGAGGCTCAGTTTGTTTTGAGATTTTTCTATCTTTTACGCTCTTTCAAGTCATACATATATATATATATATATAGTCATACATATATATACATATATATATATATATATATATATATATCTGTGTGTGTGTATGCATGTATATATATATATATATATATATATATATATATATATGGGTATTTTTAAACAGCATAACTTCATCCAAACAAGTTTGATTAAATTCAAACGATAAGGTCTGTCTGTTTAACGATGTAACGGTTTAGGAGAGCGAGACGGCACAGACCAATATCATAATTTTATTTTTAATGCGCATATGTTTTGAAACATTTTATATATTCTACGATATCGGGTTTTGTATTTAAATGTCATTCTAAATAATTTAGAAAAATAACAATAAAAAATTAAGCAGAGAGACCTTGTCAGTTGAATTTAATCAAATATATTTTGGCATGACATATATATATATATATATATATATATATATATATATATATATATAAGGCATTTATAGAGAAGTATATTAAATTATCTTTCAAGTATTTTCTTTTAGTGGATTTTGCACACAAATATTTGATTTTAAAATTTAGTATGAAAACTTAACTAATCTAGCAAGTTTTGAAAAAAAAACTTATTCTTATTTGAATTAAGCGAGTTAAACTTATTCTGAATGATAGTCAAGTGCCATACGTGATACACGCTTTGGGCGATCATGTCACGAAAGATACATGACTGACTGGGCAGAAAATTATCCCTCAGTAGGTTGCCATTGTTTTCTGTGATAAACTGATTGCCAGCCAAGGCGATAGAACCCAATCTGTTCTTTTATTTAACCCATACCTGGAGAGAAGAGATTAATTAATACCTTTCCCAAGGGTATTTACGCGTATGTGAATGCAAGGAATTCAACAGGAATTCGAACTCAGTATCCCTGATTTGTCGTTCCGGGTCGATATCCACTGCACCACAAAATGAAAAAGCCAAAACGACTTAAAAAGTCGACAACAGTGTATTAACACAAACCCAAACCGAATGTAAAAAAAAATCTCGCTATGCGTGAAACAGGGAGATTTGAAATAGGGTATCAACTCTTGCCTTTATTTCTGATTTGGAGAGATCTCGACGGAGAAAATTACTCTGTTCCACTTTTAATCGTAGCCCAGGCTACAAGCCACCCAAAGCTCTGCCAACACAACGAACCCCACTGGGCGTTTAGTGTAAGAAATATCTTTAATATGCAAATATCATGCCACTTACCGACGTGTACTGAAATGACCGCTTGTCAAAGTTGTCGAAGTTTGGGCCAGACGCGTGATGGGATAATCATAGTGCATGTTAGAGGTAAACGACTGGGAGAGACTGTGAGGAAATGAACAAATCGTTAAAAAATGATCACTGCCTTTGCATATATATATATATATATATACCGTGTATTTAGAAAGTAACCACTCTTTTATGCAGGTTTTATTAAAAATGACAGACAATGTATTATGGTTAATTTTTTATATAATTTTTCATGTGATCATATATTTTTTTTCATTTCAGAACACACACACACACAAACATATATATATATATATATATATATATATATATATATATATACTAGCAGTATAGACCGGCGTTGCTCGGGTGTAATGAAAACTTTTAAACTAATCCATGGTCCTGGAGCTCAGACTCAGCCTAAAGAATATTTGTGTGAAGTTTGGTGAGAATCGGATAAAAATTGCGGATTTGTATAAAGGACATACAGACAGATAAACATACACACGCACACAAACATTTTGCCTTTTATATATATATATATATATATATATATATATATATATATATATACAATCGATTTTCTGCTCTATTGTAAGAACTGCAACCTTGAAACTTCTGAATATCGTTTCTTATGTCTTTGTCTATGAGTGTATCAAATTTGATTAAAATCGGAGCACTCCTTCTGTAATTTATCGGGGATACCTCGACACAAAACTTAGCTAAGAACACTCGCAGACGCTTATAATACAACTGTGTAAATTTTCAAGACAATCGGTTCAGCCGTTTCGGAATCTATAGGTAACGGATACACACACACACAGACAAAGTTCCATTTATAAATAAGTTAAGATGAGTGTGTGTGTGTGTGTGTGTGTGTGTGTGTGTGTGTGTGTGTGTGTGTGTGTGGTGCAGTAGATATCGACTTGGAACGAGAAATCGGGGAGGCGAGTTCGAATTCCAGCCGACTTCCTTGCATTTACTTACGCGCTAATACCCTTAGGAAAGGTATTACTCCGTCCGTTCCCTGCAGTTATGGGTTAAATAACAGAACAGACTGGCAACCAGTCTATTGCAGAAAGCAATGGCTATCTACTGCGGGATAATCTCCTGTCCAGTGAGTCATGTCTCTTCCGAGACATGATCGCCTAAAGCGTGTATTATGGCACTTAACTGACTAATATATATATATATATATATATATATATATATATATACTCGATGTCTTCCACAAACGCTGTCTTCGCTCCATATTTGGATGCACGCTCAAAGAAAAGTACCAAATTCTGACCTTTTGGCAAAATGTCAGATTGGAGGCATTGAAACTTTCCTCATGCAGTCCCAACATAGATGGGCTGGTCATGTGGTGAGAATGAGTGATGAGCGAATACCAAAAATTCTTATGTATGGTGAACTTAGGGATGGGAAGAGGAATACTGGTAGGCCTTGGGTTCGTTAAAGGGACAAGCTGAAACATAATCTTTCATCAACTGGTGTCCATGTTGGAAGCTTTGAGGATTTGGCACAGGAAAGAAACAGATGGAGAGCTACCTTTAAGAATGGAAAAAAAGAATTTTGAAGAAAGTCGTATTGAGAAATTGAAGGAGACTAGATCCAAGACGAAGCTGTGTTTGACCCAGCCAGCAATTCTTTCCGATACTCCTCACACTTGTCCTTTTATTGGTCTTGTCTGTAAATCACTCCGTGGATGATGCTATTATATAAGTATGTTCATCAAGATTGTTACGGATATAGTTTGATATAATCCTTAATTCCGTATATAAATATAATTCAATTCCACACCATCTATAAAATTCTATTTTCTCAAGATGTTTTTAATAGAAACCTGCATATATATATATATATAATTGGTTCTGATGTCATTTCGCGCTATTACGGTCATAGAACCGCATTGCAAATTTGCAAACTGCGTTTCTTATTTTTGGTAACTATTACCGTTGACAAGCGGAGTTTTATGTCAACACAAAATAAAATCGTCGCTGATGGCGGATGTTATTGTGTTACCGTCTTGGTGACCTCTCTGAAAATGGCTCATCTGAGCCGAAACCAAATTAATAAAAAATTATCCAAATGTTGGAGAATTTTTGTCTTTATTTTCAACTGAAATTAAAGCCAAAACACGATGTTTAGAACGGCTTATGATTAAACATAATAGACATTCATTGTCTCTTATATTTAAAAATATATGTTTAGAAAATTAATTGCTGCCTCGATATAATATATATATATATATATATATATATATATATACACGATGGTCATTCAATAAATAATGTGAATTTTGCGGTATCACGACTTCTAATACAGATAGAAGCTTACTTATATTTTCTACGTAGTCTCCCAGTAGTGTCACAAACTTTTCCTATCTGTGCACAAGCTTCCGTATTCCCTCAGCGTAAATATCTTTGGACTGATGTCTCAACTAATCGCTCACAGCTTTTTTGTCTTCTTCGTCACTTTCAAACTTCGTGCCTCTCGTGAACGCTTTCAAGGGACCAAACATGGGAAAGTCCGAAGGGGCAAGGTCTGGGCTGTAAGGGGAATAAGGGAGCAGTTCCCAGCCCAGTTCGTTAATGGCCTGCACAGTTTGGGCTGCTGTGCAAGGCCTTGCGTTATCGTGATTCAAGACGACTCCATGTGACTGATGACCCCTGTGTGTTTTTCCATCAGATAGGCTTAAAGTTCTTGCAATGTCATCCACTGTCACCCTTCTCTCAGACTGAATGAAGTTATTGACTGATTCGATCACCTCAGAAGAGATCGCTTCTGTAGGCCTCCCAGGCCTGTCTTCATCCTCAACATTTCTCCGTCCTTTTTTAAACAATTTAGCCCACTTGTAGACATGTTTTTGACTGAAATATGTTTCACCATACACAGTTGATATTCTCCTATGAATTGCAACTGGTTTGCACCCTTCAGCAACGAAAAACTTGATAACTGCCCTCTGTTCAATCCTGGAGCATGCTTCTTGGTCCAAAACTCTCAAAGATTTCTTTCAATCTGCAAAAAACTCAAATCCTTTTGAAAACGATGTAAAGGAAAAAAAATTTTAAAAAGTAAGCTTCTATCTGTATTAGAAGTCCTTATACCGAAAAATTCACATTATTTTTTGAATGACCTTCGTAGATATTCTTATACCGAAAAATTCACCTTATTTATTGAATGACCCTCGTATATATACTGCAGTGCTCGATGTAAATTAGGAGAGTTCAAATACATATTAATAATTTTTTTCCTCACAACTCTGAGTTTTATGCCTGTGGCAATTGTTAGATAATAAAATGTTGAACCAAACTAAGAAGAACAAATATATATTTACTAGTAGCATATACATGACACATATTCATTTTTCTCAGATCCGATCGACGTAATACTCATTGTTTAATAAATAAAACATGGTGTGTCTATTCCAAATAACAAGTCTCCAATATGACAACGTTAAAGTAACAAAAATATATCGGATTAAAAATCAAATCTATTAATTGTTTGAAAATTGCTTTATTTACGTTACGGATATGGGCTGTAAAATTTATTTAATAGTATACGTTTAGAATATATATATATATATAATGACATGCATAAGTATTGGATACATGTAATTTTCTGCAATAACTAGATTATTTTCGTCATTTTGCATGATATTTGGTAAGTAGTATCTCGTAAAGTTGTTTTAGCTTTTTGTGGAAGGCAAATTAAAAACTCATGGTTGAGTTCATTTTTTATCAAAGTTCAAAATAACCCTATGCAAAAGTATTGTATACATGACACTTTTTTCAAACTTCCAATCGAAACTTCGTATTTTAAGAGACTTTAAATATTCAAATTTTCGATAGTATTGGAATGCTATCTCTGACCAATCAGAGAAGCACACAATTGCTTACAAGATAGCGCTATTAATCATCTGACTCTTTGATGTGCATTCAGCAATTCGAGGATTAAAAAAGGAAAAAAACTAAAGAAGTATCCAGAGATATGCGAGATAGAATCATTAAACGTCACAAAGGAGGACAAGGCTACCGAAAAATTACCAAAGAAATGAATCTAGCACTAAATGTGCAAAAAACCCTTCATTACTCGATCTGAAATTAAAACTGATCTTGAGGGTGATGGAATTAATGTAAGTAAGGAGACCATTAGCAGAGCTCTATATCGTACAGGCTTTCATTCAAGATCACCATGAAAAGTGCCTTTACTGAAAACCAAACATGTCAAAGACCGATTAAAATTTGTCGAAACTTATGAAAAGAAAGGTATGCAGTTTTGGGAAAAGGGAATCTGGTAGGATGATACGAAAGCTGAACTATTCAAAAGGAACACAATGGCAAGTATTTGACGAAAAAATGCCACTGCCTTCAGCAAGCACAATATCATCCCCACAGTTAAATTTTGGGCTGGTTCCATTATGATATGGGGATGCTTGTCATCCAAGGGCACTGGTGAGTTACAAGTTATCCATGGTAGAATGAATGGTAGCATGTACAGGGAGATTCTGGAGAAGATCCTTCAGAAATCTGCAATTTCTTTAGGACATGGTCAGAATTTCGTGCTTCAACACAACAATGATCCCAAAAATACCGCAAAACTTACGAAGGAATGATTTGAAAATAATGGTATCAGTAATTTCAGTTGGCCAAATCAGTCTCCTGACTTGAATCCAATTAAGAATTTGTGGAATACTTTGAAGGTTAAAATTCATAAGCGGAATACACAAAGTATCAAGCAATTAGAGGAACTATACAAGGAAGTATGGGGTAAATAACGGTGGAACAGTGTGGAAAACTTGTGGCCAACTATAGAAAGCGACTGGAGGCAGTGAAACAAAACAGAGGCTACGCAACAAAATATTAAATTGATGTATCCAATATTTTTGCATAGGGTAATTTTGAACTTTAATAAAAAAAATGAATTCAACCATGAGTTTTTAATTTTTCTTCCACATACAACTCAACCAACTTTACGAGATATGACTTATCAAATATCAGGCAAAATGGCGAACATAAATTAGAGTTATAACAGAAAATAACATGTATCCAATACTTATGCGTGTCACTATATATATATATATATATATATATATATAATTCATTTTTATATCTACCAGTATTACACGTGAAAAAGTAAGAGTTTTCCAGTTTTCTGTGTTGAAGTATTGTCATTCTTATATTAACGATTGAATAAGTTTCTTGACTAAGTTCCTTACTGTAATATATTTCTGTGACTCGTCAGAAATATGATTGGCGTCAGAAACACATGACAAACGATAGTGTTATTACGTCAAAGGCAGCCAGCTTGAAAGGCAGGAATGTAAACAGTAACAGAGAAAAGTGTAATTACGTCAAATGCAGCCAATTTCAAGGTCAGAAAACGGAAACAATGGCAAACAAAGGTTTGATGACGTCAAGGTAGCCGACTCCAAAAACAATAACCGTCATAAACAAGTAATAGATATGCCTAGCCATAAATGGCCCAATTAAGTGGAATTTGAGGAGTTTCAGCTAATATAAGAGAACGCAAGGACGAGAAAAGAAGATAAGACCACTCTTGTTAGTCAACTCCATATCGGATTTGATTTTTAATCCGATATATTTTTGTTACTTTAAACGTTGTTATATTGGAGACTTGTTATTTGGAATAGACACGCTCTTTTTTATTCATTAAACAGTGTGTATTACGTCGATCGGATCTGAGAAAAATGAATATGTGTCATGTATATGCTACTAGTAAATATATATTTGTTCTTCATCGTTTGGTGCAACATTTTATTGCCTGACAATTCTCTTTGACTACCATTCCACACAACAGGCATCGAGGAAGAATAAAAATGTAAATTAATATTTATATATATACTTGTTTCTTCTTTGTTCCCATTATCCGTCGTTGATGTCAGGATGATTGTCATCGTAGAATTTTTAAGGTTATATATCACTTGTGATTTCTACGACTATAAAATATCCCCTAGATCATCTTGAAATATTTGAGTTTAAGAACTTTAAGAAAACATTGAAATAACAATCATAAATATGAATGAAGATCATTAATTAAAGAAGTAGAAAGATAGAAATGAAAAGATTTTAAATTGATATTTTATAATTTTATTGCAGCTGACGTTAAATACATGAGAATGCTATTGTCTCCTCTATCTTACCTTTCATTCTTTCTTTCTTTCTTTCTTTCTTTCATTCATTCATTCCTTCATTCTTTCTTTCTTTCTTTTCTTTCTTTCTTTCTTTCTTTCATTCTTTTTTCTTTCACTCACTCACTCACTCACTCACTCACTCACTCACCCAAACTAAAAGAACGTCTCTGATGTCTTTTCCGTACTTCTCCATGATCAATATGGAATAGTTCTTTAAATAAAGCTTTTTTACATTGCGAATGTGCGTTATGGTGCCAAGATCGAATACCAGTTGGAATTTCTTGCATTCACTTATGCACAAATACCTCTGGGAAAGGTATTAATCCGTCTCTTCCCTTCAGTTATGGTTAAATATTAGAACAGATTGGGTTTTATAGCCTTGACTGACAACCAATCTACCGCAGAAATCAATGGCAACCTACTTCAGCATAAATATTCTGCCCAGTCATTCATGTCTCTTTCGAGACATGATCGCCCAAAGCGTGTATCACGTATGGCACTTAATTGACTGACTAACTTTATTTAGAAGTTAACGTACGTCCAGTCAACTATCGCTCCCAGCTCCCGGGATCGTCGATGCTTGTCTTTTTATTGCAGATAGAGGTGTTGACCCTACGCAACCCCTTTATTCTTGGAGTGATGTAGACTGGTTGTATCTGTCCTGCTATTTAACCCAACTGGCGGGAGAAGAAGTGGATTATTACCTCTCCCAAGAGTAATTTCGCATAAGTGAAAGTGTAGAGATAAGAAATTAAGAATTAAAGTCAACTTCCTTCTTCACTTTTACAAAAATTCACAATGACGTGTGAAATCATGATTTTCCCAAATAGAAAAAAGATTGAGATCTATAAACAATACTTTCGGACATGCACTGGCCATTCAATGGGCAGATTTTATTCTTATTTTTATACGTCATTATATATTTTTTTCTGAATTTACGACTTTATATATATATATATATATTGGGCGCGTATAATATGCGCTAAAAGTCTGCCTACTTCCACCGAACGCCCATAGCCCAGGGGTAGAGTCGCCGACTGACGCCATTTCGGTCGGGTTTCAATCCTGGGTAAAAAAAGGATTCGAAGTCTAATCGTACTGATGAGCTGTGATACGGCGAAACAGATCTGTCTGCGGATGACTATATATATATATATATTGCTGGCCGTAGCTCGAATGGTGATTTGGACGACACGGCAGGAGGGAATCTTGCGATATGAGTGTTATTCTTATCAGCATCTGATTAGATTTTTTGAGCATCAATTCAAGATGAAGATCAGATCTGATAGAAAAAGCTTGATATCGACAGATTTCAGTGAAAGGTGGGTAAAAGTAGTAAGCCTGGTTTGCGTGAATGTGGTCAGCCTTGATTTTCTTTTTTTAATTCCTTTTGCGGTGGTTTCCTGTGAAATCCTCGCTGGTTAAGTTAGACGTCATCTGTGTATCTAGTTAATGTGAATGAATGGGTACCTAGCCTGTTCCCGGCTTTCTCTTTTGTTATGATCCAAGTCAAGATTCCCAATCTCCCCAGTTTGCTTTTGCTCCATTTTTTATCATGACGGGGTCAGTGTTTGATTTTCCCATTCCATCATGTGTTTTATCCTCTCCCACTACCATAGCGAGTGTGTTTCTTGATTTCGCCGTTTGGCAAAATACAGCAGCCACTGATTTTGGGGGGTGAACGGGTCTTACTAATATTTGTTTATTATAGCTTGAATATTTTGTTTTATTTTAGTTCGTTTTGAGTATTTCATTCCCTTCCTCTTTTTCATTTTATTATCATTCAATCTTTTAGATATAGTTTTGTAATTATTGTATATATTAGCAAATTTTTGCGTCATGGGTTTGTTTCTCCTTTTTTAGGTGCCCGTTGTAAATATGTGGTATTGTGGTGCTTGAAGGATTGGGAATTGATGAATGCGTTCATGCGGTGAATGCGCAAATTTTAATGAGTGATAGGGTCGTAAAAGTGTTTACCTAGATATGGGATAATTACGGAAGACCACCCTCTATCCATCCGCGTTTATTTGACAATGTACCCCATTTTGTAAAATTTTATACAAATAAATATCTATAATAATCATGAATAGTTATAAAAACCAGATGAAAAATAATACTCGTTTCGTTAATTTCTCGTCTCTACATTTTACTCATAAAATCACTTGCACAAACCAAGAGGCTTAATGAACCTACATGACTATATAAAAGAAACTTATTATCTTCACTTATATAAAATACTAGCAGTATAGCCCGGTGTTGCTCGGGTGTAATAAAAGCTATAAAATTAATCCATAGTCCTGGAGCTCAGACTCTTTGAAAGTTGGCACGAAAGACTAAAATGCAATAGTTGTTTCCAGTCAAAGCGAAACCGTAGATTGAAAGAAAAATGGGTGGATGTAAGTCAGATTTTGATTTCCGGTATCGATGTCAAATAAGTATTACGTCGCAAACTAAATTTTGAAGGCTAAGTAAGTCCTCTGTGTAAATGGTATCATAGCTGAGACTAAGAACTACAACTATACCTACTTAGAGCATAATCCGAAGCAAAAACCAAAATAAAAAGGCTGAAAACCTGATTTTGATCAGACCCGATAGGATATCGGAGTATCGATTTTCAATATCGGAGTCAAATAAGTCATCCAAGGATGAACTAACCTAAGTAAGTCCATGAAAACTTATCGCATCCATCGGGAGTAAAATTGGAGAAAATGAGCCATGTTGAGGTCTGAATATCGGTTTTTGATCAGATTCGATAGAATATCGGGGGTATCGATTTCCGATATCGGGAAAAATGAGTCGTCTGAGAAGATCTACTAATGTTTGAGACTAAAAATTATAATTTTACCAAGTTAGAGCAAGTTCTTCAGCAAGAACCACGATAAAAGGACTGAAATCCTGATCTTGATCAGACCTGATCGTATATCGGAGTATCGATTTCCAATACTGGGGGGGAAATCGAAAAAGAAATATATAGTCTATGATATGACCGGAAGCCTAAATAATATTTGTGTAAAGTTTGGTGAGAATCGGATAAAAATTATGAATTTGTATCAAGGACATACAGATAAACAGACAGATAGACACACACACACACAAACATCTTGCCTTATATATATATATATATATATATATATATATATAGAGAGAGAGAGAGAGAGAGAGAGAGAGAGAGAGAGAATTCGTTGCAAAAAACATGAGCTCTCAGTGGCTGCCACTAGGGTACATGGGTTACAGTGTGAGCAAAACCACTTCCATGGGATGTGGAAGAAAGATAAGAGATGGGTGAGATTCAAGTAGATAGAAAATAGCAATTGACGTTGCATTTAAACATTCAGAGATTGTAGCCCTCAAGGAAGCAAGCGAACGAAATGGAGTTTCACAAACGGGAAGTGTGAGAAAAGAAACTGTAAGAGTAGAAAAGAAAGTTAAATTCAACTATTTTGACGGTAAAACGGTGGATTCTAGATGATCATCTTGTAGCTTCCTTGCCTTGTAAAATGTTTCAAAGAAATAATAACAGAAAACAATTCTATTTGCGTTTAGAATTATCCACTTGGCAATAAACACTAAAAATAGTATGAAATATATAATTCCTTTTAAAAACTGGGGTGGCCTAATAATTATGGCCGGTAGTGTATATATAAATAATTAAAGATCATAATAATATAACAACAATTATAATAAGTTAAACAACGAATGACAGGAACTGAATAATTATAAAAAACTTCCCTTTCAAAATACATTTGTATATAATTGTTATTTATTAATTGCCCTGGCCGAAAATATTTTACTACTACTTATATTGTAGTCTTTATAAGAAGAAATATGGTAGCTTTTCCAATAAAGATCGACAACTAATATCGTAGTCTTTCATGAATAATATAGATAAGAAAACTAGTTGAATAATCAATCAGAATCGTTAAAAAGAAGCATGTAAATTAAATAATAATGAGAAGAATTCATATTTACGTTAAAATAATAGAACAAACAGCAAAATTTCATATTTACGAATAAAAAGACCTTAAATTTTGAGAAGCTTCGAAAAACACTCCAGTATAGTTGTAAATTCGCGTCTCAGTTCTAGTTAATATATCTATTAACAATAGTTCCTTAAACAGATTTTGATGAAGAAATAATACTTGTTTTTCAAACTCAAACAATAAGCCTTAAGTATAAATCAAAGCATTAGGGAACTATTCTATTTTAACCAGAAAAATCCGGAGTATAAAAAATATTTAAATGCAATTTCAAATTCAACCGGGATATAGAGATCAATATTGATTGCAATAAACAGGAGTTTCAATCTTTGTACAAAGAATCGATCTGAAAATCGATTATTAAATTTTCAGATAAGTCCCGGTTAGGAATCATCATATCAAGCCTCTTATCTCCAAACGTTGCATGTAAAAAAAAAAAGTCCAATATAGCTATCACATTGTAGATAAAAATTAATATAAGATATGACCTTTTATGTCAAAACACATACACATTATCTCTCTCTTTTTCCCTCTCTCTCTCTTCAAATATATATATATATATATATATATATATATATATATATATATATATATATAGTCATAGTCATCCGCAGACAGATCTGTTTCGCTGTATCACTGCTCATCAGTACGGTTAGACATCCGATTGCTTTTGCTCGGGATTGAAACCCGACCGAATTCTACTTCTGAGCTATGGGCGCTCGGTAGAAGTAGCCAAACTTTTACCGTATGATGTATCATGCGCCAGTAGTTAGAGTACTCTAATTCATTACTGAATATATATATATATATATATATATATATAGAGAGAGAGAGAGAGAGAGAGAGAGAGACTGATGAACTGTGATACAGAGAAACAGGCTTGTATGTGGATGACTTATATATATATATATATATATATATATATATATATATATTGTGTATTTGAGCAGCAATCTCTCTTTTACTCTTTTATGCAGATTGATTGTCAACTAGGACCCAACCTTTTACCGTCAAAACAGTTAAATGTAAACTAACCGCCACTTCTACCCCATCAGTGTTTTTCCAGCAATCTTCGCCTGTGGAATCTCTAGGAATTTAAGTGCAACGTCAATTGCCATCTTTTATTTCCTTGATTCCCAACTTTCTCTTATCTTTTTCCCGCCACCCGCTGTATCTTGTTCTTCTTCATTCCCGCTCCACTCATACGTAACGCCCTGTACACCAGCATTCCCATGATTCTCTTATCCATTCTCCAACATCCCCTGTAGCTTGTTACTTTTTCTATTCACTCTCCTCTCATGTAACACCCTGCACACCAGTAGCACTAATACTGTGTTTGGGGTGAAATGGTTATATATATATATATATATATATATATATATATATATATATATATATTGTGTGTATTTTGGCAGCATTTTTTCATTAATGCAGGTTTCATTGAATAATATAGACAAGTTCTGTTTATTAATTTTGTGTAGGATCCGTTCATACCATCTGATATACTTGATGGTGATATCGTTGAAAGACAACAAAAAATCACAGTAATTGTTGATTTTTTTTATCGGGTCCATTATCAAAGAGTAAATATTAACACACAGTAAACATAGAATATTTAAGCTATTAACAATAAAGAAAATTAAATTGAAAATATAAGTCCATCCCTACTGTGGCGGATGGCCGAAGACAGTGACAAAATAGTGGCGTTGTGGTCGCTTAGACCCGATAAAAAAAATCAACAATTACTGTGATTTTTTGTTGTCTTTCAACGATATCACCATCAAGTATATCAGACGGTATGAACGGATCCATTAATAGACAGAACTTGTCTATATTATTCAATATATATATATATATATATATATATATATATATAGGGTGTCCATAAAGTTCGTGTGCATTTTTAAAAAATTATAACTTTATTTGTATTTGTGATAGAAATAATCTGTAAAAATGTTATAAATTAACAAGATGGAGCTGCTTGTCATTTTGCTCTGCGTGTTAGATGGATCGGAAGGGATGAACTAATTTATTGGCCTCTACGTTCGCCAGATTTAACTCCATTAGATTTTTTTGTGGGGACATATGAAAACAATTGTGTATGAAACAAACCTAGTTCATTAGAAGTTTTAAAAGTTAAAATAACTAATGTGATTTCAGGCATTACTCTAAATCAGTTATCAAATGTTTTTGTGAACTGCAAACTCGTATTACCCTTTGTATTGCTAATGATGGAGGACATGTGGAAACTTAAATAAAATTTGAATAAAAATTAAAAAAAATATTGATTTATTCTTTCTAATCTTTTTTACAAATTATTTCTCTCGCAAATACAAATACAGTTATAAATTGTTTAACGTGCACACGAACTTTATGAACATCCTATATATATATATATATATATATATATATATATATTAGGGTAGGTGTATTTTTCAGTTTTTTAAAATATTAAAAAATCTCACTTACCGAAAGTTGTGTATGGACATATTAAGTACTGATACAAAATATTAGATCAAATACTTCAACGGTTTTTTGAGCGCTTGGCATCAAAGATTGCAGACAAAAATATACTGAAAATTCCTCGTTTTTGCAAGATTTGGCTTGAATATTAGTGAGAAAACCAAATAATTTTAGTATTTAATTCAAGGAATGTCATTTTATTTTATAAAAATGATATTAATTAAAGAAATGATGACTAATCTTCAAATTGAAAATCTACTCCCCCCCCCCATTTTCAGTATCTGCTTTAAAAACATTATGAATTAAGCAGTGATATTTGAATACCTTATATGATTTTTTCTGTTATAAGTGAAAATATAACAAACAAACAAATAAGGAAAACCAAACACTATTTTAATAGTGCTTAATATATAGAGTCCAATTGCTCCATATAAGAGCCCTTATACAAAAATGCTGGTCTCAATTTCTGACTCAAAACTTTGGCTGTAATATGTTGATGCTTTGCTTCAAAACCGTATACAGTTTGCAAAGCTTCTGTTGTTAACTTGACTGCCCATTCCATGCCTTAGGAATGTGGGGGCAAATTTGGCAAGTCAAGCTTGGTTCCATTTAACAATGATTCCTGAAGTTCAGATTCAGAAAAACCTTCCGTCATTGGTGGTTCAAAAATGCCACAATGATAAATCTATCAATTGTGTCCAGTGTGTGGCATTAAAATTAATGGTTGATATTCTTTTTAACCTTTTCTTGGTTGACTCCCGACTCCTGAAAGAAAATAAAATTTAATTATTGATTCATTTGAAAACTTCCAGTCTCTACTATAATAATT
This sequence comes from Ascarosepion bandense, assembly GCA_037127315.1. Lineage (NCBI taxonomy): Eukaryota > Metazoa > Mollusca > Cephalopoda > Sepiida > Sepiidae > Ascarosepion > Ascarosepion bandense. The sequence continues at coordinate 3,104,557 of JBBBDQ010000895.1, read as the reverse complement.
ATGATGAAATTAGATAAAATCTTTAAAATGATTCTATAAATTGCAATAAATAATTGAGTCATTGATATATAAATAAATATTTAATTACCTAATGGCTAAAACTCTTTTTAAAGCTTCTTCTCTTACTTCAACTTCATCAGATTTGACTATGGAGTAATGGTTTTCAGACAGTAAACAAAATGTACTTCCTTGTATATTTCTTAAAGTGATCTGTTGGATTTCATGAGGCTGCTTCTTGATCTTCTGAATCATATTAAAAATGTGCACTTGCTGATTGTGGAACTTATTTCATTTAATTTCAAACCAACAAGTGGCATACACATTTACAATAAAACTTATTAAACTGTGGAGTTTTGTTGTGAGCTTTTGTGGGTATGTGCCACGACTCAATAAACGCATAAGGCTGATGGCCAAAGTTAACCACCTTGCCTGGTTTAAAGGACCAATTTTCCAGGAGGCATATCTAGAGTCAACCTTACCTCTAGAAATATCCAATGTGCATTCATACAGGAGTCTTTGGTCACAACTAAGATCATGTATTTCATCAATTTTCAAAACTGAATGCAGAGGACTGATAATAGTGGAAAATGATGTTTGTGGTAAATCATTTGAGCATATTTTCCCCAGAGGAACACTGAATGCTGTAGGTCCTTTTGTGCAACCACCTATGTTTTTGAAAAGAGCTCTGAAAGTTAGTTCATTATGGTTCAAATAGCAAGCAATTGCATGAAGATCTTTTTTTTCTAAAATTGCAACCATTCCACCTTCACAGCCTGTGTTGGCATTAGTGTTGTCAACAAGTATAGCCTTGATAGTGTTCTCATTGTTGAATTCATGCAAAACATCCACTACTTGCTCTGCATGAACAACACATGTTGCACCACTATTAGGGAGAACTCTGTGTATCAGATATTGACTTTCATGTGGTGCCTCCTTTGTAAAAGTTAAATGGCGTTCTGGTTCCTTAGTTTTTTCATAGTTTTCTGTTCATTTTCCTCCACAATTTCCTCATACAACAATGTGTCCTTATTCATTGTCCCATCAACTGCAATACATATAAGGTTTTCCACACTTTCATTATGTTTTTGTTGGGCAGTTGTTTTCACTTTAGACTTTGCTCTATCAACTTTGCATTTATCTATAATATCTTTCATATTAATATTTGGTATAAGAAGGCCCATAGCCTTCAAATCCAAGAGCAAAACATTGACAAGGCTAGATGTAAGATTAGAAGATATGTCCCAACCTAACTAACTTGAAAGCATAACTTGGAAATTATAAAGGCTTCTTGCATGCCTCCTTGGCTGCAAATATTCTTCTTCTGGTTTTTCACTTGGAGAAGATGAGTAGGACTGGGAAGGAACATTAGTTTGAACATTTGATGTTGAAGCTGTTGGTGATGAAACTAAATTTTTTCTTAACCTCTCTCTTTCCCTTTTACTTTTTTATAGCACTTTTTAAATCAACAGGTCCAAGCTGGAAAGTGCCCTTAGACCCTAATTTGCCCCACTGATCCTTTTAGTTATTCACGATCCTGAAATACCTAAAAAAATATATATATGTACTATCAGAGATGAAATTCCACAAATATCTTAAAAATAAATTTGATAAAATTTGAAATAAATACATTAAATTAAAAGTAATGTTTACTAACTTTAAAGTAGTGTTACTTCCAAGATTAGCGCGTAAACAGGCTTTTTAATAAATAAATATTAACTTTAAAAATATAAACAAATCAGAGTAATTATAAAAGTTAATTTTTCATTAAACTAAGACTTAACTATTAAAAAATACAAGAGATATTCGTGATAATTAAAAGCGTAAAAGAGTAAACAAAGTCAAAACAATCGTTTAGGGGGAGATAATTTCAACATGTGAAGACCATAAAAAATAACAATAAATAAAACGGCATACGTAAATAGTTATTTGTATATTCAACTAAATATCATAGTGTTTTTATTTCTTTTTAATTTTCATGTTTTCATTTAATTTCTTAAGAAAAAAAAGAATTCTAAACTTAAAACATCTATTATTAAGCGTATTGTATTTTTTCTTATTGTTGAAACTCGGGTTTTATTTAAGCGACATATGTTTCCGGTGACATCTATATCGCGATAAAAATCCCAATTTATTTCGACTTTAAGTTTAAATGCTCAAATAAATACAAAGTTTTGAAGAAAAAAATTTCTTGTGGTAACTCTTGACATTAGCATTTTGCAACTTTCTTCATGTGCGATTTTTTACAGTTCCAAAATCGATCTACCCTAATATATATATTTCACCTAAACGGATCGTAAGGAAAACTAGCTTTCCCTGACGATCCGTTTAGGTGAAACCCAGGTAGGTCTGTCTGGCTCACTAGGTATTTTTTTACTTATTTCGCTCTACCGGGTTTTTTTCTTTGGGCTACGTGCTGACTCGGTCCGAACTTTTTGACTGATGTTCATGTACTTCGCTCTTTCTTTTTTTAAAACCGTTTTTCTCTTCTTCGTAGATTCGTGGAAGGTTTTTCGACACGAGTATAGTTATAATTGCATTTATATATATATATATATATTAGTCATCTGCATACAAGCATGTTTCGCTGTGTCACAGCTCATCAGTGTGTTAGACACATTCACTTGCTTTGAAACGCGACTGATTTGGTGTCAGTTGGAGTCGTTACTCCCTAAGCCAGAGGCGCATGGAATCAGAGAAGGGAAATTTTAACGTGTTGTAACCAAAGATGTTACGTTCGTTTTCAAGGATTAAATAAAAACGTGAAATAAGAAAATGTTATTAGATTTTATAAAATCATAAACTAATAAATTTATTTGATATTTCATCAAATATGTATAAATGAAAAAATTCTGGCGAAATGCAAGCAGCTACGCCGTGCTGGGCTTAACGGTAGCTTTCTCTGATCTGAGGGTTGCAGGTTCAAATCCTGTTAAGGAGTGAAAATTTTCCTTAAAAAGATTTTTAGAACATTCAGGCTGATAGAGGAAAAAAAATGCTGTTAAATAACCAATCGGAGTGCCTGCTCAAATGCAAGTACCCACTGCAAATAGCGTTTAAAGTGATATATATATATATATATATATATATGTGTGTGTGTGTGTGTGTGTGTGTGTGTGTGTGTGTGTGTGTTGGAGTAGATAGATCTATCTATCGCCCGGTTCACACTCCACCCATGTCTATTGAACAAGTTAAGAGGCTCATCCCTTGTTCCCTGCTTAGGATGTGGTTTCCGGCTTTCTCTTTTCCAATCTTCTCACTTTGTTTTTTTTGTTTATTTCAATTGGAGAAGATAGATCTATCTATCGCCCGGTTCACACTCCATCCATGTCTATTGAACAAGTTAAGAGGCTCATCCCTTGTTCCCTGTTTAGGATGTGGTTTCCGGCTTTCTCTTTTCCAATCTTTTCACTTTGTTTTTTTTTTCAATTGGAGTAGATAGATCTATCTATCGCCCGGTTGACACTCCACCCATGTCTATTGAACAAGTTAAGAGGCTCATCCCTTGTTCCCTGTTTAGGATGTGGCTTCCGGTTTCTCTCTTTTCCAATCTTCTCACTTTCTTTTTTTTTTCAATTGGAGTAGATAGATCTATCTATCGCCCGGTTCACACTCCACCCATATCTATTGAATAGGTTAAGAGGCTCATCCCTTGTTCCCTGTTTAGGATGTGGTTTCCGGCTTTATCTTTTCCAATCTTTTCACTATTACGTAGCCCCCTGCACATCAGTGGCGTTACGCCTTGCTCGGGGTGATACGATTCAAATATATATATATATATATATATATATATATATATATACATGTATTTTTTTAAAGGTTCAAATTTAATTAATAAAATGAATGTGTTTAACTTAATATTACACAACATTTTTATAAGCGAAGCAACTTGTTTCGTTTTCGCTATTTCGGCCTTTACAGGAGATTCAAAATTAGATTAAGAAAAACAAAGGAATATGCGTCGAAGAAGACAAAAAAAAAACGGAAAGAAATAAAGAACATATGAAAAAAGACAAAGCCAGAGACAAATAATCGGGAGCCCTAACAAACAATCACGCTGTTTACACAGGGAAGGTTTGCGGGACCAGATATAATGACCCTCCAGCACTTTGAACTAAACAACATTTTCCCACTGAGATCAGGAATCACACCTTATCTTTGAATGGGCTTGTTCCAAATACTGTTCCGCCAAATGTGAGCACCGATTAAATAACAGAAGTATGCTGCTAATTTGTGTTGACTGGTTCACTCTTGTATCCAGGACGTACTCTGTATTTCATCTCTAGGTGAGTTTCCCGAGTAGATTCATGCCGACTATGACGTTTCGTATGGACACTGTTATCATGTCTTCACTCATCAGGGTCTGAGTATCACATGATTTGAGTGAAAAAATATTTTGGATCGCATTTATACTTGTTATTTGCTGTATACGCGCGATAAAAATGCACCTTTTTTTAAGCAAATTGTGACGGGTGATAAGATATAGATTGTTTCCAACAATGTTCAGCGAAAAACATTACTGGATAAGCGACATGAGTTAACTTTAGCCATCCCAAAAGGAGGTCTTCATCCCAAGAAAGTCATAGTCCGCATCTGGTGGGATTGGAAAGGAATATTGTATTATGAAATTCTGCCAATTATTCAGTAAATTGATCCAGAAAGGTACGGCTCGTAACTGGGCAAAATACAAGCAGAAATTCCAGAAAAACGCCTACAACTGGCTGGTGCTGCTTTTCATCAAGATAATTCCAGACTTCACGTTTCTTTGGTAACCCCATTAAAAATTGCTACAGCAATAGTTACCAAAAATAATAAACGCAGTTCTTAAGTTTGTGATGCGGTTTTATGACGTCACACCGCGGGATAGCGCGAAATGACAACAAAACCATGTAGTCAAATGCAAATAACATATTACATTGCATTTGACTACATGGTTTTGTTGTCATTTCGGCTATCCCGCGGTGTGACGTCATAAAACCGCATCACAAACTTAAGAACTGCGTTTATTATTTTTGGTAACTATTGCCATTGCCAAGCGGAGTTTTATGTCAACACAAAATAAAATCGTCGGTGATGGTGGATTTTATAATATTTCAGTTTAAACAACCTCTCTGAAGATGGCTCATGTGAGCCGAAAGATTAGAAGAAAACCAATAAATAATTATCCAAATGTTGGAGAATTTTTGTCTTTATTTTCAACTGAAATTAAAGCAAAAATACGACGTTTAGAACAGCTCATGATTAAACATAATAGACATTCATTGTCTCTTATATTTAACAGCATATGTTTAGAAAATTACTTGCTGCCTTGATATACTATATATATATATATATATATATATATATATATATATATATATATATATATATATGCGTTCAAGTGCTGGGCACTGAATATTAGTATCCTCTAATCGTTTTGCCCTTTCCCGTATCCACTAATCCGGGCCTGGAAGCCACTTCAACGTCATGCTTTTAAATGTCTACAAAGGCGTAAGTATTTATGCATAGAATGTACATTTGCAGTGTTACTGTTTATTGAACAGGTTGACGTGCGTTTCCATGTCTGTGTACCTTGGGCTTGTGACCAGGAGCGATATCTGTCGGCAGGTGGGTGAGTCATAGCCCTTTGACGAAGGAAATTTCATTGCCTTTGTGTAACGCCAGATCCAGTCCTCTTCGTCCGACCGGCGGCAAAATCGTTCTTAGACGCTTCCAGTCCTCAGGGTTATTGCACTTCTCCCTCTCTCTAGTGAACAGTTATTCTCTCTCTCTGCTCACCCCCAGTAAATGTACAAAGACTTCAGTTTATTTATATAACCAGCTTACACAACTAAGGGAACAGAGCATTGCTTTTAATATTAACTTTAGTTATAAATGATTTTCGATTCTATTTATTAATTTTATTCTTCAAAAAATCAAATCTAATCTAAACTCATTTATAAATGAAAATTTGTCTGTGTGTGTGTGTCTGTGTGTATGTGTTTGTGTGTGTGTGTGTCCGTTACCTATATACTCCGAAACGGCTGAACCGATTTTCTTGAAAATTTACACAGTTGTACTATACGCGTCTGCAAGTGTTCTTAGTTAGATTTTGTGTCGAGGTACCCCCCGATATATATCGAAAATTGATAATCGAAAAAAATTGGGTTGTAGAAGGAGTGGTCCGATTTAAATCAAATTTGATACACTCATATACAAAGACATAAGAAACAATATTCAGAAGTTTCAAGGTTGCAGTTCTCACAGTAGTGCAGAAAATCGATTATATGTATATATACATATATAAAAGGCAAGATGCTTGTGTATGTGTCTGTTTATCTGCCTGTATGTCTAATTTTTTCAGCCCTTTTATTTTAGTTTTTGCTTCGGGTTTGGTTCTGAGCAGGTATAATTGTAGTTCTTAGTCTCAGCCATAATACCATTTACTTAGAGGACTTATTTAGCCTTCAAAATTCAGTTTACGACGAAAAAACTTATTTGATATCGATAGCAGGAAATCAAAATTTGACTTACATCCATTCATTTTTCTTTCAGTCTACGGTTTCGCTTTAACTGGAAACAACTAGTGCTTTTTAGTCTTTCGTGCCAACGTCCAAAGAGTCTGATCTCCAGGACCATGGAGTAGTTTTAAAGCTTTCATTACACCCGAGCAACGCCGGGCTATACTACTAGTACAGTTATATTTTAAACATTATTTCCATTGACATATTACTAATTATCAAACACCTGATGCCCCTTTGATTTTCGTGTCGCACATTCCGCCTTTCAAGTTGTAGTTTGTATGTTGGACTCTTCCTTTTACTAATCATGCGTCCTGTCTTCTTGAAATTGATGCTTAGTATTTTCTTCTCAATATCCTTTGCTACATTCTGTAGGAGTTCTTGTAGTTTCCTTTTCGTATTTTTTTATAATCATATCGCCTAATCAAGGCATTTTACTCCCACTGTTGTGCAGGGGGTTACATAGGAGGAAAGTTATGAGAAAGAGTGACAGATTATAGGGGGTATCAGGAAGTGAGTAAGAGAAGAATGATTGTAGACATAAAGTGAGTGATCAGTTTATATATTGATTGTAATATCAAATAGATCCCCCATTTTATACCCACATTATAATAGTATAGAATTTTTTTTATAATCATATCGCTCCAAGCAAGTCATTTTACTGCCACTGTTGTGCAGGTGGTTACATAGGAGGAAAGTTGTGAGAAAGAGTGGCAGGTTATAGGAGGTGTCAGGAAGTGGGTAAAAGAAAGGTGAGAATACTGATGAGAGTAGAGTGGACAGAGAAAGAAGAATGAGAGACATGATACAGGTTTATGAGATAGGAGATGACTATTGACTTTACATTTAAATTCTTGTAGATCGTAGCTGTCGGGGAAGCAAGTAAACGGAAGGAAATTCCACAGACGGTAAGTGCGAGAAAAGAAGCCGTGGAGTAGAATTTGCGTTTACATTTTATTGATTTCACAGTAAAAGGGTGGGACCTAGTTGCTAATCTTGTGGCTCGAGTAAATTCATATACAGGGGGCACCAGTGAGCTAAGTTCATCGGAGCAGAAGCCGTGAAAGTATTTGAGGAAGAGACACAGAGAAGCCACATTGCGTTATCAACACTGTACCATCTACATATCTTAGGTTAATAGCCGCCAATAATGAATCCTGGTTGAACCTCTAATTCTCCCTGAATCGCCTCACTGTATAGGTTGAAGTCCGGGAAGAAGACGCATACTTCTAACAAAACCCTTTAATGGAAGGTACTCTCTGATAACTTTGTATATTAAATAATCGTCTTGCTTCAACTTTGTCTTGAAATAAGCTTTGTCGCCGCCGTATTTGTCGTTCTGTTGCTAATCTTTTTCCTCAGAGAGATATTTACATTTTGCTGTTATATTAAATACATAACATTTTACGATGAAAATATATTGTAGTTCCGTTGCTAATCTTTTACGTATTCGACGTTCTGTCGCTAATATTTTTTCTTCAGAGTGATATTTACATTTTACTGTTGTATTAAATACATTAAAATTTTACGATGAAAATATATTGTAGTTCTGTTGCTAATCTTTTTCGTATTTGTCGTTCTGTTGCTAATATTTTTCTTCAGAGAGATATTTACATTTTACTGTTGTATTAAATACATAAAATTTTACGGTGAAAATATATTGTAGTTCTGTTGCTAATCTTTTACGTATTTGTCGTTTTGTTGCTAATATTTTTCTTCAGAAAGATATTTACATTTTACTGTTGTATTAAATACATAAAATTTTACGATGAAAATATATTGTAGTTCTGTTGCTAATCTTTTTCGTATTTGTCGTTCTGTTGCTAATATTTTTCTTCAGAGAGATATTTACATTTTACTGTTATATTAAATACATACAATTTTACGATGAAAATATATTGTAGTTCTGTTGCTAATCTTTTTCGTATTTGTCGTTCTGTTGCTAATATTTTTCTTCAGAGAGATATTTACATTTTACTGTTGTATTAAATACATAAAATTTTACAATGAAAATATATTGTAGTTCTGTTGCTAATCTTTTTCGTATTTGTCGTTCTGTTGCTAATATTTTTTTTTCAGAGAGATATTTACATTTTACTGTTATATTAAATACATAAAATTTTACGATGAAAATATATTGTAGTTCTGTTGCTAATCTTTTTCGTATTTGTCGTTCTGTTGCTAATATTTTTCTTCAGAGAGATATTTACATTTTACTGTTATATTAAATACATAAAATTTTACGATGAAAATATATTGTAGTTCTGTTGCTAATCTTTTTCGTATTTGTCGTTCTGTTGCTAATATTTTTTCTTCAGAGAGATATTTACATTTTACTGTTATATTAAATACATAAAATTTTACGATGAAAATATATTGTAGTTCTGTTGCTAATCTTTTTCGTATTTGTCGTTCTGTTGCTAATATTTTTTCTTCAGAGAGATATTTACATTTTACTGTTATATTAAATACATAAAATTTTACGATGAAAATATATTGTAGTTCTGTTGCTAATCTTTTTCGTATTTGTCGTTCTGTTGCTAATATTTTTCTTCAGAGAGATACTTACATTTTACTGTTATATTAAATACATAAAATTTTTGAGATGAAAATATATGGAGTAAAAAGCGATTTATATAATACCAGAGTAAATAATTAATCCTAGATATCATTGGGCGTCCAAATAATATAAGGTGAAAGAATTCATTAATGGTTAATTACCCTCTATTTTAGTTGTGAATTTCTTCTTAATCTCAGCTTTATTAAATTTCAATATATAGTTTCAAGATTTTTCAGCCCTTTTATTTTAGGTTTTGCTTCGGGTTTGGCTCTAACCAGGTATAATTGTAGTTCTTAGTCTCAGCCATGATACCATTTACTCAGAGGACTTATTTAGCCTCCAAAATTCAGTTTACGACGAAAAAACTTATTTGATATCGATAGCAGGAAACCAAAATTTGACTTACATCCATTCATTTTTCTTTCAGTCTACGATTTCGCTTTAACTGGAAACAACTATTGCTTTTTAGTCTTTCGTGCCAACGTCCAAAGAGTCTGAGCTCCAGGACCATGGATTAGTTTTAAAGCTTTCATTACGCCCGAGCAGCGCCTGACTATAGTGCTAATATTTATATGTATCTCCCGGCCTAAATTTTTTTGAGAAATTTTCTAAAGAAAATATGTTTCATTCGGCAAGACTGGAACCTGCAAACACTAACAAAACAGGAGATTCGGTCAATTGACCTGATACTTCACAGACTGCTCGACCATGAATAATTTCACAGTCTAAACAAAGCCGAATATAGTGGTATAGACACAAATTTGTAATTCCTCGTAATATTCATCTCTGCTCTGAAAACGTATCATAAGTTAAACAAATATAAGAAGACAATGTTACGGAAAGATTTACGGAATGGATTAAGAACTGACATATTTTAATTTATTCGGTTGAGCATTTTCTCTATTTTTAAAAATTACAAATAGATTAAAATATGTCGGATTGTTAATCGATTTCGTTAATCTCTGGAACTTTCCATAATAAATTAACATAAATAAATGGTGACTCTGACTGGACACCGAATGGTAATATTCCGTTTCATGCTTGAAAGCAATCTTCAGGGCATGTGCGTTGGGTAGTAGAAGTTCTTATACCGAAAAAATCACCTTATTTATTGAATGACCCTCGTAGATGTCCTAATACTAAAAAATTCACTTTATTTATTGAATGACTCTCGTAGAAGTCCTTATACCGAAAAATTCACCTTATTTATTGAATGAGCCTCGTAGAAGTCCTTATACCGAAAAATTCACTTTATTTATTGAATGAGCCTCGTAGAAGTCCTTATACCGAAAAATTCACCTTATTTATTGAATGACCCTCGTAGAAGTCCTTATACCGAAAAATTCACTTTATTTATTGAATGACCCTCGTAGAAGTCCTTATACCGAAAAATTCACCTTATTTATTGAATGACCCTCGTAGAAGTCCTTATACCGAAAAATTCACCTTATTAATTGAATGACCCTCGTAGAAGTCCTTATACCGAAAAATTCACCTTATTTATTGAATGACCCTCGTAGATGTCCTAATACCGAAAAATTCACTTTATTTATTGAATGACTCTCGTAGAAGTCCTTTCAATCCTGGCTAAAAGCAATCGGATGTTTAAACGTACTGATAAGCTGTGGTAGGACGAATATGAGTTTATATATATATATATATATATATATATATATATGTGTGTGTGTGTGTGTGTGTGTGTGTGTGTGTGCACGCACCTCTGTGTGTGCGTGTATAGAGCAAAAATGATTAAAAAGTCGAATAAAAGCCAAAAGTTCCTTGGCGTAAATTTAATTATAGCTGTCAAGATCTGCACAATACTTTGGCAATAATGTCCGAATAATGTGTGGTGTATTCCAGTGCTAAAGTGAAAACTGTTGTGGCTTGTTTGGACCAGAAGAACGACGGTAGGTTAAAAAATGTATCAGAATAACAGAACATATATACAAGGTCAGTGTGTTAGCAGTCATCAAATAGAAATAGAAGTCAGAAATGTATAGTTACGCTACGTCACGACTGCCTTACGGCTTTTACTTGACGCCATCAGAGCTGCGTCACCGGCAGTCACGCAGATTATTATCTATTGACGGAGGAAGAGTCCATTCTCATAGATAGGGCACAATAACTAAAAACTTTCTTGGAAATTGATGGTAAATTGGATAAAGATTTGAATAATGTGTTCATAACATGTATCTTCTCCAGATAGGTAAGAAAAGTCATTTTATCATGACATGATTCAACAATTCACTTTCATGCAACCTAACTGTTCAACATTGTTGTTCAACTTAGTTCTCACTTTTGATTGAGAAATACAGACACACCCATAATCATATAATTTAACTTGCACCAAACACCCATTTAACTTTCAAGATACCCACGACTAGATTTTATATTTGCCAAAATTATTCACTTTCCCCATTTATTTTAAAATATCACTCAAAGAAGAACAATAATGTCCTAAAACATTTAATTTTCGTGTAGTGATATAATGCTTTTATAAACCATTGTAATCACAAAATTACAATATTAAGCTCTGACCTGTTTCGCTCACTCTTTAGAAAAGTAAATGCAATGAACAGTATGTATTTGATGTATTTGTTCTTGTACTTCTTTATAATATATATATAGGAAAAACCAATAAAAAGTTGTAAGTTTAAAAGTGTATTTTTTGACAGTATTTATTTATTTCTATTATATATATATATATATATATATATTCAGATACTTTAATCCAAGCAAAAAAAGCAGGAAAGTAAATTCCAAAAACCCGATCCTAATTAATATTAAAATTATATTTTAATATTAAAAAATGATACAGGAAGAGAGCTCCATGTAATAAAATATTACAGAGCAAATATGAATTAAAATAGGATTAATTCCAGGATGTTGATTGACCATTTCGATATGAAATACCTACAGGGGATAGCATATCACCTCGGCAACGAAAAAATCCTTTCGGAAACTGGAGAAAAATCAGTCAATTTTTCTTTTTAAATAGATTTGCAAAAAAAAAAAAATTAAAAAGAAAGAAAAAAGAAATAGAAAAAGAAAAAGATAAAATAAAATAAAATAAACAAGAAAAGAAAAATTGGCATCGTCTGGGTTCGTAAAAAGGAAAGAGAATTGTAACGTAAAAAGAACAGACGGCGTGTTGAATTGATATTAGGTTAAGCAATACGGAAAAAAGGTGGGAGGTAAGAGAAATAAAGGAAAGGAGGGAAAAAAGAAAAGAAAGAATTTTTTTTTATATATTACAGACGCTGGACATATTCAAAAACCTAACTTCCCAAAAACCTAACTTCCCAAAATATATATATATATATATATATATATATATATATTTGATATTTCAGACCGGCCTCGGCCTTTCATCAGAAACAAATGATTTTAAAATTTAAACTAGAAGCGTTCGTCGTGAGAAGCGTCTGCCGCGAGATGTTTACATCACGTAATGTAGAATGCGATAGAGTTTTGGGATATTTTTAAACGTAAACCTAACTGTACTAATACTTTTAAATGTTGTTTTAAAGAAAAAATTTTAAGTGTATCTAAAACATGTTTAACTATTGAAATATTTATAAAGATTCAAAATACCTAAGTCCCTATTTAACCAGAGCCTATATGTATTTAATTTAACTCTATTGCTTTCTAAATCACATGATGTAAACATCTCGCGACAGACGCTTCTCACGACGAACGCTTCTAGTCTAAATTTTAAAATCATTTGTTTCTGATGAAAGGCCGAGGCCGGTCTGAAATATCAAATATATATATATATATTATAATAGAAATAAAAAAAATACATCTTTAAACTTACAACTTTGTAGTAGCTTTTCCTATACATATTAAGACAGTATACATGGATCATCATTATGCTATATATATATATATATATATATATATATATATATATATATATATATGAAATGAATTGTTTGAACATTAATATTTTATCGATACTCGTATTTAAGTAGATATTTTGTTTTTTAATTAAACAGTATTGTATGTTTATATCTACCGGCCTGATTATTTACGATAAATTTTTATTACGAAAATCCGTGTCATTCGGCAGGATTCGAACCTGCAACCCATATCCACATAGGGGGAGCTACTATGTCATTATCGTAAATAATGGTATTTTTATTTTTTTTAATCATTTCAACCCAAGGAAGGCTATTTTACTGCCACTGCTGTGCAGGGGGTTAATAGGGGACAGTGATGGGCAAAAGGGGTAGGTTATAGGGGGTGTCAGGAAGAATGTAATAGAAAAATGATAATACCGGTGGAGTCGATGGAGAAAAGAGCTTGAGAGAAAGAATGCAAGATAGGAGAAGACAATTAATCTTACATTTAAATTCTTGGAGATTGTAGCTGTCAGAGAAGGAAGTAAATAGGAGGGAATTCCACAGGCGGGAAGTGCGAGAAAAGAAGCTGATGGAGTAGAAGTAACAGTTGCATTTTATCGTTTTCACTGTAAAAGGGTGGGTCTTAGTTGCTAGTCTAGTAGCTCAAGTAAATTCATATATAGGGGCAACAGTGATCTAAGTTCATCAGAGCAGAAGCCGTGAAAGTATTTGTAGAAAAGGCACAGGGACTACCGGCCTGAATATTCGAGAAATGTTTTCGGAAAAGTATGCATTTACCGGCAGGACTCGATTTAGTGTTCTCTATATGAAAATCGTCATTATATCTGTCGTGCCTTGAATATTCGGCCACGTAGAACCTACAGATTAGTGCTTTTAAACAAACATTTCAACCGATTCTCGAAATATACATGCCCGTTCTGTTTGCATCCTAACGTTAACAAAGATGATTTTTTTAAAATTTTTAATTCTTTTGTTTAAACGTTATTTTTAATGGATACTCATATTTGAGTAAACGCCCTGTTTTCGTTATTAAAGAGTGTATCTATTTATTCATCTTAATTATTTATTGGAGAAATTTGATCTAATGGCGGTTTTTCTTCAGGGGCGCAGGTTCGAATTTTGCTGGTGCCAGCATATTTTTCTAACAAGATTTATTAAATGCATACACACACACACACACACACACACACACACACACACACACACACACACACACACATATATGTATTTATGTATGTATGTATATTATATGTGCTGTTGTTATGATGAACTCACCTGTCTAGGGATAGGGGACTCTCCCTTCTAATATAAGTAACAGTGTAGCGAGTAGTCAGGGAGAAAATAAGAGTCAGTGACCTGGCAAGTTACTCTGCTTTACTAGGTAATAATACAAATTTGCCACCAGTACATCAAAACTAAGGGATCAACATTTGTAATTACATACAATGCACAGTCTTCTATGTTGTACTTCACAACAGTTGTATACCTAACTATATACAGGAATGGTATGTTACTAACCTCTTAAATATGTAGACAATATTGGAGTAGACGAGAGTGATTATACTGTCTAGCAGTTCACGAGCAGTCTATTTATTACAAACATCGTGCGAGTCTTGTACTTTTTGATATACTATCATTCTGAATCTTCGAGTTGGTGATTACTCGCTCAGTAACTGTTAGGTTTGTGGATTTGCATTGTGGTGCAGTGGATATTGGCTCGGAACGAGAAATCGGGGAGCCGAGTTCGAATTCCAGTTGACTTACACGTAAATACTCTTGGAAAAGATATTATTCCATCTCTTCCCTCCAGTTATAGGTTAAATGACAGGACAGGTTCTATAGCCTTGGCTGGCAACCACTCCACTAAAGAAAGTAATGGCAATCTACTGTGGGATAATCTTCTGCCCAGTCAGTCATGTCTCTTTCGAGACATGATCACCCAAAGCGTGTATCACATATGGCACTTAACTGATTGACAGAATATAATAGTTGAAAACATGATTAAGGCACCTACTGGGCATAAACTGGGGGATCAGTTTTATATTGTCATGAAGTAATAAACTGATCCCCCGATTAATTACTACCTAATAATATAAAACATCTCTTCCCCCTCTAGCTTTGAGTCAAATAACAGGACAGATTGGGTTCTATAGCCTTGGCTGGCAACAAGTCTACCAAAGAAAGTAATGGCAATCTACTGTGGTATAATCTTCTGCCCAGTCAGTCGTGTCTCTTTTAAGACATGATCACCCAAAGCGTGTATCACATATGGCACTTAAATGATTGACAGAATATAATAGTTGAAAACATGATTAAGGCAACTACTGGCCATAAACTGGGGGATCAGTTTTATATTGTTATGAAGTAATAAACTGATCCCCCGATTAATTACTACCTAATAATATAAAACATCTCTTCCCCCTCTAGCTTTGAGTCAAATAACGGGACAGATTGGGTTCTATAGCCTTGGCTGGCAACAAGTCCACTAAAGAAAGTAATGGCAATCTACTGTGGTATAATCTTCTGCCCAGTCAGTCATGTCTCTTTCAAGACATGATCGCCCAAGCGTGTATTACGTATGGCACTTAACTGACTGAACCTTTAGGTTTAGAACGATGGATAGTTGCATCACTGAAAAAAACAACTGATTGTTGTATGAAATTTTCTCTGGATTATTTCCATTTTATTAAATTGATATTCACTACTTATTTAGGTCAACCAATAAAGAAAGAGATTGTATGTAGATATAATTGTTTCTCAAAATTTCAACAGGTTTTTGCATTACCAATACTTTTGTAATATTTATGATTATAATATCTGTGTATGTGTTAGTGTTTGTGTGAGTTTTGGTGCGTGTGTGATGTGGTTTCTAGGGAAACATCATAATACCTTTAGTTTGATTGTTCCATACAACGTTGTATTAAAATGACTCATTGCTCAAAAAAATCAATCATCGTTTATCTGACTCTTCATTGATAGAAAAAACAGAATATATAAATCAGCAGGTGCAGAATTCTTTGTATTCTTTCTGCACCTTTTTCCGTGTCTGTCACTGACTTTTCATTCAAAATACAAACACACACACACACACACACACACACACATATATATATATATATATATATATATATATATATATATATATATATAAGAGACAATGAATGTCTATTATGTTTAATCATGAGCTGTTCTAAACATCATATTTTGGCTTTAATTTCAGGTGAAAATAAAGACAAAAATTCTCCAACATTTGGATAATTTTTATTAATTTAGTTCTAAGCTTTCGGCTCACATGAGCCATCTTCAGAGAGGTTACTAACACGGTAATATAATAACATCCACCATCACCGACGATTTTATTTTGTGTTGACAGAAAACTTTGCTAAGCAACGATAACAGTTACCAAATAGCAAACGCAGTTCGTAAATTTGTAATGCGGTTCTATGACGTCACACCGCGTGTGAGCTCGAAATGTTAACAGAACCATATATTTAAATGCAATGTAATGTGTTGACCAGATTTAAATGTGATTTTATTAAATGTGTGTTGTTTGGATGTAATGTACATGGCCTCCAAAATCTGAAGGTTCTTTTTGCTGTTTGTATGAGTGAGGATCATTGTATTGTTGACTAAAAATGTTGGATAATTTTTGTCTCTATTTTCACCTGAAATTAAAGCCAAAATACGATGCTTAGAACGGCTCATGATTAAACATAATAGACATACATTGTCTCTTATATTTTACAGTATATGTTTAGAAAATTGCATATATATATATATATATATATATATATATATATGCAAACAAGTTTTGTTATATTTTAAATATTTTTTCTGATTTTAAATAAGTTGATGCATATTGTGGTACGTAAATTGTCCAAAGTTTCAGTTTTTTATGATATATTCAACTAATATCGATTATTATAAACAATATCAAGATTGAAAGTACTTAAACAATTTTCTGATTGTTTTAATTGTTTTTACGGGTTGTCGACCCTTTGTGGGTGATTGAAAGCTGTAACATTTTGGGGATTTTTGGAATAATTTTCTTTTTAGTTTTTCGATTGAATATTTGTTGTGGACCCAGAATAGATCCGGAAGAAAACACGTCAGCCTGACAGGCCAAGTATTAGACCGGAGTGACTTAACCCAACTCCACCCCGAGAGGCATATTCAACGTCTTATTCGAAAATTGGAAGGGTGTAATAAAGGTTTAGAGGTACGCCCTCAGGTTGGGATCTCTAAACAAATTTCTTCTTCAGCGTGTCGTCTACATTTGAGAATATTATCAATATGAAGTGTGTGATTCACACTTTAAAATCAATAAAAAGCATAACTTCAATATTAATATGATCGGAATTCATTTACGACGAAATATCTGGACGCTAAAATCTGTCTACTTAAAAATATAAGACGAATATCAATGCAAACATTACCGTCTCATCTTGATTTTATTTATTAGAAAATTATTCAATCAGATGTTTCCAAAATATATTTGTTGCATTTCTTAATGAAATTCACTCTGTGTAGAGAAACAGATAGTATATATATATATATATATATACATATATAGTCATCCGCAGACAGATTTGTTTCGCTGTATCACAGTTCATCAGTACGGTTAGACACCGATTGCTATTTAACCCAGGATTGAAACCCGACCGAATTGGCATCAGTCGGCGATTCTACCTCTGTGCTATGGGCGCTCGATTGAAGGAGGCAGACTTTTTAGCGTGTATATTATCATTATACACGCCCAATAGCTGAGAGTGTTCTAATTCATTGCTGAATGACGATGCGTAGATGCTGAAATAGCTACAGTTTTTCAAAGTCTACCAGAGTGCTCAATCAGGGTGTGATATGTGTGTGTGTGTGTGTGTGTGTGTGTGTGTGTGTGTGTGTGTGTGTGTGTGTGTGCCTGGCTGCGTGCGATAAAATTTTTTTAAAGTTTATTCCTTTATTTTTTCGCATAAATATTAATGCAGATCACACGCATAAGTGACACTGGATGAAATACATAGAATTTTTCGGTTGAATATAACAACCCTTGTTTTCTGAGTTCTTGTTGTTTAAATGAACCTTCAATATATACATTGTTTAATTACTTAGTTTTCGGTCTTAATAAAACTAGACCATTGCACATTTGTATTAAGTTTTCAATACAATTATATTGTAGAACTTTTGAATATTTTCCATTTGTAAACGAGTTATTCCGCTACCCAGGTTTCTACCATGAGTGGTGTCTTCAGGCCATTTGCAATAACAGATTTTACCGTTTCCCGTTTTTTTTTAAGAACGCTCACGTAACGGTGTTTTTTTTTTTTTGTTTTTTTTTTTTGTTAATGCTGACGTGGCATAGAGTTCTGAACGCGCAATTTTTAAAATTATAAGAAATTATAACGTTTTCATCCATGGTTGTATTAACCTAAGTGGTATATTTTAGTATGGTTACACTTAGTCATAATTTCCGTTCTTTCATTCAATAGTTTGTTTTTGTTTGGGAATAGCATAATCTCCGGGGAAAGTCTACATATTTTGCCACCGTTTTTAGGCTTGGTTCTTTTCACTATACTCCACGTTATGCCTGGGTTTTTTCCATATTTTGATTTTAATTTCCACACGTGGCTAACCAATTTTGTACAGTTTTTTTAAGTTTTCTATTTTGAATGTAGACTTGTGATTGAACCACCTGGTCTTAAAGGTGTCATTGGTTGAATCCCAATATATTTTATTTTGGCCATTTAAATCGTGTACTTTTGCCTTATAAATGACTTCTTTTGTGTTGCAAAGTCGTTGAAGTGGACATTTGTTTACATTCTTTATTAATAGTCTTGTTTTGTACACTGCTATGTAAGTTACTGGCGTTTAGTTATTTATGAAACCATCTAAATTACTAGTGCAACTATAACTTAGTTTGATTGTGTTTCTCTATAACGCTATATATATATATTACATTTATAAACGAGTTATTAAGCGACCTAGGTTTCTACCATGAGTGGTGTCTTTAGACGATTTTTAATAACTGATTTTACCGTTTTTTTTGTTGTTTTTTTGTTTTTTTAAGAACGCTCACGTAACGCTGCTTTGTTTTGTTTTTAGTTTCTTGTTTTTTTTTTAACGCTCACGTTTGAACCCGCAATTTTTAAAATTACAATGAATTATGGCGTTTTCATCTATGGTTGTATGAACCTAAGAGGTATTTTTCAGTACGGTTAAACTTAGTCATAATTTCTTTTCTTTCATTCAATAGTTTGTTTTTGTTTGGGAATAGCATAATTGCTAACTTTTCTTCCTGGGAAAATCTACATATTTTGTCACCGTTTTTAGGCTTGGTTCTTTTCACTATACTCCACGTTATGCCTGGGTTTTTTCCATATTTTGATTTTAATTTCCACACGTGGTTAACCAATTTTGTACAGTTTTTAAAGTTTTCTATTTTGAATATAGACTTGTGATTGAACCACCTGGTCTTAAAGATGTCTTTGGTTGATCTCAGATATATTTCATTTTATTTTATTTTTTAGCCTTTTACGTCATGTACCTTTGCCTTTTTTGTGGCAAAGTCCTTGAAGTGTACATTTAATATATATAAATTATTTTTTATCGATACTCGTATTTAAGTAGATATTCTGTTTTTAATTAAACAGTATTATATATTTATATCTACCGGCCTGATTATTTATGATAAATTGTTATTACGAAAATGTGTGCCATTCGGCAGGATTCGAACCTGTGACCCCTATTTAGATAGGGGAAGCTACCATTTGATCTGGTAACGTCTTAGACCTCTCGACCACGAATGGCCTCCAGTTCAATTTATCGTAAATAATCAGGCCGGTAGATATAAATATATAATACTGTTTAATTAAAGCACAGAATATCTACTTAAATACGAGTATCGATAAAAAATAATGTTCAAACAATTCATTTCAAATTGTCGGTTGTTTATAACCAAGTTTCGTTAAAATTCGTTAATTTCCGTAATATATATATATATATATATATATATATATATATTTGTCTTACGCCCCTTTCTATCATTGTATATCTTCTAAATTCGTCTCCTGTGTTAAATTATAATGATATCTAATGTGAAAATTGGTGTTATTTTCAGTAATTTACTAGCGGAAAGGTGTTCTAGGCAAGCATACTTTTGTCATAAAGTGCACGTGCATGTGCACGATATAAAGATAAGTATAGAGCGTTAATACAATTAACGTGAAAATATTTGCCATTTAGCCAAGCGGTGTTAGTTTAGTCATGCCGACTTTTCGTAAGGCCATTATTGTAATGTCACCACTCTTCAGAGTCACTCTTGTCTGCTGCTGTTTCCAAAATGTTTTGTAGTTATATGAAAATTGTTGTAATTTGTTTGGTTTTGTTTTTTGCTGTTTCTTAAGTGGAGTAGAATCTGTTGGTGGTGTGTTGCTAAGTAACAGTAAAAACCAAAGGTAAATAAACATCAAGGAAAAAATTACGTATGCACAAAGATAACAAAATACATCAAACTTCATATAAATATGAAAAAATGGGAAATAGCAGCAAGAAAAAACAAATGACCCTGAAGATGGTCTCACTAAACTTTAAAATTGGCATGACGGAAATAGCATTGCTCTGCGATAAGTTTTTCCAAATTATATATATAGGAGGAGAGAGAGAGAGAGTCATCCGCAGACAGATATATTTCGCTGTATCACAGCTCATCAATACGGTTAGACATCCGATTGCTTTTAGCCAGGATTGAAACCCGACCGAATTGACATCAGTCAGCGATTCTACCTCTGAGCTATTGGCGCTCATCAGGATAAAGCAGACTTTTAGCGTGTGATATACCATGTAAACATACGTCAGTAACTGAGAGTGTTCTAATTTATTACTGAATGAACGATATGTAGATGCTAGAGTAGCTGCTGTTTTTTCCAAGTCTAGCATTCTTCGAGAGTGCTCAGTCAGAGTGTGAGAGCGTAGAATAGTCATCTGCAAAAAAATGTTTCGCTGTATCACAGCTCATCAGTACGTTTAGACATCCGATTGCTTTTATCCAGGATTGAAACCCGACCTCATTGATTCTACCTGTGAGCTATGGGCTGTCGATAGGAGAATGCAGATTTTTAGCGTGTGATATACCATGTATATGATCCACATATATATATATATATATATATAGATAGATAGATGGATAATTTAAACGGATAATCTAGATTCAGTGAAAGCTAGATTTTAGAAAGGGATAGAGCTCATGTTAACGGTTACTACTTATGGCTTTACGCTACGTTCTTTGGTTACTGAATTGAACGCACTTTGGTTCTGTTATTAAATTGAACGCTCTCCGTCACTGTGCTTTGTTTAAATCCTGTAAACAACCTGCTGTGAAAAATACCTGTATCTGCCATTACGCAGATGGCTCAATACTGAGATGTTCATCTAATGAAAAATTAGTCGAATTTCGACTTATATATATATAAAAATATACTCAGTTATGATCTGAGATTTAGGACAGGATGGTTAAGTAAAAAGAAGACAGGAGTAAAACTGTATTTAAATCGCTTACGCGTTTCGTCCTGTGATGGACTTTATCAAGGCAAAAAAGATGAAATGAGCTTTATTCTAAATTACGTATCTATAATCAAACAGTGTTGGCAACTATAAAAACGCTCAGAAATCATGAAAAAAGATTAACAGAACATTTTAGTTTTAGAATACCTTCATGTGTTGTGCAAAGTCACGAGATGTTAAAATGAAGGGAATTCAACCGTTTTCCTTGGACTTTTTATTATGTATGTTAGTCTGTTTTAGTATAATTTCCATAAGCATTTTTGAATGATTTGTGAGCTGGGAAGTGTTCTAACAGAAGATATAAAGTGCAACACAGAGATACGAAGGTGCATTCCAGAAGCTGAGTAAGGTATTAAGAGACATGAAAATTTCTCTAGAAACAAAGAAGAGAGTACTGGATTGATATGTAATGTCTGTTCTTCCGTATGGCAGTTAATGCGGAAAAATATCATCAAAGATGGAAGAAAATCTTGTTGCAACTGAAGTGGGGTTATAAAGAAGAATGCTTCGGATATCATGGATCGAGCATGTGAGCAATGATGAGGTTTTGGAAAGGATGAAAACGTAAAGGAATTCAAAACACTGCGAAAGTATAACATCACAGCAATACATTTTGGAGAAAAATATTACTTGCAATACGTACTTAAAAATATTACAAGCAACATTTTTGAAGAAAATATATTACCAGCAATATATTTATGAAGAGAAAAACATTGACAGGAATATATTTATGAGGAAAAATATTGTCATCAATACATTTTTTGAAGAAAATCAAAGGAAAAATATGACCAGAAATCTATCTGACCTGCGAGTATCAGATTCTCTAAGCCTTCCCTCTTCATTATATGTTTTGAAGAACTTTAGCTGTCTTTTCCTGATGATAAGTATTGGTTTCCTTTTTTGCTTCCACCCTCCCCAAAAGCATCATTGCTCACATGCTCGGTCCATGTAATGATCTTTTTCTATTTCTTCTTCTACTATGTGCCTTGTCCTTTCAGGACGTAGCAATCATGAACTACCACATCTCCCTATCCCTGGTAGATCTTAGTAACGATTTCACCTGTAACCCCCGTTCTGTTATTCACCTGCTCAGGCCCGTCAAATATGTTATCCGCTGCTTTCCTCTGTCTCTTTTTCCCTCTGTCTGGCCTGTTAGTATCAGGTTCTCCAAACCCTTCTTCCTCATTGCATGTCGAAGGAACTTTAGTTGCCTTTTTCTGATGCTCTATATTAATTTCCTTTTCGTTTCCATCATTTCTAGGACCTCGTCATTGCTCACATGCTCGATCCATGAAATCCGCTGCATTCTTTTGTAGAATCACATTTCAGCTGCTTCAAGTTTTCCCTTCATCTTTGTTGATATTGTCCAACATTCACTGCCATATTGAAGAACTGACATCACATCGCAATCTAGTACTCTCTTTTTTGTTTCCTGTGTCTTGATACTTCACTCAGCTTTTGGAACGCGTCCTTCGCCATGCCAAATCGCATTTGGATCTCTGTGTCGCACTTTCTGTCTTCGGTTAGAACTCTTCCCGGGTATTTAAATTTTTATTAAGATAATTTAACACATTTTCTTCCAAATTTCCTCTCTCTCTCTCTCTCTCTCTCTCTCTCTATATATATATATATATATATATATAAATTCGAATAACGCCAAGAAAGTATAACGGACATAGAATGTTCTTGTGTATTCAGTGCAAGTTCCTAGGTATTAATGTAATTTTAATTTGTTAAAATTAAGAAGAGACAAGTGAAGATATAAGCAATAGCCAATGAAAATAATAACGGAATTCAATTTATCTGCAACTGTTCTCGCTACATGTTCACCAAAATTGAACAAATTCACAGGATTTTTCTAATTTTTTATTTGTTAGCTCATATAAAAAATAGAGTTACATAAAAGAAAGAAGACAGAACTGGTTCCTATTCTCACAGACAAAATGTTTGAGATGTATGAGAGAGAAAGAGAGAGAGTGAGAGTGAAATAGGAAGAGAGAGAGAGAGAGGAAGAGAGGGAGAATGCATTCTTAAAAATGTGTGCTTACTTTATTCTTCTGGATGTGCATTGTGGTGCAGTAGATATCGACTCGGAACGAAAAATCAGGGTACTGAATTCGAATTCCAGTTGAATTCCTTGCATTCACTTACGCACAAATGCCCTAAGGAAAGATATTAATCCCTCTCTTCCCTCCAGTTATGGGTTAAATAACTGGACAGATTGAGTTCTACAGCCTTGGCTGGATACCAATCTATTGCAGAAAGCAATGGTAACATACTGCGGGATAATATTCTGCCCAGTTAGTCATGTCTCTTTCGAGACATGATCGCCCAAGCATGTATCACGTACGGCACTTAACTGACTAACTGAAAATAATAGTTGGAAACATGATTAAGGCTTCTACTGGGTATAAAGTGGGGTATCGGTTTTGAACTGTTTTGAAACAACATCTTATAGATGCTGAAGAGTGCACTGATGATCTTCGAAGGAAAACGCACGCATAAAACTGAAATACGAACATATACACACATACACATGAGAAAGTCAGCGGTCGCTCACAAATACGCCTCCCAATTAAATTCAGTTATACAATCTAATATAATTGTCCCTTCGCCTCAAACTAGTATAGCAGAAATGGTATTGGAGAAAAACAAAGAGAAGAAAAAGAACATGTTGCTTCAATATTTAAATTTCTGACTTTTTGAAATCGTTATTTTAACTAGAGTTAGAATTTATTTTTTAAATGGCATTTTATTTCCAAGAGCTTTGCCCTCTCTGCAACTCCGACCATGCTGTTGTCTCTCTCAATATTTCTTTCCACTCTCACTTCCCACAGGAGCCTCCTACCTATAGGACCTCCTATTGCTACCAAAAAACTGACTGGGACGCCTTTCGCGATTTCCTATGCGACATCCCTTTGGGAAAAGTGTTTGATCTCTCAGTTGATGACTGTGACTCTGAGGTTTCCTTCTGGGTGAAAGCTGGCATTGATGCCTTCATACCTACCAGGAAATATTGTCTAAAACCTAATTCCTCTCCTTGGTTCTCTCCTGCCTGTTCGGCCGCCATTGCCCACAGGAACCATTATTTCTGACTATTCCGGAGACAGTCATCTGACCACAATAGGCGCCTATTCACGTCTGCTCGTAACGAGTGCAAGAGAATCCTGAATGACGCCAAGCGGTTGTTTGCTGAGAGAATGAGACAGCGCATAGCTGACCGCAAGTTCGGCTCCAAGGACTATTGGCAGTTATGCAAACGAGTGCTGAACAATAGCAAATCCACAATCCCTCATTTAATCAATGAATTTGAGGTTCTCGCGTCATCTACGGACAAAGCTGAGTGCTTTGCTCGCAGATTCTCATCCAACTCTACATTTGACTCATCTGGAGTACCCTCACCCGACTTCCCTATTAGAACTGAGGCTAAACTGTACGACGTATATATTACCCAGACAGTAGTATCCCGCGTAATTTCAAAACTTGACCCCCATTAGGCGAGCGGTGGCGATGGAATCCCGGTGATAGTCCTTAAGAGGTGTGCTCCTGAACTCTCCCCTGTCCTCTCTAAACTGTATAACTACTGCCTTTCTGCTTCCTGTTTTCTTGCATGCTGGAAGTTCTCTTCAGTCGTTCATGTATTTAAGAACTGTGGTGAACCCTCGGATCCATCCAACTATCGCGCCATCAGTTTCTACCAATTTTCAGGAAAGTGTTCGAGGCCATAATTAATGCTGAAATAGTTCAACATCTTACTGCCCACAAACTCTACTCTGACAGGCAGTATGGCTTTCGCACCGCATTGCCAGGTCCACGGCCGACATGCTAACAACCGTTACTGAGTACATGCTCCAGGCTCTGGATGAGTCAGGCGAGGCTCGTGCTGTTGCTCTGGAATCTCCAAGGCTTTTAACAGGGTTTGGCACTCTGGACTTCTATGCAAACTACGGTGTTACGATATTACCGGACGCTTGCTTGATCTAATCCAATCTTTTTTAAATAACCGCAAAATGAAGGTCGTTTTGAATGGGCATGCCTCTTCATCCTACAGCACAAATTCTGGTGTCCCTCAGGGCTCTATCTTGGGCCCGACGCTCTTCCTTATTTTCATCAATGACCTCCCAGATGAGATCAAGTGCCAAGTAGGCATCTACGCAGATGACACCATAATTTACTCCTGCATCAGTAAGAAACCCGTCGTGGCAGACAAACATAATCTCTCTGCTGACCTGGAACGGGATCTACACTCTGTGGTGAATTGGGGCAAGAAGTGGTTTGTCAATTTCAATGCGTCTAAGACCAAGCTGTTGTCTGTCAATCATCACAGGCAACCTCTCTTGCCTCCCATAAGCATGGACCAAGTGAGTCTCTCTGAGAGCAATACACTGCGCCTCCTCGGCCTTACCCTCTCTTCTGATCTCAAATAGAACCACTACATCGAGTCCATAGCTAAATCCACTGCTAAGAACGTTGGGTCACTGTGTCGGGCCAGAATGTTTTTCCCGCCTGAATCCATCCTGCATATCTACAAATCAACCATTCGTCCGTGCATGGAGTACTGCTGCCATATATGGTCAGGCGTCTCTGCTACTCATCTCAGTGTTCTCGACAGGCTCCAAAGGAGAATCAGTAATGTGATATGTACCGACTTGGCGGCTCGACTACAGCCACTTCCCCACCGAAGAAATGTGGCCTCCCTTTGTCTGTTCTATAAATACTTTCATGGCTTCTGCTCGAACGAACTTAATCACTGGTGCCTCCTCAACAGGTGAAACCAGATTGGCAACTGGGTCCCACCCATTCACAGTTAGGTTAGCCAAATGCAGACGATAATTCTACTACTGCAGCTTCTTCTATCGCACTTCCCGCCTGTGGAACTCGTTCCCATATTCTTGCTTTCCTGACGCCTACAACCTCCAGGAATTTAAATGCAATGTCAATACTCATCTATTGACCACTTGACTCTAGTTCTTTCACCAACCCGTATATCCTTTTCTTTCTCTCCACATTTGAAACTGTCATCACACCTGTATTCCCATCCTTCTATTGCCTCTTTCTAATTGGTTCGTCTTCCTCTTCACTCTCTTCTAATTTATCTTTTTACACCTATGTAGCTCCCTGCACATCAGTGGCATTACCGATACGTTTAAAAAAAAGAGTATTAAGAAGCAGAAAACTTCGTTAGAAAAAAAAGAACTAGTATGTTACGTGATATCTGTTCTCTTGTATGGCAGTGAATGCCATACAAGAGCACTTCAATCCTCTCCATCTCTGTGGTAACAGAAATGTTGTTCTACAGACAGATGCTGACGATTCCATAGACCTAAAGCATGAGTAACTACGAGGTTTTATAAAAAATGGAAACGAAAAGGAAACTAATAAACATTCGATCAAGAACACTTTCTAGGTATTTAAATTTCAGCACCTGCCTGCTTTTACGATCTCTGACATGTAGTTGGCATTTTGGGTTCCTCTTTTTACTGATGACCACGCATTCGTTATTTTTTTTAGGAGGGGGGTTAGTTCATATTTATCTCTTTCTCCTTACTTTTCCTTGTTATCTTCTGTAGGACCTCCTGTGTTTTCTTTTCCCGTATCTGCTTTCAGTACCGTATCATCTGCGTATTTATATTGTTCAGATTGTGGCCGCCACTGAATGAAAGCTATGGGAAGTTTCGACTATTGTTGTCTCTTCTCGGCAAGGTTTTAGTAATCGTGAAAGTGTGTAATGGATAGGCAATATCTGGTGGGGTCTTCATTATGACAAACTTTGTTACTCCCTTAGGAAATGCATTTCAGAAAATCACGATTTTATAGATGTAGGAAAGAAAAAAGAAAAATATATTTTAAATAAAATAAAATAAAGAAAAGACATTTCGAAAGCGAATAAAAACTAATAGTAATAAAGAAAGAAAAAATTGCAAGAAAGACGAAGAAAGAAAAGGAAAAAAGTTAAAAAGAAGAAAGAAAGGAAGAAGGAAAGAAAAAGGGAAAAGAAAGAAGTTATAAGAAGAAAGATAAAAGAAGAAAAAGAAATAAAAAAATAAAGAAAGGTGGAGCAGAGAGAAAGAAAGAAAGGCGAAAAATAGATGAAAAAAGAAAGCAGGTGCAAAGAGAGAAAAAAGGAATAAATAAGAAAGAAAGAAAGAAAGAAAGAAAGAAAGAAAGAAAGAATGAATGAAAGAAACCGAGAAAGACGAAAGTGTGTCTAAGAAAGATTGGTGACGAAGAAAGAAGGAATGATAGAAAGACAAAACGGTGTGTAAGAAAGAAAGAAAGAATGAAAGAAAGAAAGAAAGAAAGAAGAGAGAAAGAAAGAGAGAAAAGTGAAAAAGAAGAAAGAAAGAATTAACAGAACGTGGTTAAAAAGTACAATCTATATAATTATCTTTTAAAAAGGAATTTGTAGAGAGATCCTCACTGGGTGGCATTACATTTTTATAGAATTTAGTAAGGTCCTAAAGAGAGCGTAACAGTAAAAAAATGAAGGAAAAAGAAAGAAAGAAAGAATCGAAAATGTTACGATCTTAAATGAAATTGTCAGAACAATATAAAAAAAACGCAGCAAATTATGCCGCACTTATTTCGATTAACCAGGTACTTGGAACGATTATTTCGCTACTTAATTCATAATTTTTCTCCAACGGTAAATTGACTAGTGCTTTACTTAAATGGGAATTATGTACAACTTATTAAGGGGGTTTGAAAACATTAAATCAAAGCAGAAACCTGAATTTTTGCAAATTTATTATTATTGATTTTACACAAATGTATATTATTTATAATATGTACTGCGGATATCATAGATCGAGCATGTGAACAATGATGAAGTTTTGGAAAGAATTAAAAGGAAATTAACACTGAGCATCACAAAAGACAACTGAAGTTCTTTGGACATGCAATGAGGAAAGAGGGCTTGGAGAATCTGATACTAACACGCCAGAGAGACGGAAGGAGAGAGTGGGAAGACAGCGTGTAACTTACTTGACTGGCCTGAGCAGGTGGGTTGCATAACGAGGGTTGCGTGGTGTAATAGAAGAAAGTGTGCTAAGAGCCACCAGGGATAGGAAGACGTGGAAGACCATGATTAGCATCAGTTTCTTCAAGCCGTCTTTCCTCATTGCATGTCCCAGGCAATTTAACTGTCTCTTTCTGATGCTCAGTATTAATTTCCTTTTCATTTCCATCCTTTCCAAAACCTCATCATTTCTAACATGCTCGATCCATGATATCCGCAGCATCCTTCTGTAGGATCACATTTCAGTTGCTTCAAATTTTTACTTCATCTTCGATGATATTATTCAGCATTCACTGCCATATTGAAGAACTGACATCACATAGCAATCCAGTACTTTGTTCTTCATTTCTAGTGAAATTTTCCTGTATCTTAATACTCTGCTCAGCTTCTGGAAAGTGTTCTTCGCCATGCCAATTCGCCTTCGGATCTCTGTGTCGCACTTTCCGTCTTCTGTTAGAATACTTTCCAGATGTTTTAATTTTTGTACCTGCTTGATTTTAGTACCCGCACCTGTATTTGGCATTTTGGGCTGCCCTTTTTGCTGATGACCGTGCATTCGTTTTTCTTGCAGTTTATTTGTAGTACTTTCTTGTCACTCTCTTCAGCTACCTTCTGTAGGAGGTCTTGTAGTTTCCTTTTTGTGTCTGCTATCAGCACTGTGTCATCTGCGTCTGTTATGTTGTTCAAATTATGTAGTCTAAGGTTCTCAGAATAGTCTCACTGTACAAAAATACATATTCTGTTGGCAAATTGAAAGAATGATTTTAAAACCATAAGTCGGCACTTAGATAGCAAAAGGTTGCCAACCTATGATATAAGTAATAGATGGGTATAAAAAGCCACTGTTGATTCTCTACGGTTAATTTGTTAAAATAATGCACAATAATCTAAACATATTTATAAATGGAACTTTGTCTGTGTGTGTGTGTGTCTCTGTGTGTGTGTGTGTGTGTCTGTGTGTGTGTCCGTTACCTATAGACTCCGAAACGGCTGAACCGATTTTCTTGAAAATTCACACAGTTGTACTATAAGCGTCTGCGAATGTTCTTAGCTAGGTTTTGTGTCGAGGTACCCCCGATACATATCGAAAATCGATAATCGAAAAAATCGGGTTATCGAAGGAGTGATCCGATTTTAATCAAATTTCATACACACATAGACAAAGACATAAGAAACGATATTCAGAAGTTTCAAGATTGCAGTTCTTACAACAGTGCAGAAAATCGATAATATATATAAAAGGCAAGATGTGTGTGTGTGTGTGTGTGTGTGTGTGTGTGTGTGTGTGTGTGTGTGTATGTGTGTGTGTGTGTGTGTGTGTGTGCCTGCCTGTATGTCTATTTTTTCAGCCCTTTTATTTTAGTTTTTGCTTCGGATTTGGCTCTAAGTAGGTATAATTGTAGTTCTTAGTCTCAGCCATGATGCTATTTACTCAGAGGACTTATTTAGACTTCAAAATTCAGTTTACGACGAAAGAAACTTATTTGATATCGATACCAGGAAATCATAATTTGACTTACATCCATTCATTTTTCTTTCAGTCTACGGTTTCGCTTTAACTGGAAACAACTATTGCTTTTTAGTCTTTCGTGTCGAAAGTGTCTGAGCTCCAGGACAATGGATTAGTTTTAGAGCTTTCATTACACCCGAGCAACGCCGGGCTATACTGCTAGTTATAAGTAAAATGATGTACGAAAATAAGTAACTAAGTAATCGTTTTAAGTTCTCTGAATATCATTGCCTTAGGGAAATGTTAAAAAATTATTTTTAATGATATTTCGAGTTGGCAGATGTAAATGAATAAAAGATTGTAGAAATAGAAAGTCAAATGAATAAATGCATGGACAGAAGATAGAATGAAATCAAGTAATGATACTAAAAAATTTGCGACGAGAAAAAAATGGCCGACGAGAAAAAAAAATGACCGATAAGAAAAAGAGCTCGTCGAGAAAAACATAAAGAATTAATACTCGGAATAATGTGCGAGCAAACAAAGAGAAAACAACAGATAATCCTAAAACAAAATGACCAAGAGTCGGTTCATATATATGTGTAATTCAATCGATGTATCCAGAAATGTTTTCACTCTTGAAAAATCTCCCCGTTCGACGGAATAAACTTCAGCGGGGGAAAACACTGTACGCCTTTGAGGTGGACTGAAAAGAACTGGGAAGAAAGCTACAGATGACGAAATGAGCATATGGGCCTCTAGAAAAAAGTGGACACTGATTATCAACGAAATCGTGTTCGTAACAGCAAGAGAAGCGAATTACTTTGCAATACTGACGGCCATGATTTTCCCCGTCCGCACCTTCCCAGTTTACGCATGCGTGATCCTTGGTTGTGGAATTGTCGCTGAACACGTATCACATATACGTCGTTTCAAAATCTGCAAGGAAGCGGAAACAACATCTTATAGATGCTGAAGAGTGCACCGATAATCTTCGAAGGAAAACGTACACATACACTCAGAGACGAACATATACACACGCATGAGAAAGTCAGCGGTCGCTCACAAATACGCCTCTTTATTAAACTTCATACAATCTAATACAATTATCCCTTCACCTTGAACTAGGATAGTAGAATTAATACTGGAGAAAAATAAAGAGAAGAAAAAGAACATGTTGCTTCAATATTTAAATTTACTGTCTTTCTGAAATCGTTATTTTAACAAGACTTATAATTTATTTTTTCAATGACATTGCATTTCCAAGAGATAAACAGCAAAAAACTTCGTTAGAAAAGAGTACTAATTTTTACGTGAGGTCTGTTCTCTTGTATAGCAGTGAATGCTGGTCCATCTTCTCAGAGATGGAGAGGCTTGAAGTAACAGAAATGTGGTTCTACGGAAAGATGCTGAGGATGCCATGGATCTAAAGCATGAGTAACTACGAGGTTTTATAGAAAATGAAAACGAAAAGGAAACTAATAAACATTCGTTGTTTTTCTTTTTTTTTTTTCTTTTTTCAGCGCAGTCCTATCGATTACCCCCTTAGCTTTACGATTGAGAAAATAAATTTTGAAAAATTTGAATATTTAAACATTTCCTTGGGTAGGAGGGGATCAGTTTATCATACAATGTTATAGTAAATCGAGCTTCCATTTTGAAACCAATCGCCGGGACAACATTACCGCCACCTGTAAATTTGTTCATTATCAACTTTTTTGGACTTTTGTCAGTGCAGTGTTATATTTTCCACCTTAAACTTTACGAATGACAAAAAGAAAAATTGCAAAAATTTCAATATTTAAACAATTTTAGAGGGGGGGGGAACCAGTTTCTCATACAAACAACCTTATAGTGGGTTGAAAATGGAGGATCGATTTACTTTAACGTTGTATGAGAAACTGACCCCTCCCCAAATCTGTTTAAATATTGTAATTTTTCAAAATTTCTTTTGATAATCGGAAAGTTTAAGTAACGATCGATAGGACTGCGCTGAAAAAAGTAAAAAAAAAATGAATAACAACGAAATTAAACGTTTGACGGAACATGTTTTAGAAGATATAACAGAAAGATAAAATTCATACGAAGGAAAGGAAATTATGGAGAGCCATGATCATCTACATCCTGAAAGGAGACGGTATATAACGCAGAACTAGACTCAAATCTTTCGCTTTAATCATAGGAGCTAAATCGAGGACGAGAAATGGGTAGGTTGACCAAAACACAAAAACTAAATATTATACAGGATGCGGCAGAAATACCTCCGACTTATACATTTGAGAAATACCTCTTATTGTGTTATGAGAGATGTATATGTGGGAGGTATTTGTGTCGCATCCTGTAAAATAAAATTAAAGTTAAACGCTAAGAACGTTTAAACCAAACGCTCACTGCTGATGCTTTCAGCGATCTGGTTGATAGGACTTAATATAAATAGATTACAACACCTTCAAATTTAATTGCAAGTTTAACCGTCCTTATGACTAAGAAGTCTCGGTTTTAAGATTGTGACATTGCTCTTTTTTCATAATTTGTCAGCTATCACCGAAGCAGTTGTATTCGTGCACATATGAAAATTGTACATTTTGCCCTTGCTAATTTGATGATAGTTGTTGACTGAATATAGTCAGGAATATAGTCAGCGTCACACTGGCATTAAAATTGTTAAACTACCGAATTGCTATGATGGGGAGGTAGAACATTATTCCAAATCGGTATCAATATTTGATTTACCTCACAAGCTTGTTACTTATAACATGACATAAACAAAATACAGGAGGGTTAATCGGTTTATGCTTAACAAGTCGTAACATTTTTTCTCGTATAATGTTTTACAAGATAACCAACGGGTATCAATTTTTCATTAACTCTTCAGTCAATTAAGTGCCATACGTGATACACGCTTTCGAGACATGACTGACTGGGCAGAAGATTATCCCGCAGTAGGTTGCCATTACTTTCTGCGGTAGACTGATTGCCAGCCCAGGCTACAAAACACAATCTGTCCTGTTATTTGACTCATAGCTAGGGAAAAGAGATTTATTATATTATTAAGTAGTAATTAGTGGGGGATCAGTTTATTACTTCATAACAATATGCAACTGATCCCCACATTATGCCCACAAAGGAAGCCTTAATCATGTTTTCAACTATTATATTCAGTCAGTCAGTTAAGTGCCATACGTGATACACATTTTGGGCGATCATGTCTCGAAAGTGACATGACTGACTGGGCAGAAGATTATCTCGCAGTAGGTTGCCATTACTTTCTGTGTTAGACTGGTTGCCAGCCAAGGCTATAGAACCCAATCTGTCCTGTTATATAACCCATAACAGGGAAGAGACGGATTAATACCTAAGTAAGTGAATGCAAGGAATTCTAGTGGAATTCGAACTCGGCTCCCCGGTTTCTCGTTCCGAGCCGATATCCAATGCACCACAACGCACATCCGCCCTTACTTAATAAATTAAATTTATATATGATTGTGTAGTATTACTGACTGATGTAAAGTGGTAATTACATAACTGCTTCATAGATAATACCTGTAGCTATTTATATTTTTCGTAACTTCCTATGTAAATGGGTCTCCACGTCTTCCTGTGCCGGAGAGGTTTTGCACCCTTATTTTCCTTGTTACTGCTTCTGGAAAATTGTGTTCATTTTCACGAGAGATATCTAGTAGGATGACCATCTTGAGCTAATATTCCTGAAAATGAATATATACTTATGTTAGTTGTTACTATTATTTCCTTTTTAGGGCCGAATATTTTACAACTGGCTTCCATGCCAGAACAGCTTCTACATTTTCAAATGCCTCTTTTGTCCAAATAAATTTGTTCTTTAGTCCAATAACTTAAATTTTTCCTCAAAGCAGTAAAATGTTCTGTCAGTTCAGAAAATCAGAGTATCCAACTCATATCGTTTGTAGAAATTTACAAGTCCCATATCATATTACCAAAAATAAATCGTTTTCACCATTTATTTTACATTTCAACTTATCACCAGATGAGGAGCAAACGTAGCTCCGAAACGCGAAGATTTTTGTGTAGTAATACTATGCTTATATATATATATATATATATATATAAATATAAATATAAATATAAATATAAATAAAAAAATCAGTCATCCACTTACAAGCCTTTCCCGCTGTATCACAGCTCCTCCGTGTGGATAAACACATCCACTTACTTCTGGCCGGGATCGACACTCGACCGATTTAGTGTCAGTCAGAGTCGCTACCACCTAAGCCATAGACGCATGAAACCAAAGGAAGGAAATTTTAACATGTTGTATACGAGCAGTGTATACACACGGCAGTCACCGTAAGAATACACACACACACACACGCGTGTGTGTGTGTTCTTTCGGTTTATGTGGATGACTATATATATATATATATATATATATATATATATATATATATATATATATATATAACAGTAACGCAAGACCCATCGTTGAGGTAAACAAATATAAACACACCATTAACTTATTCTATCTTAACCAGATGCACACTAATTATAAACAGGATGAAGAGGCAATTAAAAGACTATTTCGCTGATACATATTCTTCAGCGAACCTAAAAACACATAAGTTATAACATCTACTATGAAAAGTTTAAAACAAAATTAAAAAGACAATAATATATGTATATATATATATAGATAGATAGATACGAACAGACTGACATAGATAGATAGATAGATAGATAGATAGATAGATAGATAGATAGATAGATAGATATGACTTGATAAATATATATATAATGATATTATTCATGTATTAATAACATATTGCTAAATGAAGTATAAACAAAACTATTTTGGATTTTTCATCAGGTGCATATTACAACCTGACCGTTTAATATATTTGAATTTAAATTCAATTGGTGTTCATGGGAATTAAACCTTATAAATTTATGCTACTGACGTAGGACAGTATGTATTTTTTTTAAAGTGTATATATATCAGACAGATTTTAGTCAACAATACAATAATCCTCACTCATGCACACAGTAAAAAGAACCTTCAGATATTAGTGACCATCTACATTAAATCTAAACAACTCACACTTAATAAAATAACGTTTAAATCTGGTCAGAACATATTACATTGCATTTGAATATATGGTTTTGTTGTCATTTCGCGCTATCATGCGGTGTGACGTCATAGAACACATTGCAAATTTGCGAACTGCGTTTGTTATTTTTGGTAACTATTGTTGTTGCTTAGCGGAGTTTTATGTCAACACAAGATAAAATCGTCGCTGATGGTGGATGTTTACCGTCCTTATACCCTCTCTGAAGCTGGCTCATGTGAACCGAAAGCTTAGAACCAACTTAATAAAAATTATTCAAATGTTGGTAAATTTTTGTTTTTATTTTCAACTGAAATCAAAGCCAAAATACTCTGTTTAGAACGGCTCATGATTAAACATAATAGACATTCATTGTCTGTAATATTTAACAGTATATGTTTAGAATATATATATATATATATATATATATATATATAGTCATCCGCAGACAGATCTGGTTCGCTGTATCATAGCTCATCAGTACGGTTAAACTCCGATTATATATAATTAATATTTTATAATGCTCGGGATAATATCCATCGAGCTCTCTATCAAAATATTTATTTATATTAATTGGATAAAATCTTTTGAATTATCCTATCCGATTTTATATGAAAATGCAAAATAGGTAGTCTCTGCTGGGCAATTACCTCACAAATGAATAGAGGACAATGCAAAATAGGTGTAGTTCTACAGAAGTATGATGAGAATATCCTGGATGGAATATGTAAAAAACAAATAAGTTTCTTTTTTAAAATCGAAACCAAAAGACTTACATAGAATCTGAAAGCCACATATTAAATTTAGAGATCAGTCAGTTAATTGCTATACTTGATTCACGCTTGGGCAATCATGTCTTGAAAGAAACATGACTGACTGGGCAAAAGATTATCATGCGGTAGGTTGACATTGGTTTCTACGGTAGACTGGTTGCTATCCAATCTGTCCTATTATTTAACCCATAACTGGAGGCAAGCGCTGGATTAATACCTTTCCAAAGAGTATTTGCGCGTAAGTGAATGCATGGAATTCAGTTGGAACTCAGACTTGGCTCCCCGATTTATCGTTCCGAGCTGATATCCACTGCACCACAACGCATATAGAGCACATAATATGATAAGAGGTTTGAAGAATTGGATATCCACAAAGCGTACTGAAGACAAACTGTGCAGAGGGAATCCGCAAGTTACCAAAGTATTGTGTAAATGGTTGCCGGAACAAAAAGATAAAATATTACTTAGAGATACCAATGATATGATGCTGTGGAGAGCCACGTACTAAATGGGCTCGACTGAAGAATATAACAGCAATTCCAAAAAATGTAGCTCAATACGGTAGCGAAGTCTAAAGCATTGAGAAGATATGTTGTCGCTTGATCTTGATGGACAGCAATCAAATTACATTGCCGCAAAAATTCGTTATAAGGAAAATATATAACATTCTGGATTGGACGCACAAATAATATGCATAAAAAAAGCAATAGCATCAACCACATCAACAATAACAGTACAAATAATAATAATAAATATATTAAAAATATCATATTTTAGTTTTCTTGTCACATTAAATGCCCCCCAACATATAATAACTTTGCCCTCCCCTGTCATCTTATTTCCTGCTTGGTTATTTACTCCCCGACATATAATATTATTTCTCGCCATATAATACATATTTTGCGCTATATTATGTATTTCCCGTCAAAAGTAATTTTTTTTTTCTAAATATGCTATTTGCGATCGGCCATTTTTTATGTTCCTGGAAAATATTCCATTTGATTTTGGTTTGGCGACACAGTGATATTTTCATCCCAATACTATTATCGAAACAAAACAAAAAATGAAAAAGCAAATTCTGGTAACTTAAGGCATCCATCAACAGCACAAAAATCAGCCGACAACCAAAAAGACGAAAAGAATTCCTGCTGTTATTGTACAATGGCTAACGAGACAGTTTCGTAACCCAATAGTGACGGACTTCTGTCTCTAACTACTGAGTAAAATCTTTTATTTTATAATTCTTTCCTTTCTATTGTGCAATCAGGTACGAATCCAAGGTTTGAGAAAATGAAAAGAAAATATACATTAATTTGTTCTCAATTAAAAGCAAACCGATGGGAAATATTTTCTCCATGTTTAGCAAGGAAGATTCGTAAACCATTCAGACAACGTTCAATTCCTAACGAAAACAAAAAGTTACTAGATGAGAATATTTCTTTCTGAAGTCACCAATAGCAATACTGAAAATATAGATAACAACAATAATATCAACATTTTCTGTAAAAGCCGAATGCACGTTAACTATAAGCAACGAAATTAAGTCACTCCAACGAACTTAAGTCACTGGTGCCTCTGCAACAGGGGTTTACTCGTGCAACCAGATGGGCAACTGGGTCCCACCCATTCACAGTTAGATTAACCAAATGCAGACAACAATTCTATTCCTGCAGCTTCTTCTCTCGCACTTCCCGCCTGTGGAACTCGGTTCCATATTCTTATTTTCCTGACGGCTACAACCTTCAGGAATTTAAATGCAGTGTCAATACTCATCTCTTAACCACTTGACTCTAGTTCTTTCACCACCCCGTATGTCCTTTCCTTTCTCTCCACCTTTGTAATTGTCATCACACCAGTATCTCCATCCTCCTCTTGCTCCTTTCTAACTGGTTCGTCTTCCTCTTCACTCTCTTCTATTTAATGTTTTTACTCTTATGTAGCCCCCTGCACATCAGTGGCATTACCGCCTTGCTCGATTAAAAAAAAAAAGCAAGATGAATTTTCTCTCAGAAACATTATATAGAAATGCACAAACCCAGTCGACCAAGAAGACAACAAGAAAAAAATTAAATTATCTACTAAAAATGTTAAACAGTTTATCTTATTAGCAAAAATAACTGCAGACTTTCACAATATAAATTATAATATTATTTATGAATTCACACACCCCTTAAAAACAGTGTTTCCAATCAAAAAAATTCATGAATATTGGACATACCACTACATGCTTATAAAAAAGACTCAACTTACACATCTCTGACCATAGGATTAATTTAAACACATAAGGAAACTTACCATATTATATCCACAGTATGATTGTCGAGAAAAATTTAAAAAAAAATTAGAACAGTTCCATCCACATGTAAAAAAAGATTGAAAATGATGGAAGCAGTAATAATAAAAAAGAAAAAAAATTAACACTCAGTGACACCAACGATGAACACGACTACAATATGCTGACCATATTTGGAAAATAAAACATTCCTTACTCTAGATTTTTGCATTTTTTCTTTTATTATGCTCTCTAATATAATAAAGATCGCAGTGTATTTATTTATTTTAAAATCACCCCTTCAGTAACTCTTATTTAAGGTATCAAACAGACATTTCTCCAAAATACTGGGAATTGAAAGAGAATAATCTAAATCTATAGATAAAGTGGAAACTGATAGGCAAGGCAAGGACCTCGAATAGTCTAAGAGACAGATGTAATCTATGTTTAACAGAAAAAATTAAGATTTTGAAATTTCAATATCAGAATATACTTCTGAATAAACGTAGAGAAATCATTACTATGTGTCGTCAGAGAAATAAATTTAAATTGTAATAATTAGCTTATTCTTCCATTTAGTCACAATAGAATTGTTTTTAAATTTGGCGAAGCAGTAACCTTTTCCCTTCTACCTACCACTAATAACCCAATGGTCAAGCCACATAACACCCACTGTCATAAGAGAAATTACAACTAAGATTCCTTTACCTTAACCCTATAAAAGCCACCATTCCCCCACTCCTTCATTTACTAAGCCCTGCCTTCGGCATTAGAATATTTTATCATTCTTTGATTAAACGGGGTTAACAATGCATGTCTTAAACTGACATGATCAAAATAGCTTTTCTCCCTCTAAATTTTATCCAAATTTGTGTGTATATATATATATATTAATTTAGATACTTTAATCCAAGTGAAAAAAGCAGGAAGGTAAATTCCAAAAACCCGATCCTAATTAATATTAAAAGTTTTATTTTAATATTAAAAAATGATACAGGAAGAGAGCTCCATGTAATAAAATATTACAGAGCAAATATAAATTAAAAAAGGATTAATTCAATGATTTATATATATATATATATATATATATATATATATATATATATATATATATACTAGCAGTATAGCTCGGCGTTGCTCGGATGTGATGAAAGCTTTAAAACTAATCCATGGTTGTGGAGCTCAGACGCTTTGGACGTTGACACGAAAGACTAAAAAGCAATAGTTGTTTCCAGTTAAAGCGAAACCGTAGACTGAAAGAAAAATGAATGGATGTAAGTCAAATTATGATTTCCTGGTATCGATATCAAATAAGATTTTTTTCGTTGTAAACTGAATTTTGAAGGCTAAATAAGTCATCTGAACAAATGTTATCTTGGCTGAGACTAAGAACTACAATTATACCTACTTAGAGCCAAACCGGAAGCAAAAACTAAAATAAAAGGGCTGAAAAAAATAGACATACAGGCAGATAAACAAACACACACACAAACATCTTGCCCTTTATATATATATATATATATATATATATATATATATATATATTATCGATGTTCTGCACTATTGTAAGAACTGCAACCTTGAAACTTCTGAATATCGTTTCTTATGTCTTTCTGTATGACTGTATCAAATTTGATTAAAATCGGATCATTCCTTCTATAACCCGATTTATTTGATTATCGACTTTCGATATTTATCTGGGGTAGCGCGACACAAAACTAGCTAAGAAGACTCGCAGACGCTTATAGTACAACTGCGTAAATTTTCAAGAAAATCGGTTCAGCCATTTCGTAGCCTATAGGTAACGGACAAACACACACAGACACACACAGAGACAAAGTTCCATTTATAGACAGGTTTAGATAATACCATACTGCAATATAAAGCTATCAAGTCTCGGTGCATCATCATCAGGCAGTCTGATGATGGTGCACTGACCTCCGAAACTTGGTAGCTTTTAATTTGCTGTATGCTGTTATTATAACAATTATAATAACTATATCTCTATAAATGCTACATCTTTGTTGCGCACTTTATAAAAATTAAATATTAAACTATGGACTACATATCCATTACTTTAAACTACTTATATATATATATATATATATATATATATATATATATATATATATATAATAATAATATTTATTAATAAATTATAACATTGATATGTTATAATATCACTACAAAAGTAGCTATTTTGTTTCGACACTTTTTGTGTCTTTTCAAGTGATGTTGTTATTTCGAAATGAATGGCTTTAAAAGGTTAAGAACAAGCAAGACCTCTTTCATCAGGGAGGCATTATTGTATGTTATTGTTCTTAACCTTTTAAAGCCATTCATTTCGAAATAACAACATCACTTGAAAAGACACAAAAAGTGTCGAAACAAAATAGCTACTTTTGTAGTGATATTATAACATATCAATGTTATAATTTATTAATAAATATTATTATTATTAGCTATACTTTGTATTGAGCACTTTTTTAAAAATAGTGTTTCTTTGGATGGGGAATATTATTCCACCCATACTTGGTTATATATATATATATATATTATCCGCCAGAAATTTGGAAACAGCATCCTGTATTGGTTGGCATTAGCGTCGAAAGCTCCAATACGAACTATTCACAGAGTTTCAATCTGAGGACAGTGTAGAAAATTCCAACCGAGTTGGGTGATTCTAATGTTGATTACGAAGGTGTTTGTGGTGATCATGAGTGACAGCGATGTTAGGCCTCTGTTCGTCTTCCCATAGGGTATCAAACTCAACACGGATGCCTACATCAACATATATAAGGAATCCAACGACCTGTCGTAATCATTTGATTTTAGGAAGTAGGAATTCTTAGTTAGGCCCAGATCATTTCTTACTGTAATTCTTCTGTTGAGATCCCTGCACAGTTTTTATGACTTATTCTAAATATTTTTAAATGTTAAAGGTTACTCTTAGAAGTTCTTATCGGTTACGTATATCGACCTAAAATGTCTATTATCCGTGGATTGCTTGGCTTTCCATTATTATCGTAAAGTTTGGATTTAAAAATCTCGATTTATACGCGACTATTTACGCTAATTTGCTATATACCGTTTCTTTTCGTTTTAGCTGTTTTTCTTGTCCCCTGTTTATTTTCTTTTGCCCTTTCTGCATTTTTTCCTTTATTTCGTCCTTCTTTGCTTTTCCCCCATCTTTTCATCTATTAATACCACTTGTTTTCTATCTTCCTCAAAAAAAAAAAAAAAAGAAAAAAAAAAAGGGATTATGTCCGACTTCCTCTTGATAATTGGAAAACTTGTTTTTATGATGTGAGTCTGTTTGTGTGGATAAGAAATCGCTTTGAAAGATAATATGTCCCCGACTGTTTTCTAAAGTTGAGACGGGCCATGCTTATCGTCTGCTTATAGACAATTACAGTGCAATTTGCGCGCGGAAAACCGGGTTCGGCAAAATAAAAATAAGATAGAAAAAAGAATTCGCTCTGTGGGGATTGTGTTACCTGAGTGTTAGGGATGTAGAACCAGAACACATTATATTTCTTTTATTTAATTGCTTCTAAAAAAGTGCTTTTTTGGTGAGGGGGGTGAAGAAAAAATAACCCGAAACAAAAAGAAACCTAAAAAAAAAAAAGAAAGATTTGTCGTTAGAAATAACAACTTATTTTCCCGCCAAAACAAATAATAGTTTTTTTCTGTTTCTACTTTTCCTTTTCTTCTTCATTTGTGTTGCTATACATTTTTCTCTTCATTCGAAATCTTTTCTTTGTTGTTTTTCGAGTCATTCAAAAGAATTGATCCTGGGTATAACGGTAAACTTCATCCGGCAGCAAGGCCTCTGATTGGGAGGTTGTGAGGAGTATAGAACCACCTCTTAATTGCTATTGTTCCCAGGTCCACCCTGACCCGGAGTGGTAGCACCTGTTAGAGTCACAGCTATGGGCAAATAGTTAACCCCCAAACTGGGGTCAAATCACTATGAAAAACTTTTATAGAAATATGTACATAAAAATAGACTTTTATTTTAAAAAAATATACGTTTTGAAAGAAAAATATTACCAACAATACTTTTCTGAAGGAAAAAAATTATTGCCATCACACATTTTTGAACGAAAAAAATAAAACGAGCAATACATTTTTGACTACAAAACTAGAAGACATCTTCAGTTTCCTAAAATAAAAACAATAAATTTTTCATCAAAATCGGACTAAACCTTCTCACTATAACCGAACATTAAAAAACTAACTTAAAATCCTATCTTCTTGGCACTAAATAACTCACAGAGGTGTTGATATGCCGTTAAACAAATCTCAAAATCAATCTCGGTCTCCCTAAAAGAGAAATCAGTGATCATTTTTCTTACAAAAAAAACCCACTAAAATCCTATAACCGAAAATTTAAAAAATAACTTGAAATCCTATCTTCTTGGCATTAAATAACCCACAGAGGTCGATATACCGTGAAACAAAACTCAAACTCAAAAGAATTGAGCCTCTTCACATGTTCAATAGACGTGGGTGGAGTGTGAACCGGGCGATAGTTTAGTCTATCTACTCCAATTGAAAAAAAAATAAAATAAAATAAAAGAGTGAAAAGATTGGAAAAGAGAAAAACCGGAAACCACACCCTAAACAGGAAACAAGGGATGAGCCTCCTCACCTGTTGAATAGACGTGGGTGGATGATGAAAAAG
Organism: Ascarosepion bandense; assembly: GCA_037127315.1. Taxonomy (NCBI): domain Eukaryota; kingdom Metazoa; phylum Mollusca; class Cephalopoda; order Sepiida; family Sepiidae; genus Ascarosepion; species Ascarosepion bandense. Next base: position 3,061,797 of record JBBBDQ010000895.1, on the reverse strand, counting down.
AAAAAAATTGGTGTTTTCATCACTACCTTTTCTTTAAATTCTGTAGCCTTTATTTATTAACCGCCATTGTCTCTTTTTAGATAGATAGATAGATAGATAGATAGATAGATAGATAGATAGATAGATAGATAGATAGATAGATAGATAAAATGAACAGAAATATATAAACGAACCGAATTATAAGTTCAAAGATTAACCTGTAGAAAGTGTTCGGTTTTCATCTGTCCATAGTTTGTGATGCCACGGATTTTACCTTAGCAACGCAACGAAATCCACCGGCAGCACAGATTGGATGTCTTCGGTTTTGAAACGCAATCTGATACAGCCGCACAGCCTCGCGTCTTTTATTATTCACGCGGCCGTATGTTAAAGAAAATATCTATCTGCTCACGATATAGATATCCTACCATGGTTAAACGGGGCACCTATCAGTTAACCCACTACTACATACGTTAAACTTTGAAGACAGACAAGTCACAAATGTACGTGAATAACAAATGTAACCTCGTCTAGATAGCAACACGACACCAACAACCGCGAATTTTCCTTAAATTTACTAACTCAAACGCGAATTGCGAATATATGTTTATATAGACTTTTTTTTCTTTATTTTGGTGTAAGGAGCCCACCCGTCAAAGACTGCAAAAGTATTTTTGCTACACTCTGTACGACCAAACACAAACGTACACACACATAGACACACATACACACACACATATATGTATATGAGAAAAGTAAATGATCAGCATTAAAAGAAGTAGGCAAGTTATATATATATATATGTACTAGCAGTATCGCCCGGCGTTGCTTGGGTGTAATGAAAGCTTTAAAACTAATCCATGGTCCTGGAGCTCAGACGCTTTGGACGTTGGCACGAAAGACTAAAAAGCAATAGTTGTTTCCAGTTAAAGCAAAACCGTAGACTGAAAGAAAAATGAATGGATGTGAGTCAAATTTTGATTTCCTGCTATCGATATAAAATAAGTTTTTTTCGTCGTAAATTGAATTTTGAAGACTAAATAAGTCCTCTAAGTAAATGATATCATGGCTGAGACTAAGAACTACAATTATACCTACTTAGAGCCAAACCCGAAGCAAAAAAATAAAATAAAAGGGGTGAAAAAATAGGCATATAGGCAGATAAACAGGCACACACACAAACATCTTGCCTTTTATGTATATATATATATTATCGATTTTCTGCATTATTGTAAGAACTGAAACATTGAAACTTCTGAATATCGTTTCTTATGTCTTTGTCTATGAGTGTATCAAATTTGATTAAAATTCGGACCACTCATTCCATAACTCGATTTTTTCTAGTATCGATTTTCGATATTTATCTGGGGTACCTCGACATAAAACCTAGCTAAGAACGCTCGCAGACGCTTATAATACAACTGTGTAAATTATCAAGAAAATCGGTTTAGCCCTTTCGGAGTCTATAGGTAACAGACACACGCACTCAGAGACACACACACACATACACACACAGACAAATTTCCATTTATAAAGAAGTTTAGATATATATATTTGTTTCCTTTACACACACACATATATATATATATATATATATATATATATATATATATGCGTGTGTGTTTATGTGTGTTTTCTTTACACATACAAGCACTCGAAAACATTATTATATTTTACTGTAATGATTTTGATCTCCGATGATTGGTTTCACTCGTTGAAAGGCCATATGATCTTGATATATATATATATATATATATATATATATATATATATATATATAATTATGAATTAAAAGTACATTAAGTCACAATTATATGATTATAATATGCTTTAAAATATTTATTGTAAAATACAAAGGTACTCAAAATCCTAAAACCTTGAGTCCTCTTTACCTGGATATATATATATATATATATATATATATATATATATATATATATATATATCGTTCAGTCAGTAATGAATTAGAACACTCTCACTACTGACGTAAGAATAGATGGTATATCATACGCTATAAGCATGCCACCTTCTACCAAGCGCCCATAGCTCAGAGGTAGAATCGCCGACTGACACCATTTCCATCAGGGTTCAATCCTGGGTCAAAAGCAATCGGATGTCTAACCGTACTGATGAGCTGTGATACAGCGTAACAGATCTGTCTGCGGATTACTGTTTACGCTCTCACACCCTGATTGAAAACTCTGGAAGAATGATAGACTTAAAAAAATACAGTTGCTACTCTAGCATCTATGCATCTTTTATTCAATAATGAATTAGAACACTCTCACTACTGGCGTATGAAAACATGGTTTATCACGCGCTAAAAGTCTGCCTTCTTCTACCGAGTGCCTATAGCGCCGACTGACATCAATTCAGTCGGGTTTCAATCCTGGGTAAAAAGCAATCGGATGTTTAAACGTACTGATGAGCTATAATACAGTGAAACAGATCTGACCGCCAATGACTATATATATATATATATATATATATATATATATATATATAAATAAATTAAAGTAGAGAGATTGATAGATATTGCAATTGATCGAAAGACATATATTAAAGTAGATAGGTATATTGATATATATTAGATAGATAGATAGATTATATATAGTGATAGATAGATAGATAGATAGATATGAACAGACTGAACTAGATAGATAGATAGATAGATAGATAGTTAGATAGATAGATAGATAGATAGATAGATAGATATGAACAGACTGAACTAGATAGATAGATAGATAGATAGATAGATAGATAGATAGATAGATAGATATGAACAGACTGAACTAGATAGATAGATAGATAGATAGATAGATAGATAGATAGATATGAACAGACTGAACTAGATAGATAGATAGATAGATAGATAGATAGATAGATAGATAGATAGATAGATAGATAGATAGATAGATATGAACAACTGAACTAGATAGATAGATAGATAGATAGATAGATAGATAGATATGAATAGACTGAACTATATAGATAGATAGATAGATAGATAGATAGATAGATAGATATGAATAGACTGAACTAGATAGATAGATAGATAGATAGATAGATAGATAGATAGATAGATAGATAGATAGATAGATATGAATACAATGATATATCAATGATAACTGCGAAATTTATAAGGCTAACCAATTCCCAGGTCATAAAGATGATAGTTAAAATGATTACATAAAACGGAAAAGAATGTTAACCCGAGAGGCAAGCGCCACAGAATAAAAGCACCTCCCCCACCATCGCCCATAAAATAAATAAAATCTTCGAGTCTGAATTGAAGGTAAATGGTTTAAAATGGCGCCTATTGTACAACTCCAAATGTTCATAATAAAAAAAAGAAGACAAATACAAAAGGCAATGTTCAATATATGCGGGTGACAGGGAGAGAATGTTCCATTGTTTAAACAGCAGACAAGACTATTTCCGACCTAACAGTGGTTCAGTTGGTCGTCCTATAAACACTTTTCTTTTAATATAATTTTCCTTATTTATTTATTTTTTTGTTTTTCTCATAGAATATCCCCATTCGACACCCAGAATTCTGTTGGTCGATCAGTTATTGCGACAATCCTGGGATTCAGATATTGCTGAAGCCTTGTACACGTTAAAGGCTGAAGGATCACGAAGGGAAGCGAGAAGAAATATAGAAGGAAAATTAGGAAGAAGTGGAGAATTTGTAGAACAGAGAAATTGGAACGGGGAGGTATGGATAATTTGCAGTGATTTATAACCGCCATTGTAAATTGATATGGAGTATAAATCAAGGAACTAAGGGAATTGTTGTTAGAAAGAAAAAAAAAGATTTTAGAAAGACTAAAGAAGCAATAAAAGGAGACAAAGGATAGGCTAGGAAAAGAATGAAAGGGAGAGCAAGGAAAAGGCGGGAAAGTTGAGCAAAGCGGTAAAAGTAAAAGAGAACAAGAAGAAGGAAAAGAAGGAAAAGTGAGAAAAAAGGAGAGGAAGGATGAGCAATGAGGACAGTAAGGAAGGAGGTGAAAATGAAATGAAGAGTGAAAGAAAGGGAGCAAGAAAAAGAGTGGAATGCAAAGGTTTGGAAGGAAAGAAGTGAAAGAAAGTGTAGAGAGGAAGGATGAGCAACGTGAATTGTAATGGAGTTTAAGGAAAAGAAAGGGAATAAGCGTAAAAATTAAGAAAAAGAAAAAGATAATCAGCGATAAAATGTAAGGAACAAAAGGGAAAATGAAATAAATTAAAAGCAAGAAGAATGAAGATGGAAACTTTAGAAGAGGGAGAAAAAGGGAGAGCAAGCAGAATGAATTAAGGGAGAGCAAGGAGAATGAATTAACGGAGAGCAAGCAGAATGAAGTAAGGGAGAGCAAGGAGAATCAAAGACAAGGAGAAATAAAGGAAGCGAGAATATTGGAAAGAGATTACTGGGGGAAAAAGAAGAGAAAACGGGAGTCTATTAAAAACACAGGAAAATTATGGGACAAGAAAAAGTAGAATTTATAATGCGAAAGATAAAACTGTAGAGAGTGAATGGAAAATTACAAAATAAAAAGGAAGATTAATGATACTTACGGAGGGAAAATAAAAGTGTTTGGGGAAGAAGACCAGAAAGAAAAGAACAGAACGAAAATGGTTTCTAACAAAGAAAGTGTTGTGGGATCTCCCCTTTTTCTATGATAATGGACTCGACTTGAGTATACATATACTCCTGTCATAATGAGATCCGTTGGAGTTACAGTAAGAGTACCGTAAAGATCCGTAAGTTACCGAACGATACCGAAGTTACACCGAGAATACCGCGTCAGTAGTCATAGTTGCTCTGCGCTCCTCTCAGCTAGAATAGTATTACACGGACATACTTATTCCAGCACGGCTTCACTTCAAATACACTTATATATATATATATATATATATATATATATATATATATATATATATTCAGATACTTTAATCCAAGCGGAAAAAGCAGGAAGGTAAATTCCAGAAAGGGGATTTTTTTGTTGCTGAGGTCATGTGTTATCCCCTGTAGGGATTTCATATCGAAATGGTCATTCAACATCCTTGAATTAATCCTAGTTAATTTATATATATATATAATTCCAAGTGAAGAGGACTCAAGGTTTTTTTTTATATTTGGAGTGCCCCGGCATTTATTTTATTATAAAGAGTGCTCAATATAATGAGTATTATAGAGCTTAATATAATATAATATAATTATATGATTATGTCAATTTTTCATTGCTACATGGAAATTTCTATGTTTCGAGATTAATTCTCCTCATCAGGCAATGCTGGTGTGGTTGTGCAGACGATTTACATTTTTGAAAAATTGACATAACCATATATATATATATATATATATAAAAAAAAAATTGAAATAGAAACGCTCTATCAAAGCATCACTAAATTGAACGGATCCTACACAAAATTAATAGACAAAACTTGTCTATATTATTCAATGAAACCTGCATTAATGAAAAAATGCTGCCAAAATACACACAATTTAAATCACATGATCCAGCAGCCCAACACACCATCACCACCTTGAAATATAAATGGAGCCTTGTGAAAAGGCAAATTGAAATAGCGAAAGAAAATCTTGACACATTATACAAGAACAAACATGACCTCTACAACAAACTGAAAGATATAACTACCTCAAACCAACTAGAAGAAATAATACTCAGACTATCCAAAATCACCGCAAAATCTGAAGCTGAACACCGCGCTAAAATTGTCAAAAAACTTAATTCACTATACAATGGCACGATCACTCTCCCCAAAAAATTCGATAAATTCATAAATCTTTCCAACCACCAACTAACTAAGCACCAAGAAGAATTACTCAACCTTGGACCTAACTGCCATATATACCGTAAGTATAACCAGCTTACTAAAAAAATTGAAATAGAAACGCTCTATCAAAGCATCACTAAATTGAACGGATCCTACACAAAATTAATAGACAAAACTTGTCTATATTATTCAATGAAACCTGCATTAATATATATATATATATATATATATATATATATATATATATATTCTTTCCATTGGAATTATTTTTGCATCTATATATCTCCACAATTTGGGATTCTACCATGGCTGTATTCACACCTGATTCCTCCCTAAAACATATTCCGTTTCCGCACTTACATTCCTTCTTATTATCCTTAACCGACAAAACCGTTTATTTATCAAGCGATTACGATGGAAAACTTATTTTCATCTCCAATCGACTGATAAATCCATCTCCTCATACGAAACATATAATTTTAAATCACCTAAAACTCCTCCTAGTAATAAACATTTAGAAGCCTTCGAATCTGATATGTTCGATTTAATCAGAAAAATCCGTTTTAAAAAACAATATAATAATTTCCATCTAACTTAGACAAGGATATTAAAGATATAAAAAAAATCTAATACAATTTGGTTCAAAGCTGACAAATCTCACAATATTTATAAACTCACCCCATCAAAATATAACAAACTAATGAGAGACACTGCCACTAAATCCTACAATTTGGATATTTCTAACATACTTTCTAATTTAGATAGTGAAACCTCTAAACATGCTAGGAAACTTCAAATACTCTTATATATATATATATATATATATATATATATATATTCCTTACTAATCGTATTCCTGGATTACAAACCTGCGTTCCAGTTGTATCTTTAAGTTTAATATAACCTATTTTTCTATCTCAAATATCTGTTTTGTTGGTCATTATTTTGTGTGGTTCCTCACCCGGAATCCACAACAGAAAGAATGAAAGTTAGAGGAAAAAAATGGTTTGGAAGAAGAAAGAAGGAAAGGGAGGAATAATGGGTTTCAAGGAAGAAAAAAAAATAAGAAAATAGAATGAAAATGCTTTCGAACGAAAGAAAGAGGGTCAAAATAGAAATGAAAGAAAGAAAGTTGAAAAAAGAAAAGGAAGGGAAAGAATAATGAGTTTAAATTACGAACAAAAAAGAAATAATGAGAGGAAAATGCTTTCGAAGTAAAAAAGGGGGCCACAAGAGAAAGAAAGAAAGAAAAAGAAAGAAAGAAAGAAAGGAAAAGGAAGAGGAAGTGGAGGGATAATGGGTTGCAATGAAAAAAGAAAGAAACAAAGTGGGGGACATGTTTTCTAAGGAAACAAATAAAGAAAGAAAGCGGGAATATCAAAGAAGAGAGTTTAGACGTCGTCGATGTAGACAAGAGCAGTTAATAAGAAAGAAAATAGCAAATCATTAAAAGAGAAACCGATCAGAAAACCTTCTATTAAATGATAAAAGTTATAAGATTGTCGAGAAACAAGGAAATGGAAATTTAAAACAAAGAAAGAAACGAAAAAAACGAAAGCGGCTAAAAAAATTAAAAGCCAGAAATCAGTATAAAAATTCATAAAAAATTTAACACTGCAACATAAAAAAATGAGAATTAACTATGCAACAAACAAAAATTAAAATAATAGTTTTGTCTATCAATTGTTTTAGGTGCAGGTATTAGTAGAATTGGATGTGCGTTGTGGTGCAGTGAATATCGACTCGGAACGACAAATCAGGGTACTGAATTCGAATTCCAGTTGAATTCATTGCATTCACGTACGCACACATACCTTTGGGAAAGGTATTAATCCGTCTCTTCCATCCAGTTATGGGTTAAATAATACTACAGACTGGGGTCTTCAGCCTTGGCTGACAACCAGTCTACCGCAGAAAGCAATGGCAATCTACTGCGGGATAATCTTCTGTCCAGTCAGTCATGTCTCGAAAGCGTGTATCACGTACAGCACTTAACTGACAGACTGAATATAATAGTTGGAATCTACTGGTCATAAAGTGGGAGATCGCTTTTCCATTGTTATGAAGTAATAAACTGATCCCCCACTAATTAATATTTAATAATATAATACATCTCTTCCACCTCTAGCTATGAGTCAAGTAACAGGACAGATTGGGTTCTATAGCCTTGGCTGGCAACCAGTCTACCGCGGAAAAATGGCAACTTACTGCAGGATAATCTTCTGCCCAGTCAGTCATGTCTCTTTCAAGACATGATCGCCCAAGCGTGTATAACGTATGGCACTTAACTGATTGACTGTTAATAGAATTACAAATTTGTTTTGTATGGTCGCAAAATTATACGTGGATCACTCAGGATGTATATCCCCATGTGTATGGCTGAAGTTAAGCAACGGCAAAGTCAAGCAATACATAAAGAGGTGACTGCTTAGTAGCGTTGACCTCTATTGCAATGGGACCTTATGTCGCTTTACGAAAACTTAAAGATTAACAGTAAAAACACTCAAGCTCTTTAGATTAAAGCCTTCAGCTAATTTATTGCTTATACAACACAAAAGAAATAAATAAAATGATATATCTATCAAAATCTAAACTTATTTATAAATGGAACTTTGTGTGTGTGTGTGTGTGTGTGTGTGTGTGTGTGTCTGTGTGTGTGTGTGTGTGTGTGTGTGTCTGTGTGTGCGTGTGTGTGTGTCCGTTACCTATAGACTCCGAAACGGCTGAACCGATTTTCTTGAAAATTTACACAGTTATACTAAAAGCGTCTGCGAGTGTTCTTAGCTAGGTTTTGTGTCGAGGTACTCCCGATAAATATCAAAAATCGAAAATCGAAAAAACCGGGTTACAGAAGAAGTGGTCCGATTTTAATGAAATTTGATACACTCATAGACAAAGACATAAGAAACGATATTCATAAGTTTCAAGGTTGCAGTTCTTACAATAGTGCAGAAAATCGATAATATATATATATATATATATATATATATATATATGTATATATATATATAAAAGATAAGAGGTTTGTGTGTGTGTCTGTTAATCTGCCTATATGTCTGTATTTTTTTTCACCCCTTTTATTTTAGTTTTCGCTTCGGGTTTGGCTCTAAGTAGGTATAATTGTAGTTCTTAGTCTCAGCCATGATACCATTTAGTCTTTCGTGCCAACGTCCAAAGAGTCTGAACTCCAGGACCATGGATTAGTTTTAAAGCTTTCATTACACCCGAGCAACGCCAGGCGATACTGCTAGTATATTTATATATTTGGAGTTCATTTTTATTGCTTTGATAAGTGTCATGTGCATGAAAGCAATAGAAACTTTTTAAATGTATATGCGTGGAATATTTTGGCTGCTAATTTGTATAATTATGTATGTCTATGTTTGTGTAGAAACGCTTGTCTGTTTAGGTGTATGATGGACAGTAACATTAGATAATATTTGTGTAGATGTGTGTTTTAATACACGTGTCACGCGTACTAAAGCGATGGATAGTTTTTTAAAAATATGCGTGAGGAATATTTTGAACGGTAAGGTGTGTAATAGTGTATGTATGTTTATGCTTCTCTGTTTCGGTGTATGTTGAACGGTAATATTAGTTAATGTAAGTGTATAAGTGACGGTGCTTGAAGAAAAGTCTGTAAATGCAATTTCCGAATAGATCTTTGAAATATCGCGAGATGTTGAGATGATTTTGTATTTAGTTGGATATTTTACATATACGTACATGTGGGTTATCTGCATGAGAACTAATCAAAGAGACAAAAAGAGAGTGACAGGTGTTTTTTTTATATAGGGATGCAGTTAATCTATTGTCTATCAATATATATATATATATATATATTACAGAAATCAACGAATTTAAACGAAACTTGCTTATAAGCAACCGACAATTATCATTAATTGTTTAAGCATCATTTTTTATCGATACTCATATTTAAGTAGATATTCTGTTTTTTAATGAAACAGTATTATATTTTTATATCTACCGGACTGATTATTTACAATAAATTTTTATTACGAAAATGTGTGCCATTCGGCAGGATTCGAACCTGCGACCCATATCTAGATAGGGGATACTACCATTTGATCTAGTAACGTCGTAGACCTCTCGACCACGAATAGCCTCCAGTCTAAACGCGGTTTTTATCAAGCCTATATAACACAATTTTCTATCCATCGTAAACAAACATATCTGCTCTGAAATCTATCGTAATGTCAACAAATGTAAACATGTTACGGAAATCAACGAATTTTAACGAAACTTGGTTATAAGCAACTGACAATTTGAAATGAATTGTTTGAACATTATTTACGATAAATTTTTATTACGAAAATATATAGCACCTGGTATTCCCAAGTGGTCACCCATCTAAGTACTGACTAGGCTCAACTTCGGTGATCGAGCGAGAACTGGTGTATTCAACGTGATATGACCGTAAGTGTGTGTGTATCTTTGGAACTCACTCCCGTATTCTTGCTTTTCTGACGGCTACAACCTCCAGAAATTTAAATGCAAAGTTAATACTCATCTACTAACCACTGGCCTCTAGCTCTCTCCCCTCCTCTGTATAACCTTCTCTTTCTCTCCTCTTATGTATCTGTCATCGCACCTTCTTTCTCAGCTTTCTATTGTTCCTTTCTAACTAGCTTGTACTCCTCACTCTTTTCTAATTAATCTTTTTACATTTATGTTTCCGCCTTGCTCGGGGTGAAATGATTAAATATATATATATATATATATATATATATATATATATATATAGTGTATTTGGGCAATAATCCCTCTTTTATGTAGGTTTCCTTAAAAACGACAGATAAAGTATTATGGTATATTTTTTAATGTAATCTTGTGATTTTTTTAAGGACATAAATTAAAATTTTATAAAAATTGTCTGAATGTTTTTGATAGCTTTCGACTATACTTTTAGCCATTATCGAGGATGGATTTTATTTTTTGCGCAAATGAATATATTTAGTGTTATGCATGTTTTTAGAGTAGAAAGTATGTTTAATGTTCCGAACAGTGTAAGCCCGTTGTCAGAATGTTTGTAGTTGATGTCATTAAGTGTTGGGTTTTCCTTTTGATCAATAATACTTGCATTATTTTTATCAGGTCGGTGCAAATTTTCTGCGGATTTAAAATTTCATCTTGAAAAAGAAAAACTGTGTTTTTGAAAATCTTTATTCATAACAATAACGACTTTTGCTCTCTGTAACTTGATTCCATCTGTCAACGAGTTTATAAATGCTTGTAAAATCCTTTAGGTTTTGATGTAGAATATGAATCTAACTCATGTTCAATCTCCTCTTTGAATATTCTGCTTAGCTTTTTGAATGTACCCTAATTTAATCAGATGGACAGGAATTTAGACATTTTCTTGTTCTTGAGAACTGACAGTACAAATGAACACTATTTATTTATTTGTTTATTTTTAAAAATACTAGCATTATAGCCCGGCGTGGCTCTGGTGTAATGAAAGTTTTAAAACTAATCCACGGTCCTGGAGCTCAGACTCACCCCAAAAAATATTTGAAATAATAAAATAATTGCGACAATTTACCAATCGCACCTAATAAAATAATTGCGACAATTTACGACTCGTATATATATATATATACTAGCATTATAGCCCGGCGTGGCTCTGGTGTAATGAAAGCTTTAAAACTAATCCATGGTCCTGGAGCTCAGACTCTTTGAACGTTGGAACGAAAGACTAAAAAGCAATAGTTGTTTCCAGTTAAAGCGAAACCGTAGACTGAAAGAAAAATGAATGGATGTAAGTCAAATTTTGATTTCCTGCTATCGATATCAAATAAGTCTTTTTCGTCGTAAACTGAATTTTGTAGGCTAAATAAGTCATCTGAGTAAATCGTATCATGGTTGCGACTAAGAACTACAATTATACCTACTTAGAGCCAAACCCGAAGCAAAAATTAAAATAAAAGGGCTGAAAAACTGATGTTGATATCGGGCTATTGATTTCCAATATCGGAGTCAAATAAGTCATCCAAGGATAGAACTGCAACCTTGAAACTTCTGAATATCGTTTCTTATATCTTTGTGTATGAGTGCATCAAATTTGATTAAAATCGGGCAACTCCATCTATAACCTGATTTTTTCGATTATCGATTTTCGATATTTATCGGGAGTACCTCGACACAAAACCTCGATAAGAACACTCGCAGACGCTTCTAGTACAACTGTGCAAACTTTCAAGAAAATCGGTTCAGCCGTTTCGGAGTCTATAGGTAACAGACACACACACACAGACAAAATTCCATTTATAAATATGTTTATATCTGTTATTTACATCATTTTAAAAAAAATAATATAATTCGAACTAATGTCATGCAATATTTTTCATTTACCAGTTTATAAAGAAATCAATGCAAAAGTAATTTTTATTCATAAATTTTTAAGTATACGAACCTATTTCAAATAAAGAGACAGAAAAACACAATAATTAAATTAATTAATTAACAAGATATAAAGGTAAAACAGAAATGAACAGGAAAGAAAAAAATGCAGACAAAGAAAGAAAGAAAGAATTAAAATGTATAATAAACAAAACATAGAAAAAAAGAAAGAAAAGTACAATAAATAATACGAAAAGAAAAAATGGAACGTATAATAAAGAAAAAAGAAAGAAACGTATAATAACTCATCATGAAATATAAGAAAAAGAAAGAAAGAAAAATACAATAAATAAAGCAGAAAGAAAAGAAAAAAGAAAAGTATAAAAAAGAAAAAAGAAAGAAACGTATAATAACACATCATGAAATATAAGAAAAGGAAAGAAAGAAAAGTACAATGAATAAAGCAGAAAGAAAAGAAAAAAGAAAAGTATAATCTGCTTCCTGCTTTCCTGCCTGTTGGAAATCTTCCTCTATAGTTCCTATATTTAAAAACACTGGAGAACCCTCTGACCCTGCAAATTACCGCCCTATCAGCCTTCTTCCGATCTTTGGCAAAGTGTTCGAAGCCATTATCAACGCCGAGGTGGTTCAGCATCTCACAGCACACAGGCTCCTCTCGGACAAGCAATATGGTTTCCGCTTCACCAGGTCTACTGCTGATATGCTAACGACCATCACCGAGTACATATACCAGGCACTCGACAGGAATGGCGAAGCTCGAACCGTTGCATTGGATATATCTAAGGCGTTCGACAGAGTTTGGCATGCTGGCCTTCTATGTAAACTGCGGAGCTATGGTATAACTGGACATTTGTTTGAACTAATCCAGTCATTCCTCTCTAACCGCACAATGAAAGTGGTATTAAACGGACATGCCTCTCAGAACTACCATACAAACGCAGGTGTCCCCCAAGGCTCCATCTTAGGTCCTACACTCTTCCTGATATATATTAATGATCTCCCTGATTCCATAAGAACCCAAATAGGTTTGTACGCCGATGACACCACAGTTTACTCTCGCCTCCAACAAAAATCTGGTGTAGGCGTCAAAGCTAAACTTGCAGCCGAGATTGAAAAAGACCTCCAATCCATATTGGACTGGGGTAAGAAATGGCTAGTAAATTTTAATGCTTCTAAAACGAAGCTACTGTCAATTAACCATCATCGACAATCTCACCTACCTCCCATTAGCATGGACCAGGCTTGCCTCCCAGAGAGTAAAACACTACGCCTCCTTGGTCTCACACTTTCAGCGGACCTCAAATGGAATGACTATATCGAATCCATTGCTAAATCCGCTGCTATGAAAGTCGGTTCTCTGTGTCGGGCCCGGAAGTTTTTTCCGTCTAAATCTATCCTGCACATTTACAAATCTACCATCCGCCCGTGCATTGAATACTGCTGCCATATCTGGTCGGGTGCCCCTGCTGTTCTCCTCGGGCTTCTCGATAAGGTTCAGAGGAGGGTCTGCAATGTGATAGATACCGACTTGGCAGACCGCCTGCAGTCTCTCTCCCACCGGCGAGACGTGGCTTCGCTGTGTCTCTTCTATAAATACTTTCACGGCTTCTGCTCCGATGAACTTAGATCACTGGTGCCCCCTAAATACGAATTTGCACGAGATACTAGATTAGCAACTAGATCCCACCCTTTTACAGTGAAACTGATGAAATATAACCGCAATTTCTACTCCAACAGCTTCTTTCCTCGCACTTCCCGACTGTGGAATTCTCTTCCAAACGATTGCTTCCCCGACGGCTACAATCTCCAGGAGTTTAAATGTAAGGTCAATAGACACCTCCTAACACACTAACCTGCTCCCATTCTATCAAACACTCTTCCCATCTGCCCGACACTCATCCTCGCTATCCTTACTCGTCTATCACCTTTCTCCTGACATTCCCTATGTCTATCCACTCCTTCTCTTTACCTTCTCCTATGTAGCCCCATGCGCAATAGTGGCAGTGGAGTGCCTTGCTTGGGGTGAGATGATTAAAAAAAAAAAAAAAAAAAAAAAAAAAAGAACAAAGAAAGAAACGTATAATAAATAATCAAGAAATATAGGAAAAAGAAAGAAAGAGAAGTATAAATAAATAAATACATAAATAAATAAAAAGTATAATAAATAAAAAAGAAAGGCAGAAACGTAAAATAAACAAGAAATACAAGGAAAAGAAAAAAGAAAACTATAATAAATAAATAAAAAGAAAGAAAAAAAGAAAGAAACGAAAAAGAGAGAGGGACATAACATTTTAAGTAAAAGAGAGAGTAACTTATAATTGCATATATCTCCCGGTGATATTGACTTTTTAAATTGTATTTTCTCAAAGCAACCGTGACAAAAGCCACCAAAATATGGCTTCCGTGAAATTACATATATATAAAAAAAATATGTCAAATGACATTCCTTTCTTTTTTTCCTTTTTTTTTTAATCTTTTACTTGGCGACCTCGTGTGGTTTGATCGATAATACAATATTATAGATGTTGTACCTTTTCCCACCGCAGACAATGTAGCTTTTCTAGTTGGGACAAAAGCAAGAATTTTGAATGCTGATTTATAAGGCAAACAAGTCATTTTCACTTGAAAGATAAACGCAATACAATATTGCAAATCTCTTTCTGTATTTTGACGTCATATCAATAGCAATGTATGCCGCGGATAATATTTCCTCCAACCCCCACAATATATCTGACAACTTCACTATTCTTGAACCATATATATATATATATATATATATATATATATATAAGAAAAGTCAGCACATAATTAAAAGGTTATAAATCATTTATAACCTTTTAATTATGTGTTGACTTTTCTTTTGAAATCTTATATTGCTCTGGATAATATTCATTGCATTGACCGCTCTAATTTTATCTGTTTAATATTTGATATTAATTTCATAAATTTTTTGGATTATCCTTTATACAGTATTACCAATAGATTTGTAAAAATATTTAACTTTTATTTCCTAATTATGACACTCTGTGAAATTTAGCAATAAAATTCAACATTGAGTTCTCTTTGGAGTCTGTCTCTACTGGAATTTATTTTACCAAATTTCAAGGATTCTACTTTATATATATATATATATATATATATATATATATATATATATGTATGGTGTACATATAACAGAATCTAAAGGAGTGTCATGTATATAAAGTGGTAGGATAACTCTCTAGGAGAACTCTAAATATATATGTATATAAATACATATAGAGTATATATATATATATATATATATATATATATATATAAATTAAGACAGATACGTTATTTCATGGTTAAGTGGAAGTGTAGGCCTATTTCAGGCGAATCATCTTCAGTTTTTGTCTTTATTGTACAGAAGATTTTAATATATATATATATATATATATATATATATATATATATATATATATAGTTACTAATTGAAGTATATTCCACAGTTGGAAATTTATTTTAAAAAATGTTCAATACAAAAGTAGAACCGTAATGGTAATTATTATTATTATTGTATTTTATTATATTTTCATTGTCCGTCTCTCCGCGGAAAGGAATCCAGGCAAGCCTCCACAGAGTAGAGTCTTGTCTCGGGAAAAATAGACAATGAATATTTTTCTCACTTTAAAAGAGCTTGTGTCACATCCCTCTCGGGAATACGCCCTAGTGAGGAGGTAGTAGATATCGTCCTGTGTTGCCCATGTTTCCAGGGTTGCGCCTCATTGAAGAGACTGATTCTGAGAGAATCACTTGAGATAGTAATTCCGAAAACATTATTGTGTATTATTTGAAGGATTCGTTTATTACGTTCACTTAACGCGAAATTACCGAAATATTATAACTCGCTAATAGCGAGTTACCAAAAGTTCCGTTCAGAATAACGTTACTAAAAACTAACGTTACAAAAATAGGGTCATAAAAGGATAATTATTATTATTGACATAAGATCGTTACAGAAATAGTTCAATAAAGAACTATATCAGCGAGCAGTTCACAGCGTATCAAACCCACATTTTAAGCAAGTGCTTTTAGAAGATTAACTGTCAACCGTGATATAAGAGGGTATCAATATACTTTCAACTCTTAACCAACTTTTAATAGATTAATTACAATTGAAGATTTTGTATTTTATTTTTTTACAATGTCTCCATGTTCTTAGCTATTCTGAAAGTCTTCGAGTGCCATTAATTGTAGCCTCGTTTTAAATTAGAATCAACAACTTGAAATGGACAAGAGGACTGTATAGTACGACTATTCCAATTCAGTCAGTTAAGTGCCATACGTGATACACGCTTGGGCGATCATGTCTCGAAAGAGACATGACTGACTGGATTATCCCGCAGTAGGTTGCTATTGCTTTCTGCGGTAGACTGGTTGCCGACCAAGGCTATAGAACCCAATCTGTCATGTTATTTAACCCATAACTGGAAGGAAGAGACGGATTAATACCTTTCCCAAGGGTATTTGCGCGTAAGTGAATACAACGGATTCAACTGGAATTCGAACGCGGCTCCCCGGTTTCTCGTTCCGAGCCGATATCCACTGTACCACAACGCACTATTCCAATTACTTCAGTAATAAAAATTATCTGAGTAAAAACATGCAAACTCTAAATTAGACACACTAAAAGAAGCGTTAGTAAACTCAGCAACTTCACAACAAAATATATCTAAGTGCCGACTGCGGAAGCGATCACCTCCCTGTTATATGCAAATTAAGGAAGAAACGTTGGAGATTGAAGGAGCCTAAAGCAGCGCACATTCTGCAATACAACAGATTCATGAACGACACGAACCTGCAGAAAATGGATACGGATAGCGTGAAAATAAAATACAAAGAACAAACAAGAAATGGAAACTCAAAATGGAACGCACTAAGAGAAGCTCTAGTGATATCAGCAAACGAAATCATGTCACAGTGATGGTAGAGGACACGGAAAGAAAAATACAGGGCCTTCTACAAAAGGTTGCAAGATAAATCACGAAGAAAGCATAAGCTTCAAGAAAACTGAATGCAGGGTCATCAGCAAAAAGAAGACCCAAAAAGCCACCGACAGGTCAGGAAAATCAAAATAAAACAGGGAAATAAATGTAAATATCTGGAAAGTGTTCTTACAGATGATGGAAATTGCGACACTGAGATCCTAAGATGCGTTAGCATGGACAAGGACGCATTGCAAAGCTAACCAGTGTACTCAGAGATAGTAAGATCACATTAAAAACAAAGAAAATAATGCAAGAATATGTAATACTAGCAGGATAGCGCGGCGTTGCTCGGGTGTAATGAAAGATTTAAGATTAATCCATGGAGCTCAGACTCAGCCTAAAGAATATTTGAAATAATAATATAATTGCGACAATTTACCAATCGCACCTAATATATATATATATATATATATATATATATATATATATATATACTAGTAGTGTAGCCCGGCTTTAAAACTCATCCATAGTCCTGGAGCTCAGACTCTTTGGACGTTGGCACGAAAGACTAAAAAGCAATAGTTGTTTCCAGTTAAAGCGAAACCGTAGACTGAAAGAAAAATGAATGGATGTAAGTCAAATTTTGTGCATCTTACCTAGGCGGTGCAGGTGAAGTCTGTTTCATCGGAAACGTTGAACTGTCTTGCAAGTTCACCGCACGTTAGACTACTGTACTCTTCAATGGCCGCCTTCAGGACTCCGTCATACAAGACCTGTGGTCGTCCATTCCGAGGCTCATCTGGAGAGACAAATCTCCCGACTTGAATTTTTCGAAACTAACGCCTTGCCGTACTTTCATCCACAGCACTATCCCCAAACGCTTGACATATGCGGCGACTTAATGCAGCTGCTGACAATCCCACTTTGAAGTCGTAAAGCAAACAGCTCCGAACAAGATCTCTAGACACTTCCATTCTTCTCACTGCTGTCCAACTTATATCTGATGGCCGAGCACGGTGCGCGTGTTTTTTATAACGTCTGAAGTTCCTACTTCCGGCTGTCTGAATTTGAAAATAATTGCTGCACGCATTTCGTATGTATCTTAACTTTATTCAATTACTAAACAAAAAAAAAAAACGGACAGAGCTTTTTTGATTACCTTGTAGATAGCAGAACAGGGTGAGGGTGGAGTAACAAGAAAAAAGGGTGTTCAAGGCTCCAAAAGATATGGAGATGTGAAACCCATAATCGCCTACGTCCTGAAGGAACACGGTACATAGAAGATAACAATAAAAAAATGGCCGGCGTTGCTCATTAACTTCTCCTGTCCAGACAAAGTTAAGAAAAAAATAGATAGTCATGACGTTTCCCCCGCCGCAAATGGTTCTTTATTTTCGGTCCCAAAAGACAATTAGCAAAAACCATTTTGCAAATGATAAACCATGGGAGAGGCTACTTTCGACATGATATCTTTTACAAACGTCGTTGTTTTTCGCACCGCGCTTTGTCATTGTCAAACAGAAAACAGAGAAAGAAAAATAGCAAACAATATCGATCGACGCCTGATTTCATCTACAACAATCGTTTTACCTTTATCTCTATATCTAGAAAGGTTTACTTCCTCTGTTCTTTATCTATCTATCTATCTATCTATCTATCTATCTATCTATCTATCTATCTATCTATCTAAATAATTATTTCCATATCTAATTCTTTTCATATCTATCTATCTATCTAGCTAGCTAGCTTATTGAATATGTAACAGTTTACATTACAAATTGTCGGTTGCTTATAACCAAGTTTCGTTAAAAGATCAAATGGTATCCCCTATGTAAATAGGGGTCGCAGGTTCGAATCCTGCTGGATAGCACACATTTTCGTAATAAAAATTTATCGTAAATAATCAGGCCGGTAGATATAAAAATACTGTTTAATTAAAAACACAATATCTACTTAAATACGAGTATCGGTAAAAATAATGTTCAAAATAATTCATTACAAATTGTTGGTTGCTTATAACCAAGTTTCGTTAAAATTCGTTATTTTCCGTAATATATATATATATATATATATATATATATATATATATATATATATATATATATATAACATTAAGGCCATGGGATAAAATACAGACGCCAATAATAACTAACACTGTAAATCTAACCTCCCCACCTCGTTCTTTTTTCTCTCTAATGATTCTTTTTTGTCTGAATTAATGCTGTATGAATTTGGTCTGATGAGCGGTCTGTAAGAGCTCCGCGAAATAAGCTGTTAGCAATAGATTTAAAAAAAACATCCAAATTATTTTCATTATAATACTCTATTAAATTTTAAAATTGAGTTCTCATCGGATTTAATCCCCTGAGAAGTTATTCTTACCAAGTCCCAAGGATACTACTTTACTATATATATATATATATATATATATATATATATATATTCAAAGATAGAAATATAATTCATAGATAAAACATACATTTTACACCCAAAGGCAGATACTGCACTTATTATTTACTCGCTCCTCCACAGTGAGGGAATATGGTACAAGGACATTTTAAAGTGGGGAGCCTAAGCACGTGAACCTGGGCTAGAAATTTCTCGATCCCCGCTAACAGCTTGGCGCTGGCGTTTAAATTCGACGCCCCTTCTTTGGCGCAATGAGGGAGGCATTCTTTACTAATTTGTTGTTACAACTTATGCAAAATTGTTTAAAATACGGTATGTCTGTATCAGGAATCATGCATATTATATGGCGTCTCAAATAGTATTTCTTAAATACCACGTACAATTTGGAGGAGTCTATCAGCTATTCGTGGTTTGTCTTTCCCAGAAAACAGCTTCCGTCTTTTAGTTTGTTCTTAGGAGATTTATAAATACATTCTCAATGTTGATTTTATTTCATGTTTAGCCATTCGCATTACAAAACCATGTGTGTTAAGTAGCAGGAAAACCGTATTCACATGACGCGCTTTGGTTGATCATGTCTCGAAAGACTGACTGGATAGAAGATTATTCCGCATTAGGATGCCATTGCTTTCTTTGGTTGACTGGTTAGCAGACAAGGCTATGGAACCCAATCTGTACTATTATTTAGCCCATAAGTGGATGAAAGAGACGGATTAATACCTTTCCCAAGGGTATTTGTCCGTACGTGAATGCAAAGAATTCAACTAGAATTCGAACTCGGCACCCTGATTTGTCGTTCCGTGTTGATATCCACTGCACCACAATGCACATCTCCAAGTATACGGGTGCCAAAATAAATTCTTTTTTTTGTGCATATTAAACAGAAGGTTACATAATAAGCGAGTTAATATTCATTTTTTTCTATTAGAATTTTTTTCTATTAGAATTTTTTCCCCAAGCATGACGTTTTTCTAGTCTCATACAATAATTTTCTCATTTTCTCATTAACCCGAACCAATATCGAACATTCTATTTCAAATACGAAGACCCACTAATAGTAACGTTTAAATTCATATAAGTGTCGGATTAAAAATGAAATACTTTATGCACACACACACCCACACACACACACACATATATATATATATATGTATAGGGTAGGTATGAATGGAATGAAATTCCGCATCCCCAAAAGGAAAACACTATTCTTAAAAAAGTGGAGGGAAGTGACGGATTAGTACCTTTTCCAAGGATATGTGCGCGCAAGTGAATTCAAGGAATTCAACTTGAATTTGAACTCGGCACCCCGATTTGTCGTTCCGAGTCGATATCCACTGCACCATAACGCACATCTCATTTCCATTCACAGACCTAAAAAAAACCGCATGTCTTGAATAATAAAATTCAGAGTATATTATATCGCCTTTTGGAATTGAAAAACTAACCATACTGGTATAAACTGCGTAGTTATTTGATCCCAACTAAGACTCTGTTCCAGGATGTATATTATACAATCAAATATTATGTCTGCCTCAAGGATTCCTTACTTATCCGTTCTTATTCAACGGTCAATATTATATTGCGTTGTCTCAAAAGTTCGTAAACACTTGCAAAAAATTGAAATTTTACTCGCAAAAACAACAAAAATTGTTGCTCAAAATATAGACCATCATTTCCCAAGACTTTCTGTCATCGATCTGCAAGCTTTCGGATCTGGTCAAAGTACCATTCAGCCATCTTTGAATCAAAGAATTCTTGACACGCTTCCTCGACTTCATCTTACGATTCGAATCGGTGGCCCTTCAGAAAGCGAAAAAGGCCGTAATTTGATGGAGCACAGTCAGGACTGTAGGCTGGATGTGGCAGAACCTCAACGCCGTCCAGCTTTTCAAACTTGTCTTTGGTCTTCCTGGCAGAGACATTTCTTGCTGCATCAAAGCGCCCTTTTGGCTGATCAGAGCTGGGTACTTTTGCTTCAACTTTTTGTAGACCCGCTCAAGTTGCTGACAGTAAAGTTCGGAAATGATGGCACGACCATTTGGAACCAACTCAAAATACATGATTCCTTCAAAGTTCCACCAATCGCACAACATGACTTTCTTGCCGAATCGATCTTGTTTTGGAACAGACGGTGTCTCTTTCCCTTTCTGAACCCATCAATTGTCTCGACTGTGCTGGACCAGATAGACCCATTTAGCAAGTGTTTACGAATTTTTGGGGACAACCTAATACACCGTAAAGCTGTATTTTCTTGGAGACCTGACAAGAATGGAGTGCTTCGAGAATCTAATAATAGGAATACTAACAAAATACTAACAGAACCGATATAGGGTAAGAGGGTCAGGGGAAAACAGCGTGATGAGATTAAACAAGTAGGCGAGGTTTGGGAGAGATACGAGAGGAAAAGTATTGAGAATGGATGGCTTCGAGAATCTAATACTAACAGAACCGATATAGGGTAAGCGAGTCAGGGGAAAACAGCGTGATGAGATTAAACAAGTAGGCGAGGTTTGGGAGAGATACGAGAGGAAAAGTATTGAGAATGGATGGCTTCGAGAATCTAATACTAACAGAACCGATATAGGAAAAGAGACACAGGGAAAAGCAGCGTGATGAGATTAAACAAGTAGGCGAGGTTTGGGAGAGATACAAGAGGAAAAGTATTGAGAATGTATGGCTTCCAGATTCTAATACTAACAGAACCGATATAGGGTAAGCGAGTCAGGGGAAAACAGCGTGATGAGATTAAACAATTAGGTGAGGTTTGGGAGAGATACGAGAGGAAAAGTATTGAGAATGGATGGCTTCGAGAATCTAATACTAACAGAACCGATATAGGGTAAGAGAGTCAGGGGAAAACAGCGTGATGAGATTAAACAAGTAGGCGAGGTTAGGGAGAGATACGAGAGGAAAAGTATTGAGAATGGATGGCTTCGAGAATCTAATACTAACAGAACCGATATAGGGAAAGAGACACAGGGAAAAGCAGCGTGATGAGATTAAACAAGTAGGCGAGGTTTGCGAGAGATACGAGAGGAAAAGTATTGAGAATGGATGGCTTCGAGAATCTAATACTAACAGAACCGATATAGGGTAAGCGAGTCAGGGGAAAACAGCGTGATGAGATTAAACAAGTAGGCGAGGTTTGGGAGAGATACGAGAGGAAAAGTATTGAGAATGGATGCCTTCGAGAATCTAATACTAACAGAACCGATATAGGGAAAGAGACACAGGGAAAAGCAGCGTGATGAGATTAAACAAGTAGGCGAGGTTTGGGAGAGATACGAGAGGAAAAGTATTGAGAATGGATGGCCTCGAGAATCTAATACTAACGGAACCGATATAGGGTAAGAGAGTCAGGGGAAAGCAGCGTGATGAGATTAAACAAGTAGGCGAGGTTTGGGAGAGATACGAGAGGAAAAGTATTGAGAATGGATGGCTTCGAGATTCTAATACTAACAGAACCGATATAGGGAAAGAGACACAGGGAAAAGCAGCGTGATGAGATTAAACAAGTAGGCGAGGTTTGCGAGAGATACGAGAGGAAAAGTATTGAGAATGGATGGCTTCGAGAATCTAATACTAAAAGAACCGATATAGGGTAAGCGAGTCAGGGGAAAACAGCGTGATGAGATTAAACAAGTAGGCGAGGTTTGGGAGAGATACGAGAGGAAAAGTATTGAGAATGGATGGCTTCGAGAATCTAATACTAACAGAACCGATATAGGGTAAGAGAGTCAGGGGAAAGCAGCGTGATGAGATTAAACAAGTAGGCGAGGTTTGGGAGAGATACGAGAGGAAAAGTATTGAGAATGGATGGCCTCGAGAATCTAATACTAACAGAACCGATATAGGGTAAGCGAGTCAGGGGAAAACAGCGTGATGAGATTAAACAAGTAGGCGAGGTTTGGGAGAGATACGAGAGGAAAAGTATTGAGAATGGATGGCTTCGAGAACCTAATACTAACAGAACCGATATAGAGTAAGAGACACAGGGGAAAACAGCGTGATGAGATTAAACAAGTAGGCGAGGTTTGGGAGAGATACGAGAGGGAAAGTATTGAGAATGGATGGCTTCCGAATCTAATACTAACAGAACCGATATAGGGTAAGAGAGTCAGGGGAAAGCAGCGTGATTAAACAAGTAGGCGAGGTTTGGGAGAGATACGAGAGGAAAAGTATTGAGAATGGATGCCTTCGAGAATCTAATACTAACATAACCGATATAGGGTAAGAGAGTCAGGGGAAATAAACGTGATGAGATTAAACCGTGGAAAGTTTTGGGAGAGATACGAGAGGAAAAGTATTGAGAATGGATGCCTTCGAGAATCTAATACTAACATAACCGATATAGGGTAAAGAAGTCAGGGAAATAAACGTGATGAGATTAAACAAGTAGGCGGAGTTTGGGAGAGATACGAGAGGAAAAGTTGAGAATGATTATAAGCTAGGGAATCTAATACTAACAGAACCGATGGGGTAAGAGAGTCAAGGGAAAGCAGCGTGATGAGATTAAACAGAGTAGGCGAGTTTTTAGGAGAGATACGAGAGGAAAAGTATTGAGAATGGATGGCTTCGAGAATCTAATACTAACAGAACCGATATAGGGTAAAGAGTCAGGGAAAGCAGCGTGATGACATTAAACAAGTAGGCAGGTTTGGGAGAGATACGAGAGGAAAATGATGAGAATGGATGCCTTCGAGAATCTAATACTAACATAACCGATATAGAGGTAAGAGAGTCAGAGGAAAGCAGCGTGATGAGATTAAACAAGTAGGCGAGGTTTGGGAGAGATACGAGAGGAAAAGTATTGAGAATGGATGCCTTCGAGAATCTAATACTAACAGAACCGATATAGGAGTGAGAGAGTCAGGGGAAAGCAGCGTGATGTATGATTAACCAAGTAGGCAGCGGTTGGGAGAGATACGAGGAAAAGTATTGAGAATGGATGGCTTCGAGGAATCTAATACTAACAGAACCGATATAGGGTAAGAGTCGGGAAAGCAGCGTGATGACATTAAACAAGTAGGCGAGGTTTGGGAGAGATACGAGGAAAAGTATTGAGAATGGGTCACCTTCGAATCTAATACACTAGCGAGACTATTCTGGGTAAAGAGTCAGGAAAGCAGCGTGATTAAACCGTGGAAGGGTTTGGGAGAGATACGAGAGGAAAAGTATTGAGAATGGATGCAGCCGCGAAGAATCTAATACTAACATAACCGATATAGGAGTAAGAGAGTCAGGGGAAATAAACGTGATGAGATTAAACAAGTAGGCGAGGTTTGGGAGAGATACGAGAGGAAAAAGTATTGAGAATGGATGCCTTCGAAAGTCTAATACTAACATAACCGATATAGAGGGTAAGAGAGTCAAGGGGAAAGCAACATGATGAGATTAAACAAGTAGGCGAGGTTTAGGGAGAGATACGAGAGGAAAAGTATTGAGAATGGATGCCTTCGAGAATCTAATACTAACAGAACCGATATAGAGGGTAAGAGAGTCGGGAAGCAGCGTGATGAGATTAAACAAGTAGGCGAGTTTGAAGTACGAGAGGAAAAGTATTGAAGATAAGGATGGCTTCGAGATCTAATACTAACAGAACCGATATTAGGAGCGAGAGTCAGGGGAAAGTAGCGGCTGATGACATTAAACAAGTAGGCGAGGTTTGGGAGAGATACGAGAGGAGAAGTATTGAGAATGGATGCCTTCAGATATTACTAACAGAACCGATATAGGGTAAGAGAGTCGGGGAAAGCAGCGTGATAGAGATTAAACAAGTAGGCGAGGTTTGGGAGAGATACGAGAGGAAAAGTATTAGAATGGATGCCTTCGAGAATCTAATACTAACATAACAGATATAGGGTAAGAGAGTCAGGGGAAATAAACGTGATGAGATTAAACAAGTAGGCGAGGTTTGGGAGAGATACGAGAGGAAAAGTATTGAGAATGGATGCCTTCGAGAATCTAATACTAACATAACCGATATAGGGTAAGAGAGTCAGGGGAAATAAACGTGATGAGATTAAACAAGTAGGCGAGGTTTGGGAGAGATACGAGAGGAAAAGGATTGAGAATGGATGCCTTCGAGAATCTAATACTAACAGAACCGATATAGGGTAAGAGAGTCAGGGGAAAGCAGCGTGATGAGATTAAACAAGTAGACGAGTTTTGGGAGAGATACGAGAGGAAAAGTATTGAGAATGGATGGCTTCGAGAATCTAATACTAACAGAACCGATATAGGGTAAGAGAGTCAGGGGAAAGCAGCGTGATGACATTAAACAAGTAGGCGAGGTTTGGGAGAGATACGAGAGGAAAAGTATTGAGAATGGATGCCTTCGAGAATCTAATACTAACATAACCGATATAGGGTAAGAGAGTCAGGGGAAATAAACGTGATGAGATTAAACAAGTAGGCGAGGTTTGGGAGAGATACGAGAGGAAAAGTATTGAGAATGGATGCCTTCGAGAATCTAATACTAACATAACCGATATAGGGTAAGAGAGTCAGGGGAAATAAACGTGATGAGATTAAACAAGTAGGCGAGGTTTGGGAGAGATACGAGAGGAAAAGGATTGAGAATGGATGCCTTCGAGAATCTACTACTAACAGAACCGATATAGGGTAAGAGAGTCAGGGGAAAGCAGCGTGATGAGATTAAACAAGTAGGCGAGGTTTGGGAGAGATACGAGAGGAAAAGTATTGAGAATGGATGGCTTCGAGAATCTAATACTAACAGAACCGATATAGGGTAAGCGAGTCAGGGGAAAACAGCGTGATGAGATTAAACAAGTAGGCGAGGTTTGGGAGAGATACGAGAGGAAAAGTATTGAGAATGGATGGCTTCGAGAATCTAATACTAACAGAACCGATATAGGAAAAGAGACACAGGGAAAAGCAGCGTGATGAGATTAAACAAGTAGGCGAGGTTTGGGAGAGATACAAGAGGAAAAGTATTGAGAATGTATGGCTTCCAGATTCTAATACTAACAGAACCGATATAGGGTAAGCGAGTCAGGGGAAAACAGCGTGATGAGATTAAACA
Organism: Ascarosepion bandense; assembly: GCA_037127315.1. Lineage (NCBI taxonomy): Eukaryota > Metazoa > Mollusca > Cephalopoda > Sepiida > Sepiidae > Ascarosepion > Ascarosepion bandense. The sequence goes on along the minus strand of JBBBDQ010000895.1, from coordinate 3,035,253 downwards.
ATTAGGTGAGGTTTGGGAGAGATACGAGAGGAAAAGTATTGAGAATGGATGACTTCGATCTAATACTAACAGAACCGATATAGGGTAAGAGAGTCAGGGGAAAGCAGCGTGATGAGATTAAACAAGTAGGCGAGGTTTGGGAGAGATACGAGAGGAAAAGTATTGAGAATGGATGGCTTCGAGATTCTAATACTAACAGAACCGATATAGGGAAAGAGACACAGGAAAAGCAGCGTGATGAGATTAAACAAGTAGGCGAGGTTTGCGAGAGATACGAAGAGGAAAAGTATTGAGAATGGATGGCTTCGAGGAATCTAATACTAAAAGAACCGATATATGAGGTAAGCGAGTCGGGGAAAACAGCGTGATGAGATTAAACAAGTAGGCGAGTTTTGGGAGAGATACGAGAGGAAAAGTATTGAGAATGGATGGCTTCGAGAATCTAATACTAACAGAACCGATATAGGGTAAGAGAGTCAGGGGAAAGCAGCGTGATGAGATTAAACAAGTAGGCGAGGTTTGGGAGAGATACGAGGAAAAAGTATTGAGAATGGATGGCCTCGAGAATCTAATACTAACAGAACCGATATAGGGTAAGCAGGTCAGGGGAAAACAGCGTGATGAGATTAAACAAGTAGGCGAGGTTTGGGAGAGATACGAGGAAAGAGTATTGAGAATGGATGGCTTCGGGAACCTAATGCTAACAGAACTGATATGGAAGTAAGAGCACAGGGGAAAACAGCGTGATGAGATTAAACAAGTAGGCGAGGTTTAGGGAGAGATACGAGAGGAAAAGTATTGAGAATGGATGGCTTCGAAATCTAATACTAACAGAACCGATATAGGGTAAGAGAGTCGGGGAAAGCAGCGTGATGAGATTAAACAAGTAGGCGAGGTTTGGGAGAGATACGAGAGGAAAAGTATTGAGAATGGATGCCTTCGAGAATCTAATACTAACATAACCGATATAGGGTAAGAGAGTCAGGGGAAATAAACGTGATGATTAAACAAGTAGGCGAGGTTTGGGAGAGATACGAGAGGAAAAGTATTGAGAATGGACAACTTCGAGAATCTAATACTAACATAACCGATATAGGGTAAGAAGAGTCAGGGGAAATAAACGTGATGAGATTAAACAAGTAGGCGAGTTTTGGGAGAGATACGAGAGGAAAAGGATTGAGAATGGATGCCTTCGAGAATCTAATACTAACAAATTTGATATAGGGTAAGAAGTCGGAAAGCAGCGTGATGAGATTAAACAAGTAGGCGAGTTTTGGAGAGATACGAGAGAAGAAAGTATTGAGAATGGATGGCTTCGAGGATCGCAATACTAGCAAGACCGATATGGGTAAAGAAGTCAGGGGAAAGCAGCGTGATGACATTAAACAAGTAGGCGAGGTTTGGGAGAGATACGAGAGGAAAAGTATTGAGAATGGATGCCTTCGAGAATCTAATACTAACATAACCGATATAGAGTAAGAGACACGGGGAAAACAGCGTAGTGAGATTAAACAAGTAGGCGAGAGGTTTGGGAGAGATACGAGAGGAAAAGTAATGCAAGGGAATGGATGGCTTAGAATCTCAATACTAACAGAACCGATATAGGGTAAGAGGCAGAGGGAAATCAGCGTGATGAGATTAAACAAGTAGGCGAGGTTTGGGAGAGATACGAGAGGAAAAAGTATTGAGAATGGATGGCTTCGAGAATCTAATACTAACAGAACCGATATAGGGTAAGGGAGTCAGGGGAAAACAGCGTGATGAGATTAAACAAGTAGGCGAGGTTTGGGAGAGATACGAGAGGAAAAGTATTGAGAATGGATGCCTTCGAGAATCCTAACATGGGCCGATATAGGGTAAGAGAGTCAGGGAAAAGCAAGCGTGATGAGATTAAACAAGTAGGCGAGTTTGGGAAGATACGAGAGGAAAAGTATTGAGAATGGATGGCTTCGAGAATCTAATACTAACAGAACCGATGAGTACAAGAGAGTCGGGGGAAAGCAGCGTGATGACATTAAACAAGTAGGCGAGGTTTAGAATACGAGAGAAGAAGTATTGAGAATGGATGCCTTCGAGAATCTAATACTAACAGAACCGATATAGGGTAAAGAGAGTCAGGGGAAAGCGGCGTGATGAGATTAAACAAGTAGGCGAGGTTTGGGAGAGATACGAGAGGAAAAGTATTGAGAATGGAAGCCTTCGAGAATCTAATACTAACATAACCGATATAGGGTAAGAGAGTCAGGGGAAATAAACGTGATGAGATTAAACAAGTAGGCGAGGTTTGGGAGAGATACGAGAGGAAAAGTATTGAGAATGGATGCCTTCGAGAATCTAATACTAACATAACCGATATAGGGTAAGAGAGTCAGGGGAAAGCAGCGTGATGAGATTAAACAAGTAGGCGAGGTTTGGGAGAGATACGAGAGGAAAAGTATTGAGAATGGATGCCTTCGAGAATCTAATACTAACAGAACCGATATAGGGTAAGAGAGTCAGGGGAAAGCAGCGTGATGAGATTAAACAAGTAGGCGAGTTTTGGGAGAGATACGAGAGGAAAAGTATTGAGAATGGATGGCTTCGAGAATCTAATACTAACAGAACCGATATAGGGTAAGAGAGTCAGGGGAAAGCAGCGTGATGACATTAAACAAGTAGGCGAGGTTTGGGAGAGATACGAGAGGAGAAGTATTGAGAATGGATGCCTTCGAGAATCTAATACTAACAGAACCGATATAGGGTAAGAGAGTCAGGGGAAAGCAGCGTGATGAGATTAAACAAGTAGGCGAGGTTTGGGAGAGATACGAGAGGAAAAGTATTGAGAATGGATGCCTTCGAGAATCTAATACTAACATAACAGATATAGGGTAAGAGAGTCAGGGGAAATAAACGTGATGAGATTAAACAAGTAGGCGAGGTTTGGGAGAGATACGAGAGGAAAAGTATTGAGAATGGATGCCTTCGAGAATCTAATACTAACATAACCGATATAGGGTAAGAGAGTCAGGGGAAATAAACGTGATGAGATTAAACAAGTAGGCGAGGTTTGGGAGAGATACGAGAGGAAAAGGATTGAGAATGGATGCCTTCGAGAATCTAATACTAACAGAACCGATATAGGGTAAGAGAGTCAGGGGAAAGCAGCGTGATGAGATTAAACAAGTAGACGAGTTTTGGGAGAGATACGAGAGGAAAAGTATTGAGAATGGATGGCTTCGAGAATCTAATACTAACAGAACCGATATAGGGTAAGAGAGTCAGGGGAAAGCAGCGTGATGACATTAAACAAGTAGGCGAGGTTTGGGAGAGATACGAGAGGAAAAGTATTGAGAATGGATGCCTTCGAGAATCTAATACTAACATAACCGATATAGGGTAAGAGAGTCAGGGGAAATAAACGTGATGAGATTAAACAAGTAGGCGAGCTTAGGGAGAGATACGAGAGGAAAAGTATTGAGAATGGATGGCTTCGAGAATCTAATACTAACAGAACCGATATAGGGAAAGAGACACAGGGAAAAGCAGCGTGATGAGATTAAACAAGTAGGCGAGGTTTGCGAGAGATACGAGAGGAAAAGTATTGAGAATGGATGGCTTCGAGAATCTAATACTAACAGAAACGATATAGGGTAAGCGAGTCAGGGGAAAACAGCGTGATGAGATTAAACAAGTAGGCGAGGTTTGGGAGAGATACGAGAGGAAAAGTATTGAGAATGGATGCCTTCGAGAATCTAATACAAACAGAACCGATATAGGGAAAGAGACACAGGGAAAAGCAGCGTGATGAGATTAAACAAGTAGGCGAGGTTTGGGAGAGATACGAGAGGAAAAGTATTGAGAATGGATGGCCTCGAGAATCTAATACTAACGGAACCGATATAGGGTAAGAGTCGGGGAAAGCAGCGTGATGAGATTAAACCGATGGTGAGGTTTGGGGAGGAGATACGAGAGGAAAAGTATTGAGAATGGATGGCTTCGAGATTCTAATACTAACAGAACCGATATAGGGGAAAGAGACACAGGGAAAAGCAGCGTGATGAGATTAAACAAGTAGGCGAGGTTTGCGAGAGATACGAGAGGAAAAGTATTGAGAATGGATGGCTTCGAGAATCTAATACTAAAAGAACCGATATAGGGTAAGCGAGTCAGGGGAAAACAGCGTGATGAGATTAAACAAGTAGGCGAGGTTTAGGAGAGATACGAGAGGGAAAAGTATTGAGAATGGATGGCTTCGAGAATCTAATACTAACAGAACCGATAGGGTAAAAAGAGAGTCAGGGGAAAGCAGCGTGATGAGATTAAACAAGTAGGCGAGGTTTGGGAGAGATACGAGAGGAAAAGTATTGAGGAATGGATGGCCTCGAGAATCTAATACTAACAGAACCGATATAGGGTAAAAAGCGAGTCAGGGGAAAACAACGTGATGAGATTAAACAAGTAGGCGAGGTTTGGGAGAGATACGAGAGGAAGTATTGAGAATGGATGGCTTCGAGAATCATAATACTAACAGAACCGATAGAGTAAGAGACACAGGGGAAAACAGCGTGATGAGATTAAACAAGTAGGCGAGGTTTGGGAGAGATACGAGAGGAAAAGTATTGAGAATGGATGACACAAGAGAATCATACTAACAGAGGAAGAACCGATATAGGGTAAGAGAGTCAGGGGAAAGCAGCGTGATGAGATTAAACAAGTAGGCGAGGTTTGGGAGAGATACGAGAGGAAAAGTATTGAGAATGGATGGCTTCGAGAATCTAATACTAACAGAACCGATATAGGGTAAGAGAGTCAGGGGAAAGCAGCGTGATGACATTAAACAAATAGGCAAGGGTTTAGGAAGATACGAGGGAAAAGTATTGAGCTGGATGCCTTCGAGAATCTAATACTAACATAACCGATATAGGGTAAGAGGATCAGGGGAAATAAACGTGATGAGATTAAACAAGTAGGCGAGGTTTGGGAGAGATACGAGAGGAAAAGTATTGAGAATGGATGCCTTCGAGAATCTAATACTAACATAACCGATATAGGGTAAAGAGAGTCAGGGGAAATAAACGTGATGAGATTAAACAAGTAGGCGAGGTTTGGGAGAGATACGAGAGGAAAAGTATTGAGAATGGATGCCTTCGAGAATCTAATACCTAACATAACCGATATAGGGTAAGAGAGTCAGGGGAAATAAACGTGATGAGGTCAAGCAAGTAGGCAGGGTTTGGGAGAGATACGAGAGAAAGAGATTGAGAATAGATGCCTTCGAGAATCTAATGCTAACAGAACCGATATAGGGTAAGAGAGTCAGGGGAAAGCAGCGTGATGAGATTAAACAAGTAGGCGAGGTTTGGGAGAGATACACGAGGAAAAGTTGAGAATGGATGCCTTCGAGTCAACCATAACCGCAGAGGGGAACGATATATAGGGTAGAGTCAAGGAAGCAGCGTGATGAGATTAAACAAGTAGGCGAGGTTTGGGAGAGATACGAGAGGAAAAGTATTGAGAATGGATGGCTAGAATCTAATACTAACAGAACAAAATATGGGGTAAGAGAGTCAGAGAAAACAGCGTGATTGACATTAAACAAGTAGGCAGGGTTCAAGGAGAGATACGAAGGAAAAATCAATGTGAAAATGGATGCCTTCGAGAATCTAATACTAACATAACCGATATAGGGTAAGAGAGTCAGGGGAAATAAACGTGATGAGATTAAACAGAGTAGGCGAGGTTTGGGAGAGATACGAGAGAAAAATGTCGAAAGAATCAGATGCCTTCGAGAATCTAATACTAACATAACCGATATAGGGTAAAGAGTCAGGGGAAATAAACGTGATGATTAAACAAGTAAGGCGAGGTTTGGGGAGAGATAGGAAGGAAAATATTGAAAATGTGGATAAACTGAAATCTAATACTAACAAGAACCGATATAGGAGGTAAGCGAGTCAGGGGAAAACAGCGTGACATTAAGCAAGTAGGCGGGGTTTGGGAGAGATACGAGAGGAAAGCATTGAGAATGGATGGCTTCGAGAATCTAATACTAACAGAACCGATAGGGTAAGAGACACAGGGGAAATCAGCGTGATGAGATTAAACAAGTAGGCGAGGTTTGGGAGAGATACGAGAGGAAAAGTATTGAGAATGGATGGCTTTGAGAATCTAATACTAACAGAACCGATATAGGGTAAGGGAGTCAGGGAAAACAGCGTAGATGAGATTGGGAGAACAAGGAGGCGAGGTTTGGGAGAGACGAGAGAAAGGCATTGAGAATGGATGGCTTGAGAATCTAATAATAACAGAACCGATATAGGGTAAGGAGTCAGGGGAAAAACATGTGAGGAGATTAAATGCGGAAGAGGTTTGGGAGAGAGATACGAGGAGGGAAAAGGATTGAGAATGGATGCCTTCGAGAATCTAATACTAACAGAACCGATATAGGGTAAGAGAGTCAGGGAAAAGAAATAATAGATTAAACAAGTAGGCGAGTCGGGGAGAGATACGGAGAGGAAAGTATTGAGAATGGATGGTTTCGAGAATCTAATACTAACAGAACCGATATAGGAAGAGAGTTGTGAGCAGCGTGATGACATTAAACAAGTAGGCGAGGTTTGGGAGAGATACGAGAGGAAAAGTATTGAGAATGGGACGTTTCATAAATTCATCAATATAACCGATAGGGTAAGAGAGTCAGGGAAATAAACGTGATGAGATTAAAACAAGTAGGCGAGGTTTGGGAGAGATAATAAGAGAGGAAAGTATTGAGAATGGGATGCCCTCGAGAATCTAATACCATAACCGACATAGTAAGAGAGCTAGGAAATAAACGTGATGAGATTAAATGCGGCGAGGTTTGGGAGAGATACGGAGAGGAAAAGTATTGAGAATGGATGGCTTCGAGAATCTAATACTAACAGAACCGATATAGGTAAGCGAGTCAGGGGAAACAGCGTGATGACATTAAACAAGTAGGCGGGGTTTGGGAGAGATACGAGAGAAAAGTATTGAGAATGGATGGCTTCTGAGAATTCAATACTAACAGAACCGATATAGAGTAAGAGACACAGGGGAAAACAGCGTGGACAGTATTAAACAAGTAGGCGAGGTTTGGGAGAGATACGAGAGGAAAAGTATTGAGAATGGATGGCTTCGATAATCTAATACTAACAGAACCGATATAGGGTAAGAGACACAGGGGAAATCAGCGTGATGAGACAAACAAGCAGGCGAGGTTTGGGAGAGATACGAGAGGAAAAGTATTGAGAATGGATGGCTTCGAGAATCTAATACTAACAGGAACTGATAGTGGCGGTCGTGGTGCCAGGAGGAGATTAAACAAGTAGGCGAGGTTTGGGAGAGATACGAGAGGAAAAGTATTGAGAATGGTGGATGGCTTCGAGAATCTAATACTTCACAGAACCGATAGGGGTAGTGAGCCGGGGAAAACAGCGTGATGAGATTAAACAAGTAGGCGAGGTTTGGAGAGATAATGAGAGGAAAAGTATTGAGAATGGATGGCTTCGAGAATCTAATACTAACAGAACCGATATAGGGTAAGAGAGTCAAGGGAAAATCACAAAGATGAGGGATGAACAAGTAGGCGAGGTTTGGGAGAGATACGAGAGGAAAAGTATTGAGAATGGATGGCTTCTCAGAATCTAATACTAACAGAACCGATATAAAAAAGGGAGTCAGGAAAACAGCGTGATGAGATTAAACAAGTAGGCGAGGTTTGGGAGAGATACGAGAGGAAAAGTATTGAGAATGGATGGCTTCGAGAATCTAATACCAATAGAACCGATATAGGGTAAGAGAGTCAGGGAAAAACAGCGTGATGAGATTAAACAAGTAGGCGAGGTCGGGAAGAGAGAGACGAGAGGAAAAGCATTGAGGAATGGATGGCTTTGAGAATCTAATACTAACAGAAACCGATATATAAGAGACAGGGGAAAACAGCGTGATGATTAAACAAGTAGGCGAGGTTTGGGAGAGATACGAGAGGAAAAGGATTGGAGAATGGATGCCTTCGAGAATCTAATACTAACATAACTTTCGATGAGAAAGAGAGAGTCAGGAAATAAACGTGATGAGATTAAACAAGTTAGCGAGGTTTGGGAGAGATACGAGAGGAAAAGTATTGAGAATGAGCCCCGAGAATCTAATACTAACATAACCGATATAGGGTAAGAGAGTCAGGGGAAATAACGTGATGAGATTAAACAATAAGTAGGCGAGGTTTGGAGAGATACGAGAGGAAAAGGATTGAGAATGGATGCCTTGAGAATCTAATACTAACAGAACCGATATAGGGTAAGAGAGTCAGGGAAAGCAGTGTGATGAAATTAAACAAGTAGGCGAGGTTTGGAGAGATACGAGAGAAAAGCATTGAGAATGGATGGTCGGAGAATCTAATACTAACAGAACTATTATGAAAAGGGAGTCGTGGAAAACAGCGTGATGACATTAAACAAGTAGGCGGGGTTTGGGAGAGATACGTGAGAGGAAAAGTAATTGAGGAATGGCTTATTTGAGAACTAATAACGAACCAGATAGAGCAAGAGACACAGGGGAAAACAGCGTGATGAGATTAAACAAGTAGGCGAGGTTTGGGAGAGATACGAGAGAAAAGTACAGGAATGGACAATTGGAGAATTCAATACTAACAGAACCGATAGCAAGAGAGTCAGGGAAATCAGCGTGGATGAGATTAAACAAGTAGGCGAGGTTTGGGAGAGATACGAGAGGAAAAGGATTGAGAATGGATGCTCTTCGAGAATCTAATACCAGCTAGAAACTGATAGGGTAAGAGAGCTAGGAAAGCAAGGTGATGTGAGATTAAACAAGTAGGCGAGGTTTTGGGAGAGAGATGGCCAGAGAGGAAAAGTATTGAGAATGGATGGCTTCGAGAATCTAATACTAACAGAACCGATAGGTGGTGAGTCAGGGAAAAAACAGTGTGATGACATTAAACAAGTAGGCGGGTTTGGGAGAGATACGAGAGAAAGCATTGTTAATGGATGGCTTCGAGAATCTAATATCAACAGAACCGATATAGAGTAAGGAGACAAGTAGGAAACAGTGCAGTGAGATTAAACAAGTAGGCGAGGTTTGGGAGAGATACGAGAGGAAAAGTATTGAGAATGGATGGTTTCGAGAATCTAATACTAACAGAACCGATATAGGGTAAGAGAGTCAGGGGAAATCAGCGGGATGGAGATTAAATAAGTAGGCGAGGTTTGGGAGAGATACGAGAGGAAAAGTATTGAGAATGGATGGCTTGAGAATCTAATACTAACAGAACCGATATAGGGTAAGGAGCTGGGAAAAACAGCGGGATGAGATTAAACAAGTAGGCGAGGTTTGGGAGAGATACGAGAGGAAAAGTATTGAGAATGGATGGCTTCGAGAATCTTAATACTAACAGAACCGATATAGGGTAAGGGAGTCAGGGGAAACAGTGCGATGAGATTAAACAAGTAGGCGAGGTTTGGGGAGGAGATACGAGAGGAAAAGTATTGAGAATGGATGGCTTCGAGAATCTAATACCAACAGAACCGATATAGGGTAAGAGAGTCAGGGAAATCAGCGTGATGAGATTAAACAAGTAGGCGAGGTTTGGGAGAGATACGAGATAGTATTGAGAATGGATGGCTTCTGAGAATCTAATACTAACAGAACCGATATAGGGTAAGGGAGTCAGGGAAAACAGCGTGATGAGATTAAACAAGTAGGCGAGGTTTGGAGAGATACGAGAGGAAAAGGATTGAGATAATGGATGCCTTCGAGAATCTAATGCATTAACAGAACCGATATATAGGGTAAGAGAGTCAGGGGAAAACAGCGATGAGATTAAACAAGTAGGCGAGGTTTGGGAGAGATACGAGAGGAAAAGTATTGAGAATGGATGGCTTCGAGAACTAATACTAACAGAACCGATATAGAGTAAGAGACACAGGGGAAAACAGCGTGATGAGATTAAACAAGTAGTGAGGTTTGGGAGAGATACGAGAAGAAAGTATTGAGAATGGATGGCTTCGAGAATCTAATACTAACAGAACCGATATAGAGTAAGAGACACAGGGGAAAACAGCGTATTGAGATTAGCCAGCAGGCGAGGTTTTGGGAGAGAGATGAGAGGAAAAGGCTGAGAATGACAGCTTCGAGAACGATATCAACAGAACCGATATAGGGTAAGAGAGTCAGGGAAAGCAGCGTGATGAGATTAAACAAGTAGGCGAGGTTTGGGAGAGATACGAGGAAAAGTATTGAGAATGGGCTTATTTTGAGAATCTAATACTAACAGAACCGATATAGGTAAGAGAGTCAGGGGAAAGCAGCGTGATGACATTAAACAAAGTAGGCGAGGTTTGGGAGAGATACGAGAGAAAAGTATTGAGAATGGATGCCTTCGAGAATCTACTAAATACAACTCATATAGGGTAAGAGTCAGGGGAAATAAACGTGATGAGATTAAACAAGTAGGCGAGGTTTGGAGATACGAGAGGAAAAGGATTGAGAATGGATGCCTTCGAGAATCTAATACCAATTATTAACCGATCTAGGATAAGCGAGTCAGGGGAAAACAACGTGATGATTAAACAAGTAGGCGAGGTTTGGGAGAGATACGAGAGGAAAAGTATTGAGAATGGATGCCTTCGAGAATCTAATACTAACAGAACCGATATAGGGTAAGAGAGTCAGGGGAAAGCAGCGTGATGAGATTAAACAAGTAGGCGAGGTTTGGGAGAGATACGAGAGGAAAAGTATTGAGAATGGATGGCTTCGAGAATCTAATACTAACAGAACCGATATAGGGTAAAGAGAGGAGTCAGGGGAAAACAACGTGATGACATTAAACAAGTAGGCGGGGTTTGGGAGAGATACGAGAGGAAAAGTATTGAGAATGGATGGCTTCGAGAATCTAATACTAACAGAACCGATATAGGGTAAGGGAGTCAGGGGGAAGCAGCGTGATGAGATTAAACAAGTAGGCGAGGTTTGGGAGAGATACAAGAGGAAAAGTGTGAGAATGGATAGCCAGCGGGAATCTAATACTAACAGAACCGATATAAGGGCAAGAGAGTCAAGGGAAAGCAGCGTGGAAAGTGATTAAACAAGTAGGCGAGGTTTGGGAGAGATACGAGGCCCCATGTGAGAATGGATGGCTTCGAGAATCTAATACTAACAGAACCGATATAGGGTAAGGGAGTCAGGGGAAAACAACGTGATGACATTAAACAAGTAGGCGGGGTTTGGGAGAGATACGAGGAAGGAAAAGTATTGAGAATGGATGGCTTCGAGAATCTAATACTAACAGAACCGATATAGGGTAAGAGAGTCAGGGGAAAACAGCGTGATGAGATTAAACAAGTAGGCGAGGTTTGGGAGAGATACGAGAGGAAAAGTATTGAGAATGGATGCCTTCGAGAATCTAATACTAACAGAACCGATATAGGGTAAGAGAGTCAGGGGAAAGCAGCGTGATGAGATTAAACAAGTAGGCGAGGTTTGGGGAGAGATACGAGAAAAGTATTGAGAATGGATAGCTTAAGAATATAATACTAACAGAACCGATATAGGGTAAGAGAGTCAGGGGAAATCAGCGTGATGAGATTAAACAAGTAGGCGAGGTTTGGGAGAGATACGAGAGGAAAAGTAATACGAATGGTTAAGCCGAAGAATCTAATACTAACAGAACCGATATAGGTAAGGGAGTCAGGGGAAAACAGCGTGATGAGATTAAACAAGTAGGCGAGGTTTGGGAGAGATACGAGGAAAAGTATTGAGAATGGATGGCTTCGAGAATCTAATACTAACAGAACCGATATAGGGTAAGGAGTCAGGGGAAAACAGCGTGATGAGATTAAACAAGTAGGCGAGGTTTGGGAGAGATACGAGGAGAAGAATATTGAGAATGGATAGCTCGAGAATCTAATACTAACAGAACCGATATAGAGTAAGAAGTCGGAAAACAGCGTGATGAGATTAAACAAGTAGGCGAGGTTTGGGAGAGATACGAGAGGAAAAGTATTGAGAATGGATGGCTTCCAGAATCTAATACTAACAGAACCGATATAGGGTAAGGGAGTCGAGGAAAACAGCGTGATGAGATTAAACAAGTAGGCGGGGTTTGGGAGAGATACGAGAGGAAAAGTATTGAGAATGGATGGCTTCGAGAATCTAATACTAACAGAACCGATATAGAGGTAAGAGAGTCGGGAAAACAGCGTGATGAGATTAAACAAGTAGGCAGGTTTGGGAGAGATACGAGAGGAAAAGTATTGAGAATGGATGCCTTCGAGAATCTAATACTAACAGAACCGATATAGGGTAAGAGAGAGTCGGGGAAAGCAACGTGATGAGATTAAACAAGTAGGCGAGGTTTGGGAGAGATACGAGAGAAAAAGTATTGAGAATGGATGGCTTCGAGAATCTAATACTAACAGAACCGATATAGGGTAAGAGAGTCAGGGGAAATCAGCGTGATGAGATTAAACAAGTAGGCGAGGTTTGGGAGAGATACGAGAGGAAAAGTATTGAGAATGGATGGCTTCGAGAATCTAATACTAACAGAACCGATATAGGGTAAAGGAGTCAGGGGAAAACAGCGTGATGAGATTAAACAAGTAGGCGAGGTTTGGGAGAGATACAAGAGGAAAAGTGTGAGAATGGATGGCTTCGAGAATCTAATACTAACAGAACCGATATATTGTAAGGGAGTCAGGGGAAAACAGCGTGATGAGATTAAACAAGTAGGCGAGGTTTGGGAGAGATACGAGAGGAAAAGAATTGAGAATGGATGGCTTCGAGAATCTAATACTAACAGAACCGATATAGGGTAAGAGAGTCAGGGGAAAACAGCGTGATGAGATTAAACAAGTAGGCGAGGTTTTGGGAGAGATACGAGAGGAAAAGTATTGAGAATGGATGGCTTCGAGAATCTAATACTAACAGAACCGATATAGAGGTAAGAGAGTCAGGGGAAAACAGCGTGATGAGATTAAACAAGTAGGCGAGGTTTGGGAGAGATACGAGAGGAAAAGTATTGAGAATGGATGGCTTCGAGAATCTAATACTAACAGAACCGATATAGGGTAAAAGAGGTCGGGAAAACAGCGTGATGAGATTAAACAAGTAGGCGAGGTTTTGGGAAGTAGGAAAGTGTTGAGAATGGATGGCTTCGAGAATCTAATACCAACAGAACCGATATAGGGTAAGAGAGTCAGGGGAAAACAGCGTGATGAGATTAAACCAGTAGGCGAGGTTTGGGAGAGATACGAGAGGAAAAGTATTGAGAATGGATGGCTTCGAGAATCTAATACTAACAGAACCGATATAGGGTAAGAGAGTCAGGGGAAAACAGCGTGATGAGATTAAACAAGTAGGCGAGGTTTGGGAGAGATACGAGAGGAAAAGTATTGAGAATGGATGGCTGAAATCTAATACTAACAGAACCGATATAGGTTAAGGGAGTCAGGGGAAAACAGCGTGATGAGATTAAACAAGTAGGCGAGGTTTGGGAGAGATACGAGAGGAAAAGTATTGAGAATGGATGGCTTCGAGAATCTAATACTAACAGAACCGATATAGGGTAAAAGAGTCAGGGGAAAACAGCGTGATGAGATTAAACAAGTAGGCGAGGTTTGGGAGAGATACGAGAGGAAAAGTATTGAGAATGGATGGCTTCGAGAATCTAATACTAACAGAACCGATATAGGGTAAGAGAGTCAGGGGAAAACAGCGTGATGACATTAAACAAGTAGGCGGGGTTTGGGAGAGATACGAGAGGAAAGTATTGAGAATGGATGAGCTAGAAAGTCTAATACTAACAGAACCGATATAGGGTAAGGGAGTCGGGGGAAAACAGCGTGATGAGATTAAACAAGTAGGCGAGGTTTGAGAGGAAATTTTGAGAGGAAAAGTATTGAGAATGGATGGCTAGAGAATCTAATACTAACAGAACCGATATAGAGTAAGAGACACAGGGGAAAACAGCGTGATGAGATTAAACAAGTAGGCGAGGTTTGGGAGTGATACGAGAGGAAAAGTATTGAGAATGGATGGCTTCGAGAATCTAATACTAACAGAACCGATAGAGAGTAAGAGACACGGGGGAAAACAGCGTGATGAGATTAAACAAGTAGGCGAGGTTTGGGAGAGATACGAGAGGAAAATGTTAAGAATGGATGACTGAGAATCGGCTGCTAATAGGAACAGTGTAGGTAAGAGAGTCAGGGGAAAGCAGCGTGATGACATTAAACAAGTAGGCGAGGTTTGGGAGAGATACAGAGGAAAATGTTGAGAATGGATGGCTTCGAGAATCTAATACTAACAGAACCGATATAGGGTAAGAGAGTCGGGGAAAGCAGCGTGATGAGATTAAGCAGTAGGCGAGGTTGGAAGATGAGAGGAAAAGTATTGAGAATGGATGGCTTCGAGAATCTAATACTAACAGAACCGATATAGGGTAAGAGAGTCAGGGGAAATCAGCGTGATGAGATTAAACAAGTAGGCGAGGTTTGGGAGAGATACGAGAGGAAAAGTAGTGAGAATGGATGGCTTCGAGAATCTAATACTAACAGACCCGATCTAGGGTAAGAGAGTCAGGGGAAAACAGCGTGATGAGATTAAACAAGTAGGCGAGTTTTGGGAGAGATACGAGAGGAAAAGTATTGAGAATGGATGGCTTCGAGAATCTAATACTAACAGAACCGATATAGAGTAAGAGACACAGGGGAAAACAGCGTGATGAGATTAAACAAGTAGGCGAGGTTTGGGAGAGATACGAGAGGAAAAGTATTGAGAATGGATGGCTTCGAGAATCTAATACTAACAGAACCGATATAGAGTAAGAGACATAGGGGAAAACAGCGTGATGAGATTAAACAAGTAGGCGAGGTTTGGGAGTGATACGAGAGGAAAAGTATTGAGAATGGATGGCTTCGAGAATCTAATACTAACAGAACCGATATAGGGTAAGAGAGTCAGGGGAAAACAGCGTGATGAGATTAAACAAGTAGGCGAGTTTTGGGAGAGATACGAGAGGAAAAGTATTGAGAATGGATGGCTTCGAGAATCTAATACTAACAGAACCGATATAGAGTAAGAGACACAGGGGAAAACAGCGTGATGACATTAAACAAGTAGGCGGGGTTTGGGAGAGATACGAGAGGAAAAGTATTGAGAATGGATGGCTTCGAGAATCTAATACTAACAGAACCGATATAGGGTAAGGGAGTCAGGGGAAAACAGCGTGATGAGATTAAACAAGTAGGCGGGGTTTGGGAGAGATACGAGAGGAAAAGTATTGAGAATGGATGGCTTCGAGAATCTAATACTAACAGAACCGATATAGAGTAAGAGACACAGGGGAAAACAGCGTGATGACATTAAACAAGTAGGCGGGGTTTGGGAGAGATACGAGAGGAAAAGTATTGAGAATGGATGGCTTCGAGAATATAATACTAACAGAACCGATATAGGGTAAGGGAGTCAGGGGAAAACAGCGTGATGAGATTAAACAAGTAGGCGAGGTTTGGGAGAGATACGAGAGGAAAAGTATTGAGAATGGATGGCTTCGAGAATCTAATACTAACAGAACCGATATAGGGAAAGGGAGTCAGGGGAAAACAGCGTGATGACATTAAACAAGTAGGCGGGGTTTGGGAGAGATACGAGCGGAAAAGTATTGAGAATGGATGGCTTCGAGAATCTAATACTAACAGAACCGATATAGGGTAAGAGAGTCAGGGGAAAACAGCGTGATGACATTAAACAAGTAGGCGAGGTTTGGGAGAGATACGAGAGGAAAATTATTGAGAATGGATGGCTTCGAGAATCTAATACTAACAGAACCGATATAGGGTAAGAGAGTCAGGGGAAAACAGCGTGATGACATTAAACAAGTAGGCGGGGTTTGGGAGAGATACGAGCGGAAAAGTATTGAGAATGGATGGCTTCGAGAATCTAATACTAACAGAACCGATATAGGGTAAGAGAGTCAGGGGAAAACAGCGTGATGACATTAAACAAGTAGGCGGGGTTTGGGAGAGATACGAGAGGAAAAGTATTGAGAATGGATGGCTTCGAGAATCTAATACTAACAGAACCGATATAGGGTAAGAGAGTCAGGGGAAAGCAGCGTGATGACATTAAACAAGTAGGCGAGGTTTGGGAGAGATACGAGAGGAAAAGTATTGATTATGGATGGCTTCGAGAATATAATACTAACAGAACCGATATAGGGTAAGGGAGTCAGGGGAAAACAGCGTGATGAGATTAAACAAGTAGGTGAGGTTTGGGAGAGATACGAGAGGAAAAGTATTGAGAATGGATGGCTTCGAGAATCTAATACTAACAGAACCGATATAGGGTAAGGGAGTCAGGGGAAAACAGCGTGATGAGATTAAACAAGTAGGCGAGGTTTGGGAGAGATACGAGAGGAAAAGTATTGAGAATGGATGCCTTCGAGAATCTAATACTAACAGAACCGATATAGAGTAAGAGACACAGGGGAAAACAGCGTGATGACATTAAACAAGTAGGCGAGGTTTGGGAGAGATACGAGAGGAAAAGTATTGAGAATGTATGGCTTCGAGAATCTAATACTAACAGAACCGATATAGGGTAAGAGAGTCAGGGGAAATCAGCGTGATGAGATTAAACAAGTAGGCGAGGTTTGGGAGAGATACGAGAGGAAAAGTATTGAGAATGTATGGCTTCGAGAATCTAATACTAACAGAAACTATATAGGGTAAGAGAGTCAGGGGAAATCAGCGTGATGAGATTAAACAAGTAGGCGAGGTTTGGGAGAGATACGAGAGGAAAAGTATTGAGAATGGATGGCTTCGAGAATCTAATACTAACAGAACCGATATAGGGTAAGGGAGTCAGGGGAAAACAGCGTGATGAGATTAAACAAGTAGGCGAGGTTTGGGAGAGATACGAGAGGAAAAGTATTGAGAATGGATGGCTTCGAGAATCTAATACTAACAGAACCGATATAGGGTAAGGGAGTCAGGGGAAAACAGCGTGATGAGATTAAACAAGTAGGCGAGGTTTGGGAGAGATACGAGAGGAAAAGTATTGAGAATGTATGGCTTCGAGAATCTAATACTAACAGAACCGATATAGGGTAAGAGAGTCAGGGGAAATCAGCGTGATGAGATTAAACAAGTAGGCGAGGTTTGGGAGAGATACGAGAGGAAAAGTATTGAGAATGGATGGCTTCGAGAATCTAATACTAACAGAACCGATATAGGGTAAGGGAGTCAGGGGAAAACAGCGTGATGAGATTAAACAAGTAGGCGAGGTTTGGGAGAGATACGAGAGGAAAAGTATTGAGAATGGATGGCTTCGAGAATCTAATACTAACAGAACCGATATAGGGTAAGAGAGTCAGGGGAAAGCAGCGTGATGAGATTAAACAAGTAGGCGAGGTTTGGGAGAGATACGAGAGGAAAAGTATTGAGAATGGATGGCTTCGAGAATCTAATACTAACAGAACCGATATAGGGTAAGAGAGTCAGGGGAAAACAGCGTGATGACATTAAACAAGTAGGCGGGGTTTGGGAGAGATACGAGAGGAAAAGTATTGAGAATGGATGGCTTCGAGAATCTAATACTAACAGAACCGATATAGGGTAAGAGAGTCAGGGGAAATCAGCGTGATGAGATTAAACAAGTAGGCGAGGTTTGGGAGAGATACGAGAGGAAAAGTATTGAGAATGGATGGCTTCGAGAATCTAATACTAACAGAACCGATATAGGGTAAGGGAGTCAGGGGAAAACAGCGTGATGAGATTAAACAAGTAGGCGAGGTTTGGGAGAGATACGAGAGGAAAAGTATTGAGAATGGATGGCTTCGAGAATCTAATACTAACAGAACCGATATAGGGTAAGAGAGTCAGGGGAAAACAGCGTGATGAGTTTAAACAAGTAGGCGAGGTTTGGGAGAGATACGAGAGGAAAAGTATTGAGAATGGATGGCTTCGAGAATCTAATACTAACAGAACCGATATAGGGTAAGAGAGTCAGGGGAAAACAGCGTGATGAGATTAAACAAGTAGGCGAGGTTTGGGAGAGATACGAGAGGAAAAGTATTGAGTATGGAAGGCTTCGAGAATCTAATACTAACAGAACCGATATAGGGTAAGAGAGTCAGGGGAAAACAGCGTGATGAGATTAAACAAGTAGGCGAGGTTTGGGAGAGATACGAGAGGAAAAGTATTGAGAATGGATGGCTTCGAGAATCTAATACTAACAGAACCGATATAGGGTAAGGGAGTCAGGGGAAAACAGCGTGATGACATTAAACAAGTAGGCGGGGTTTGGGAGAGATACGAGAGGAAAAGTATTGAGAATGGATGGCTTCGAGAATCTAATACTAACAGAACCGATATAGGGTAAGGGAGTCAGGGGAAAACAGCGTGATGAGATTAAACAAGTAGGCGAGGTTTGGGAGAGATACGAGAGGAAAAGTATTGAGAATGGATGGCTTCGAGAATCTAATACTAACAGAAACGATATAGGGTAAGAGAGTCAGGGGAAAACAGCGTGATGAGATTAAACAAGTAGGCGAGGTTTGGGAGAGATACGAGAGGAAAAGTATTGAGAATGGATGGCTTCGAGAACCTAATACTAACAGAACCGATATAGAGTAAGAGACACAGGGGAAAACAGCGTGATGAGATTAAACAAGTAGGCGAGGTTTGGGAGAGATACGAGAGGAAATGTATTGAGAATGGATGGCTTCGAGAATCTAATACTAACAGAACCGATATAGAGTAAGAGATACAGGGGAAAACAGCGTGATGAGATTAAACAAGTAGGCGAGGTTTGGGAGAGATACGAGAGGAAAAGTATTGAGAATGGATGGCTTCGAGAATCTAATACTAACAGAACCGATATAGAGTAAGAGACACAGGGGAAAACAGCGTGATGAGATTAAACAAGTAGGCGAGGTTTGGGAGAGATACGAGAGGAAAAGTATTGAGAATGGATGGCTTCGAGAATCTAATACTAACAGAACCGATATAGGGTAAGAGAGTCAGGGGAAAACAGCGTGATGAGATTAAACAAGTAGGCTAGGTTTGGGAGAGATACGAGAGGAAAAGTATTGAGAATGGATGGCTTCGAGAATCTAATACTAACAGAACCGATATAGAGTAAGAGACACAGGGGAAAACAGCGTGATGAGATTAAACAAGTAGGCGAGGTTTGGGAGTGATACGAGAGGAAAAGTATTGAGAATGGATGGCTTCGAGAATCTAATACTAACAGAACCGATAGAGAGTAAGAGACACAGGGGAAAACAGCGTGATGAGATTAAACAAGTAGGCGAGGTTTGGGAGAGATACGAGAGGAAAAGTATTGAGAATGGATGGCTTCGAGAATCTAATACTAACAGAACCGGTTATAGGCTAAGGGAGTCAGGGAAAACAGCGTGATGACATTAAACAAGTAGGCGGGGTTTGGGAGAGATACGAGCGGAAAAGTATTGAGAATGGATGCTTCGAGAATCTAATACTAACAGAACCGATATAGGGTAAGAGAGTCAGGGGAAATAAACGTGATGAGATTAAACAAGTAGGCGAGGTTTGGGGAAGATACGAGAGGAAAAGTATTGAGAATGGATGGCTTCGAGAATCTAATACTAACAGAACCGATATAGGGTAAGGGAGTCAGGGGAAAACAGCGTGATGACATTAAACAAGTAGGCGGGGTTTGGGAGAGATACGAGAGGAAAAGTATTGAGAATGGATAGCTTCGAGAATCTAATACTAACAGAACCGATATAGGGTAAGGGAGTCGGGGGAAAACAGCGTGATGAATTAAACAAGTAGGCGAGGTTTGGGAGAGATACGAGAGGAAATGTATTGAGAATGGATGGCTTCGAGAATCTAATACTAACAGAACCGATATAGGGTAAGGAAGTCAGGGGAAATAAACGTGATGAGATTAAACAAGTAGGCGTGGTTTGGGAGAAGTACGAGAGGGAAAAGTATTGAGAATGGATGGCTTCGAGAATCCTAATACTAACAGAACCGATATAGGGTAAGGGAGTCGGGAAATCAGCGTGATGACATTAAACAAGTAGGCGGGGTTTGGGAGAGATACGAGCGGAAAAGTATTGAGAATGGATGGCTTCGAAGAATCTAATACTAACAGAACCGATATAGGGTAAGGGAGTCAGGGGAAAACAGCGTGATGACATTAAACAAGTAGGCGGGGTTTGGGAGGAAGATACGAGAGAAAAGTATTGAGAATGGATGGCTTCGAGAATCTAATACTAACAGAACCGATATAGGGTAAGGAGTCGGAAAACAGCGTGATGAGATTAAACAAGTAGGCGGGGTTTGAATACGAGAAGGAAAAGTATTGAAATGGATGGCAAAGTCTAATACCCAACAGAACCGATATAGGGTAAGGAGTCAGGGGAAAACAGCGTGATGAGATTAAACAAGTAGGCGAGGTTTGGGAGAGATACGAGAGGAAAAGTATTGAGAATGAGTGGCTTCGAGAATCTAATACTAACAGAACCGATATAGGGTAAGAGAGTCGGGAAATAAACGTGATGAGATTAAACAAGTAGGCGAGGTTTGGGAGAGATACGAGAGGAAAAGTATTGAGAATGGATGACTGAGAATCTAATACTAACAGAACCGATATAGGGTAAGGAGTCAGGGGAAATCTGGCGTGATGACATTAAGCAAGTAGGCGGGGTTTGGGAGAGATACGAGCGGAAAAGTATTGAGAATGGATGGCTTCGAGAATCTAATACTAACCGAACCGATATAGGGTAAGAGAGTCAGGGGAAATCAGCGTGATGAGATTAAACAAGTAGGCGAGGTTTGGGAGATACGAGAGGAAAAGCATTGAGAATGGATGGCTTCGAGAATCTAATACTAACAGAAACCGATATAGGGTAAGAGAGTCAGGGGAAATAAACGTGATGAGATTAAACAAGTAGGCGAGGTTTGGGAGAGATGAGAGGAAAGTATTGAGAATGGATGGCTTCGAGAATCTAATACTAACAGAACCGATATAGGTAAGGAGTCAGGGGGAAAACAGCGTGATGACATTAAACAAGTAGGCGGCTTGGGAGAGATACGAGAGGAAAAGTATTGAGAATGGATGGCTTTCGAGAATCTAATACTAACAGAACCGATATAGGTAAGGGAGTCAGGGAAAACAGCGTGATGAGATTAAACAAGTAGGCGAGGTTTGGGAGAGATACGAGAGGGAAATGTATTGAGAATGGATGGCTTCGAGAATCTAATACTAACAGAACCGATATAGGGTAAGAGAGTCAGGGGAACAAAACGTGATGAGATTAAACAAGTAGGCGTGGTTTGGGAGAGATACGAGAGGAAAAGTATTGAGAATGGATGGCTTCGAGAATCTAATACTAACAGAACCGATATAGGGTAAGGGAGTCAGGGGAAATCAGCGTGATGACATTAAACAAGTAGGCGGGGTTTGGGAGAGATACGAGCGGAAAAGTATTGAGAATGGATGGCTTCGAGAATCTAATACTAACAGAACCGATAGGTAGGAGTCAGGGGAAAACAGCGTGATGACATTAAACAAGTAGGCGGGTTTGGGGGGAGAGATACGAGAGGAAAAGTATTGAGAATGGATGGCTTCGAGAATCTAATACTAACAGAACCGATATAGGGGTAAGGGAGTCAGGGAAAACAGCGTGATGAGATTAAACAAGTAGGCGGGGCTTGGGAGAGATACGAGAGGAAAAGTATTGAGAATGGATGCTTCGAGAATCTAATAACAGAACCGATATAGGGGTAAGGAGTCAGGGGAAAACAGCGTGGAGCGTAGAGATTAAACAAGTAGGCGAGGTTCATAGACAGACACGAGAGGATAAAAAAGCATTTAGAACGATGGGGTTCGGAGAACCTATCATACTACTAACTATACAGTAATATATTCATAAACAACCGTGGATGAGATCATGCATGTCGGGAAAAAGGAGGTTCAGGGGGGAGGATGTCATTTTTGCAGAGGATTGTCTTTTCATCGATACTATCAATTTCTGGACAATCCAATTACCACTAACAGAACCGGATATAGGTAAGGGAGTCAGGGGAAATCAGCGTGATGACATTAAACAAGTAGGCGGGGTTTGGGAGAGATACGAGCGAAAGTATTGAGAATGGATGGCTTCGAGAATCTAATACTAACCGAACCGATATAGGGTAAGAGAGTCAGGGGAAATCAGCGTGATGAGATTAAACAAGTAGGCGAGGTTTGGGAGAGATACGAGAGGAAAAGTATTGAGAATGGATGGCTTCGAGAATCTAATACTAACAGAACCGATATAGGGTAAGGGAGTCAGGGGAAAACAGCGTGATGAGATTAAACAAGTAGGCGAGGTTTGGGAGAGATACGAGAGGAAAAGTATTGAGAATGGATGGCTTCGAGAATCTAATACTAACAGAACCGATATAGGGTAAGAGAGTCAGGGGAAATAAACGTGATGAGATTAAACAAGTAGGCGAGGTTTGGGAGAGATACGAGAGGAAAAGTATTGAGAATGGATGGCTTCGAGAATCTAATACTAACAGAACCGATATAGGGTAAGGGAGTCAGGGGAAATCAGCGTGATGACATTAAACAAGTAGGCGGGGTTTGGGAGAGATACGAGCGGAAAAGTATTGAGAATGGATGGCTTCGAGAATCTAATACTAACAGAACCGATATAGGGTAAGGGAGTCAGGGGAAAACAGCGTGATGACATTAAACAAGTAGGCGGGGTTTGGGAGAGATACGAGAGGAAAAGTATTGAGAATGGATGGCTTCGAGAATCTAATACTAACAGAACCGATATAGGGTAAGGGAGTCAGGGGAAAACAGCGTGATGAGATTAAACAAGTAGGCGGGGTTTGGGAGAGATACGAGAGGAAAAGTATTGAGAATGGATGGCTTCGAGAATCTAATACTAACAGAACCGATATAGGGTAAGTGAGTCAGGGGAAAACAGCGTGATGACATTAAACAAGTAGGCGGGGTTTGGGAGAGATACGAGCGGAAAAGTATTGAGAATGGATGGCTTCGAGAATCTAATAATAACAGAACCGATATAGGGTAAGGGAGTCAGGGGAAAACAGCGTGATGAGATTAAACAAGTAGGCGGGGTTTGGGAGAGATACGAGAGGAAAAGTATTGAGAATGGATGGCTTCGAGAATCTAATACTAACAGAACCGATATAGGGTAAGTGAGTCAGGGGAAAACAGCGTGATGACATTAAACAAGTAGGCGGGGTTTGGGAGAGATACGAGATTAAAAGTATTGAGAATGGATGGCTTCGAGAATCTAATACTAACAGAACCGATATAGAGTAAGAGACACAGGGGAAAACAGCGTGATGAGATTAAACAAGTAGGCGAGGTTTGGGAGAGATACGAGAGGAAAAGTATTGAGAATGGATGGCTTCGAGAATCTAATACTAACAGAACCGATTTAGAGTAAGAGACACAGGGGAAATCAGCGTGATGAGATTAAACAAGTAGGCGAGGTTTTGGAGAGATACGCGGAAAAGTATTGAGAATGGATGGCTTCGAGAATCTAATACTAACAGAACCGATATAGGGTAAGAGAGTCAGGGGAAATCAGCGTGATGAGATTAAACAAGTAGGCGAGGTTTGGGAGAGATACGAGAGGAAAAGTATTGAGAATGGATGGCTTCGAGAATCTAATACTAACAGAACCGTTAAACGGTAAGCGAGTCAGGGGAAAACAGCGTGATGAGATTAAACAAGTAGGCGAGGTTTGGGAGAGATACGAGAGGAAAAGTATTGAGAATGGATGGCTTCGAGAATCTAATACTAACAGAACCGATTTAGAGTAAGAGACACAGGGGAAATCAGCGTGATGAGATTAAACAAGTAGGCGAGGTTTTGGAGAGATACGCGGAAAAGTATTGAGAATGTATGGCTTCGAGAATCTAATACTAACAGAACCGATATAGGGTAAGAGAGTCAGGGGAAATCAGCGTGATGAGATTAAACAAGTAGGCGAGGTTTGGGAGAGATACGAGAGGAAAAGTATTGAGAATGGATGGCTTCGAGAATCTAATACTAACAGAACCGATTTAGAGTAAGAGACACAGGGGAAATCAGCGTGATGAGATTAAACAAGTAGGCGAGGTTTTGGAGAGATACGCGGAAAAGTATTGAGAATGGATGGCTTCGAGAATCTAATACTAACAGAACCGATATAGGGTAAGAGAGTCAGGGGAAATCAGCGTGATGAGATTAAACAAGTAGGCGAGGTTTGGGAGAGATACGAGAGGAAAAGTATTGAGAATGGATGGCTTTCGAGAATCTAATACTAACAGAACCGATTTAGAGTAAGAGACACAGGGGAAATCAGCGTGATGAGATTAAACAAGTAGGCGAGGTTTTGGAGAGATACGCGGAAAAGTATTGAGAATGTATGGCTTCGAGAATCTAATACTAACAGAACCGATATAGGGTAAGAGAGTCAGGGGAAATCAGCGTGATGAGATTAAACAAGTAGGCGAGGTTTGGGAGAGATACGAGAGGAAAAGTATTGAGAATGGATGGCTTCGAAAATCTAATACTAACAGAACCGATATAGGGTAAGAGAGTCAGGGGAAATCAGCGTGATGAGATTAAACAAGTAGGCGAGGTTTGGGAGAGATACGAGAGGAAAAGTATTGAGAATGTATGGCTTCGAGAATCTAATACTAACAGAACCGATATAGGGTAAGAGAGTCAGGGGAAATCAGCGTGATGAGATTAAACAAGTAGGCGAGGTTTGGGAGAGATACGAGAGGAAAAGTATTGAGAATGGATGGCTTCGAGAATCTAATACTAACAGAACCGATATAGGGTAAGAGAGTCAGGGGAAATCAGCGTGATGAGATTAAACAAGTAGGCGAGGTTTGGGAGAGATACGAGAGGAAAAGTATTGAGAATGGATGGCTTCGAGAATCTAATACTAACAGAACCGATATAGGGTAAGAGAGTCAGGGGAAATGAGCGTGATGAGATTAAACAAGTAGGCGAGGTTTGGGAGAGATACGAGAGGAAAAGTATTGAGAATGGATGGCTTCGAGAATCTAATACTAACAGGACCGATATAGGGTAAGAGAGTCAGGGGAAATAAGCGTGATGAGATTAAACAAGTAGGAGAGTTTTGGGAGAGATACGAGAGGAAAAGTATTGAGAATGGATGGCTTCGAGAATCATACTAACAGAACCGATATAGGGTAAGAGAGTCAGGAAAACAGCGTGATGAGATTAAACAAGTAGGCGAGGTTTGAAGTGCAAGGAAAAGTGTGAGGAATGTATGGCTTCGAGAATCTAATACTAACAGAACCGATATAGGGTAAGAGAGTCAGGGAAATCAGCGTGATGAGATTAAACAAGTAGGCGAGGTTTGGGAGAGATACAAGAGGAAGAAGTATTGAGAATGGATGGCTTCGAGAATCTAATACTAACAGAACCGATTTAGAGTAAGAGACACAGGGGGAATCAGCGTGATGAGATTAAACAAGTAGGCGAGGTTTTGGAGAGATACGCGGAAAAGTATTGAGAATGTATGGCTTCGAGAATCTAATACTAACAGAACCGATATAGGGTAAGAGAGTCAGGGGAAATCAGCGTGATGAGATTAAACAAGTAGGCGAGGTTTGGGAGAGATACGAGAGGAAAAGTATTGAGAATGTATGGCTTCGAGAATCTAATAGAACCGATATAGGGTAAGAGAGTCAGGGAAATCAGCGTGATGAGATTAAACAAGTAGGCGAGGTTTGGGAGAGATACGAGAGGGAAAAGTATTGAGAATGGATGGCTTCGAGAATCTAATACTAACAGAACCGATATAGGGTAAGAGAGTCAGGGGAAATCAGCGTGATGAGATTAAACAAGTAGGTGAAGTTTGGGAGAGATACGAGAGGGAAAAGTATTGAGAATGGATGGCTTCGAGAATCTAATACTAACAGAACCGATATAAGGATTAGAGGAATCAGGGGAAATCAGCGTGATGAGGAATTAAACAGTAGGCGAGGTTTGGGAAGATACGAGAGGAAAAGTATTGAGAATGGATGGCTTCGAGAATCTAATACTAACAGAACCGATATAGGGTAAGAGAGTCCCGGGGAAATCAGTGATGAGATTAAGCAAGTAGGCGAGGTTTGGGAGATACGAAGAAGAAGTATTGAGAATGGATGGCTTCGAGAATCTAATACTAACAGAACCGATATAGGGTAAGGAAGAGAGTCAGCAGGAAAACAGCGTGATGAGATTAAACAAGTAGGCGATGTTTAGGAGAGATACGAGAGGAAAGATATTGAGAATGTATGGCTTCGAGAATCTAATACTAACAGAACCAGTAAACAAATTGCAGAAGTCAGGGAAATCAATAGCTGATGAGATTAAACAAGTAGGCGAGGTTTGGGAGAGATACAGAGGAAGAATATTGAGAATGGATGGCCCTTCGAGAATCTAATACTAACAGAACAGATTTAGAGTAAGAGACACAGGGGAAATCAGCGTGATGAGATTAAACAAGTAGGCGAGGTTTTGGAGAGATACGCGGAAAAGTATTGAGAATGTATGGCTTCGAGAATCTAATACTAACAGAACCGATATAGGGTAAGAGAGTCAGGGGAAATCAGCGTGATGAGATTAAACAAGTAGGCGAGGTTTGGGAGAGATACGAGAGGAAAAGAATTGAGAATCGATGGCTTCGAGAATCTAATACTAACAGAACCGATATAGGGTAAGAGAGTCAGGGGAAATCAGCGTGATGAGATTAAACAAGTAGGCGAGGTTTGGGAGAGATACGAGAGGAAAAGTATTGAGAATGTATGGCTTCGAGAATCTAATACTAACAGAACCGATATAGGGTAAGAGAGTCAGGGGAAATCAGCGTGATGAGATTAAACAAGTAGGCGAGGTTTGGGAGAGATACGAGAGGAAAAGTATTGAGAATGGATGGCTTCGAGAATCTAATACTAACAGAACCGATATAGGGTAAGAGAGTCAGGGGAAAACAGCGTGATGAGATTAAACAAGTAGGCGAGGTTTGGGAGAGATACGAGAGGAAAAGTATTGAGAATGTATGGCTTCGAGAATCTAATACTAACAGAACCGATATAGGGTAAGAGAGTCAGGGGAAATCAGCGTGATGAGATTAAACAAGTAGGCGAGGTTTGGGAGAGATACGAGAGGAAAAGTATTGAGAATGGATGGCTTCGAGAATCTAATACTAACAGAACCGATATAGGGTAAGAGTGTCAGGGGAAATCAGCGTGATGAGATTAAACAAGTAGGCGAGGTTTGGGAGAGATACGAGAGGAAAAGTATTGAGAATGGATGGCTTCGAGAATCTAATACTAACAGAACCGATTTAGAGTAAGAGACACAGGGGAAATCAGCGTGATGAGATTAAACAAGTAGGCGAGGTTTTGGAGAGATACGCGGAAAAGTATTGAGAATGGATGGCTTCGAGAATCTAATACTAACAGAACCGATATAGGGTAAGAGAGTCAGGGGAAATCAGCGTGATGAGATTAAACAAGTAGGCGAGGTTTGGGAGAGATACGAGAGGAAAAGTATTGAGAATGTATGGCTTCGAGAATCTAATACTAACAGAACCGATATAGGGTAAGAGAGTCAGGGGAAATCAGCGTGATGAGATTAAACAAGTAGGCGAGGTTTGGGAGAGATACGAGAGGAAAAGTATTGAGAATGTATGGCTTCGAGAATCTAATACTAACAGAACCGATATAGGGTAAGAGAGTCAGGGGAAATCAGCGTGATGAGATTAAACAAGTAGGCGAGGTTTGGGAGAGATACGAGAGGAAAAGTATTGAGAATGTATGGCTTCGAGAATCTAATACTAACAGAACCGATATAGGGTAAGAGAGTCAGGGGAAATCAGCGTGATGAGATTAAACAAGTAGGCGAGGTTTGGGAGAGATACGAGAGGAAAAGTATTGAGAATGGATGGCTTCGAGAATCTAATACTAACAGAACCGATATAGGGTAAGAGAGTCAGGGGAAATCAGCGTGATGAGATTAAACAAGTAGGCGAGGTTTGGGAGAGATACGAGAGGAAAAGTATTGAGAATGGATGGCTTCGAGAATCTAATACTAACAGAACCGATATAGGGTAAGAGAGTCAGGGGAAATCAGCGTGATGAGACTAAACAAGTAGGCGAGGTTTGGAGAGATACGAGAGGAAAAGTGTGAGAATGGATGAAACTGAAGATCAATATACTCGAACCGATATAGGGTAAGGAAGTCGAGGAAAACAGCGTGATGAGATTAAACAAATGGGCGATGTTTGGGAGAGATACGAGAGGAAAAATATTGAGAAGATAATATAACTGAAAATCCTGACCACTAATAGAACCGATATAGGGTAAGAGGTGAAATCAGCGTGATGGAGATTAAACAAGTAGGCGAGGTTTGGAGAGATACGAGAAAAGTATTGAGAATGGATGCTTCCGAATCTAATACTAACAGAACCAGTTGATAAAGACGCAGGGGAAATCAGTGAGATTAAACAAGTAGGCGAGGTTTTGAGATACGCGGAAAAGTATTGAGAATGTATGGCTTTAGGAATCTAATACTAACAGAACCGATGGAGTAGAAGTCGGGGAAATGGCGCGGGTAAAGGATTAAACAGTAGGCAGGAGGTTTGAGGAGATACGAGAGGAAAGAATTGAGAATGGATGGCTTCGAGGAATCCTGTCCTTCAGCAGAACCGATATAGGGTAATGAGGTCGAGGGAGAAATCGACGATGAGATTAAACAAGTGAGGCGAGTTTGGAAAGTATACTGAGAGGAAAGAAGTATTGAGAATGTATGACGAGGAATCTAATACTAACAGAACCGATATAGGGTAAGAGAGTCAGGAAATCAGCGTGATGAGATTAAACAAGTAGGCAGAGGTTTGGGAGAGATACGAGAGGAAAAGTATTGAGAATGGATGGCTTCCGAGAATCTATTATGAATGATATAGAGGTAGAGAGTCGGAAATCGTGATGAGATTAGAGCAAGTAGGCGAGGTTTGGGGAGGAATACGAGAGGAAAAGTATTGAAGAGAATGGATGGCTTCAAAGGAATCTAATGCTAACGAACCGATATAGGGTAAGAGAGTCGGGAAATCAGCGTGATGAGATTAAACAAGTAGGCGAGGTTTGGGAGAGATACGAGAGGAAAAGTATTGAGAATGGATGGCCCAGATATTATAACCTGAACCGATTTAGAGTAGAACGGGAAAGCGGCGTGATGAGATTAAACAAGTAGGCGAGGTTTGGGAGAGATACGAGAGAAAAATCATTGAAGAATGTGTAATGAAGATCCTAGTGCACAACAAGAACCGATATAGGGTAAGAAGGTCAATCAGCGTGATGAGATTAAACAAGTAGGCGAGGTTTGGGGAGAGATACGAGGAGGAAAAGAAATTGAGAATGGAGTGCTTCGAGAATCTAGCCACAACAGAACCGATATAGGGTAAAGAGAGTCAGGGAAATGGCGCGTGATGAGATTAAAGCAAGTAGGCATGAGGTTTGGGAGAGATACGAGAGAAAAATGTGAGAATGTATGGCTTCGAGAATCTAATACTAACAGAACCGATACAGGGTAAGAGAGTCAGGGGAAATCAGCGTGATGAGATTAAACAAGTAGGCGAGGCTTGGGGAGAGATACGAGAGGAAAAGCATTGAGAATGATGGCTTCGAGAATCTAATACTAACAGAACCGATATAGGTAAGAGTCAGGGAAATCAGCGATGAGATTAAACAAGTAGGCGAGGTTTGGGAGAGATACGAGAGGAAAAGTATTGAGAATGGATGGCTTCGAGAATCTAATACTAACAGAACCGATATAGGTAAGAGAGAGTCAGGGGAAATCAGCGTGATGAGATTAAACAAGTAGGCGAGGTTTGGGAGAGATATGAGAGGAAAGTATTGAGAATGGATGGCTTCGAGAATCTAATACTAACAGAACCGATATAGGGTAAGAGAGTCGTGGGGAAATCATGACGACAGATTAAACAAGTAGGCGAGGTTTGGGAGAGATACGAGAGGAAAGTATTGAGGAATGTATGGCTTCGAGAATCTAATACTAACAGAACCGATATAGGGTAAGAGAGTCAGGGGGAAATCAGCGTGATGAGATTAAACAAGTAGGCGAGGTTTGGGAGAGATACGAGAGGAAAAGTATTGAGAATGGATGGTTTGAGAATCTAATACTAACAGAACCGATATAGGGTAAGAGAGTCAGGGAAATCAGCGTGATGAGATTAAACAAGTAGGCGAGGTTTGGGAGAGATACGAGAGGAAAAGTATGTCAGGGGAAATCAGCGTGATGAGATTAAACAAGTAGGCGAGGTTTGGGAGAGATACGAGAGGAAAAGTATTGAGAATGGATGGCTGAGAATCTAATACTAACAGAACCGATATAGGGTAAGAGAGTCAGGGAAAACAGCGTGATGAGATTAAACAAGTAGGCGTTTGGGAGAGATACGAGAGGAAAAGTATTGAGAATGTCTGGCTTCGAGAATCTAATACTAACAGAACCGATATAGGGTAAGAGAGTCAGGGGAAATCAAAGGTGATGAGATTAAACAAGTAGGCGAGGCTTGGGAGAGATACGAGAGGAAAAGTATTGAGAATGGATGGCTTCGAGAATCTAATACTAACAGAACCGATTTAGAGTAAGAGACACAGGGAAATCAGCGTGATGAGATTAAACAAGCAGGCGAGGTTTTGAGAGATACGCGGAAAAGTATTGAGAATGCATGGCTTCGAGAATCTAACAATAGAACCGATATAGGTAAGAGAGTCAGGGAAATCACAGGATGAGATTAAACAAGCAGGCGAGGTTTGGGAGAGATACGAGAGGAAAATAAATTGAGAATGGATGGCTTCGAGAATCTGGCCACTAACAGAACCGATATAGGGTAATAGAGTCAGGGGAAATCAGCGTGATGAGATTAAACAAGTAGGCGAGGTTTGGGGAGAGATACGAGAGGAAAAGTATTGAGAATGTGGGGACATTTTGAGAATCAATACTAACAGAACCGATATAGGGTAAGAGAGTCAGGGAAATCAGCGTGATGAGATTAAACAAGTAGAAGAGGTTTGGGAGAGATACGAGAGGAAAAGTATTGAGAATGGATGGGCTTCGAGAATCTAATACTAACAGAACCGATATAGGGTAAGAGAGTCAGGGGAAATCAGCGTGATGAGATTAAACAAGTAGGCGAGGTTTGGGAGAGCTACGAGGAGGAAAAGTATTGAGAATGGATGGCTTCGAGAATCTAATACTAACAGAACCGATATAGGGTAAGAGAGTCAGGGAAATCAGCGTGATGAGATTAAACAAGTAGGCGAGGTTTGGGAGAGATACGAGAGGAAAAGTATTGAGAATGGATGGCTTCGAGAATCTAATACTAACAGAACCGATTTAGAGTAAGAGACACAGGGGAAAGCAGCGTGATGAGATTAAACAAGTAGGCGAGGTTTGGGAGAGATACGAGAGGAAAAGTATTGAGAATGTATGGCTTCGAGAATCTAATTCTAACAGAACCGATATAGGTAAGAGAGTCAGAAATCAGCGTGATGAGATTAAACAAGCAGGCGAGGTTTGAGGAGATACGAGAGGAAAAGAATTGAGAATGGATGGCTTCGAGAATCTAATAACACCAGAACCGATATAGGGTAAGAGAGTCAGGGGAAATCATGTGATGAGATTAAACAAGTAGGCGAGGTTTGGGAGATACGAGAGAGGAAAAGCATTGAGAACAGCGTGGCTTCGAGAATCTAATACTAACAGAACCGATACAGGGTAAGAGAGTCAGGGGAAATCAGCGTGATGAGATTAAACAAGTAGGCGAGGTTTGGGAGAGATACGAGAGGAAAAGTATTGAGAATGGATGGCTTCGAGAATCTAATACTAACAGAACCGATATAGGGTAAGAGT
This sequence comes from Ascarosepion bandense, assembly GCA_037127315.1. Classification (NCBI taxonomy): domain Eukaryota; kingdom Metazoa; phylum Mollusca; class Cephalopoda; order Sepiida; family Sepiidae; genus Ascarosepion; species Ascarosepion bandense. Next base: position 3,003,285 of record JBBBDQ010000895.1, on the reverse strand, counting down.
TAGGGGAAATCAGCGTGATGAGATTAAACAAGTAGGCGAGGTTTGGGAGAGATACGAGAGGAAAAGTATTGAGAATGGATGGCTTCGAGAATCTAATACTAACAGAACCGATATAGGGTAAGAGAGTCAGGGGAAATCAGCGTGATGAGATTAAACAAGTAGGCGAGGTTTGGGAGAGATACGAGAGGAAAAGTATTGAGAATGGATGGCTTCGAGAATCTAATACTAACAGAACCGATTTAGAGTAAGAGACACAGGGGAAATCAGCGTGATGAGATTAAACAAGTAGGCGAGGTTTGGGAGAGATACGAGAGGAAAAGTATTGAGAATGGATGGCTTCGAGAATCTAATACTAACAGAACCGATTTAGAGTAAGAGACACAGGGGAAATCAGCGTGATGAGATTAAACAAGTAGGCGAGGTTTGGGAGAGATACGAGAGGAAAAGTATTGAGAATGGATGGCTTCGAGAATCTAATACTAACAGAACGGATATAGGGTAAGAGAGTCAGGGGAAATCAGCGTGATGAGATTAAACAAGTAGGCGAGGTTTGGGAGAGATACGAGAGGAAAAGTATTGAGAATGGATGGCTTCGAGAATCTAATACTAACAGAACCGATATAGGAAAAGAGACACAGGGAAAAGCAGCGTGATGAGATTAAACAAGTAGGCGCGGTTTGGGAGAGATACGAGAGGAAAAGTATTGAGAATGGATGGCTTCGAGAATCTAATACTAACAGAACCGATATAGAGTAAGAGACACAGGGGAAAACAGCGTGATGAGATTAAACAAGTAGGCGAGGTTTGGGAAAGATACGAGAGGAAAAGTATTGAGAATGGATGGCTTCGAGAATCTAATACTAACAGAACCGATTTAGAGTAAGAGACACAGGGGAAATCAGCGTGATGAGATTAAACAAGTAGGCGAGGTTTTGGAGAGATACGCGGAAAAGTATTGAGAATGGATGGCTTCGAGAATCTAATACTAACAGAACCGATATAGGGTAAGAGAGTCAGGGGAAATCAGCGTGATGAGATTAAACAAGTAGGCGAGGTTTGGGAGAGATACGAGAGGAAAAGTATTGAGAATGGATGGCTTCGAGAATCTAATACTAACAGAACCGTTAAACGGTAAGCGAGTCAGGGGAAAACAGCGTGATGAGATTAAACAAGTAGGCGAGTTTTGGGAGAGATACGGGAGGAAAAGTATTGAGAATGGATAGCTTCCAGAATCTAATACTAACAGAACCGATATAGGGTAAGCGAGTCAGGGGAAAACAGCGTGATGAGATTAAACAAGTAGGCGAAGTTTGGGAGAGATACGAGAGGAAAAGTATTGAGAATGGATGGCTTCCAGAATCTAATACTAACAGAACCGATATAGGGTCAGAGAGTCAGGGGAAATCAGCGTGATGAGATTAAACAAGTAGGCGAGGTTTGGGAGAGATACGAGAGGAAAAGTATTGAGAATGGATGGCTTCGAGAATCTAATACTAACAGAACCGTTAAACGGTAAGCGAGTCAGGGGAAACAGCGTGATGAGATTAAACAAGTAGGCGAGTTTTGGGAGAGATACGGGAGGAAAAGTATTGAGAATGGATAGCTTCCAGAATCTAATACTAACAGAACCGATATAGGGTAAGCGAGTCAGGGGAAAACAGCGTGATGAGATTAAACAAGTAGGCGAAGTTTGGGAGAGATACGAGAGGAAAAGTATTGAGAATGTATGGCTTCGAGAATCTAATACTAACAGAACCGATATAGGGTAAGAGAGTCAGGGGAAATCAGCGTGATGAGATTAAACAAGTAGGCGAGGTTTGGGAGAGATACGAGAGGAAAAGTATTGAGATGGATGGCTTCGAGAATCTAATACTAACAGAACCGATTTAGAGTAAGAGACACAGGGGAAATCAGCGTGATGAGATTAAACAAGTAGGCGAGGTTTTGGAGAGATACGCGGAAAAGTATTGAGAATGGATGGCTTCGAGAATCTAATACTAACAGAACCGATATAGGGTAAGAGAGTCAGGGGAAATCAGCGTGATGAGATTAAACAAGTAGGCGAGGTTTGGGAGAGATACGAGAGGAAAAGTATTGAGAATGGATGGCTTCGAGAATCTAATACTAACAGAACCGATATAGGGTAAGAGAGTCAGGGGAAATCAGCGTGATGAGATTAAACAAGTAGGCGAGGTTTGGGAGAGATACGAGAGGAAAAGTATTGAGAATGGATGGCTTCGAGAATCTAATACTAACAGAACCGATATAGGGTAAGAGAGTCAGGGGAAATCAGCGTGATGAGATTAAACAAGTAGGCGAGGTTTGGGAGAGATACGAGAGGAAAAGTATTGAGAATGGATGGCTTCGAGAATCTAATACTAACAGAACCGTTAAACGGTAAGCGAGTCAGGGGAAAACAGCGTGATGAGATTAAACAAGTAGGCGAGTTTTGGGAGAGATACGGGAGGAAAAGTATTGAAAATGGATAGCTTCCAGAATCTAATACTAACAGAACCGATATAGGGTAAGCGAGTCAGGGGAAAACAGCGTGATGAGATTAAACAAGTAGGCGAAGTTTGGGAGAGATACGAGAGGAAAAGTATTGAGAATGTATGGCTTCGAGAATCTAATACTAACAGAACCGATATAGGGAAAGAGACACAGGGAAAATCAGCGTGATGAGATTAAACAAGTAGGCGAGGTTTGGGAGAGATACGAGAGGAAAAGTATTGAGAATGGATGGCTTCGAGATTCTAATACTAACAGAACCGATCTAGGGTAAGAGAGTCAGGGGAAAACAGCGTGATGAGATTAAACAATTAGGCGAGGTTTGGGAGAGATACGAGAGGAAAAGTATTGAGAATGGATGGCTTCTTGAATCTTATACTAACAGAAACGATATAGGGTAAGAGAGTCAGGGGAAAACAGCGTGATGACATTAAACAAGTAGGCGAGGTTTGGGAGAGATACGAGAGGAAAAGTATTGAGAATGGATGGCTTCGAGATTCTAATACTAACAGAACCGATCTAGGGTAAGAGAGTCAGGGGAAAACAGCGTGATGAGATTAAACAAGTAGGCGAGGTTTGCGAGAGATACGAGAGGAAAAGTATTGAGAATGGATGGCATCGAGAATCTAATACTAACAGAAACGATATAGGGTAAGAGAGTCAGCGGAAAACAGCGTGATGACATTAAACAAGTAGGCGAGGTTTGGGAGAGATACGAGAGGAAAAGTATTGAGAATGGATGGCTTCTTGAATCTAATACTAACAGAACCGATATACGGAAAGAGACACAGGGAAAAGCAGCGTGATAAGATTAAACAAATAGGCGAGGTTTGGGAGAGATATATAGAGGAAAATTATTGAGAGTGACAAATAATAGGGCAAGTGGAAGTCCATGATCGTTTACGTCCTGAAAGGCCACGGCACATTAAATAGATTCTGTATTTTTTAGGGGGGGGTATTATATCTTTATTCCTTATTGATTAACTTCCTTTCAAAATGCGTATTATATTTCGTCGGAAAAATTTTATATGATTTAACGGTTCTCATATGATGAAAGCCTGCGTATTATACACTATTATTTCGTAGTTTTCTTACACATACTATATCTTTATTTCAGGGATTACATACAACTCTCTGTTTAAGACGGCTTACAGAGAGTTCACACCAAAATACCGGGTCTTGTACGATCTTTGAAGTTAAGCAACGTCGATATTGCTCAGTACTTAGATGGGAATATCAGGTGCTGTAAGCTTCGATATGTGGTTGTAATGTTTAATGGCTCGGAGTTGTTAATCAGAGAACCGAGTTCCAATTCCAGTTGGGTTCGTTATATTCACTTACCCGCAAATACCCTTGGGTAAGGTATCAATCGATTTCTTCTCCCCCATCTATGGGCTAATTAGTAAGATTTGTATCACTAAAAGCATTATTGGATACCGTTGTCAGATCTGGTGAGGCGTTCCTGCTATTCATCTCAGTGTTCTCGACAGGCTCCAATGGAGAATCTGTAATGTTATTTGTACCGACCTGGCAGCTCGACTCCAGCCACTTACCCACCGGCGGAATGTGGCTTTCCGCTGTCTATGTTATAAATATTTTCATGGCTTCTGCTCCGACGAAATTGTGTCATTGGTTCCCAGTCCTCAAGAATTTACTCGTGCAACCAGACTGGCCTTTTGCAGTTAAATCAATCAAATGCAGCCGACAATTCTACTCCAGTCGCTTCTTTCCTCGCACTTCCCCACTGTGGAAATCCTTTCCGTATACTCACGTTCCTGACAGCTAAAAGCTCTTGGAATTTAAATGCAATGTCAATTCACATCTCTTATCCACTTGACTCCAGTCCTTTCTACATCATCCTGTATATCTTATTCTTTTCCTATCTCTCTACCGTCGCAACTGTCTTCACACTTGTATTTTAATCCATCTCTTGCCCTTTCTCTGACACCCCCTGTAACTGGTTCGTCTTTCTTTTCACTCTCCCTTTGCCTAAATTTTACTGTTATGTAGCCCTCTGCCCATCAGTGGCGGTACCGCTTTGCTTTGGGTGAAACGTCAAAAAAAAAAAAATTCATAACTTTTAAAACCCTGTTCAATGGCGTATATATTATACAAAATTATTTTTAAATTGGTTAAATATATTGTATATTTGTTTTAGTGAATATTTATTTATAAAGCATTGTTTAAGAGTACGTATTCTACAGTATTATTTTGTATATTCGTTGACAATATTCGTTGACAATATTCGTTCTTTCAGGGATTCCTTAGTTTAAGACTCTGTCCCAGGGTGTGTATTATAAATAGTTTAAAATATAATTGAAAATAATGTGGATTATTTTCATCAGGTTTTCACTTAAATAGCTTTGTTTAAAAGTGCGTACTATGCAACGTTATTTCTTATTTGGCTTAAAATATTATATATTTGGTGGATTCCTTCCATAAAACCCTTAGTCATAAATGTGTATCAAACAACTATTAATTTGTATTTTATTGGAAATATTTATTTGTATCAGGGATTTCTTACTTACATGGATCTCTTTAGTTGTACGTATTCTACGAGGGTCATTCAATAAATAAGGTGAATTTTCGGGATAAGGGCTTCTACGAGGGTCATTCAATAAATAAGGTGAATTTTTCGGTATAAGGATTCCTACGAGTGTCATTCAATAAATAAGGTGAATTTTTCGGTATCAGGACTTCTACGAGGGTCATTCAATAAATAAGGTGAATTTTTCGGTATCAGGACTTCTACGAGGGTCATTCAATAAATAAGGTGAATTTTTCGGTATAAGGACTTCTACGAGGGTCATTCAATAAATAAGGTGAATTTTTCGGTATTAGGACTTCTACGAGGGTCATTCAATAAATAAGGTGAATTTTTCGGGATAAGGACTTCTACGAGGGTCATTCAATAAATAAGATGAATTTTTCGGGATAAGGACTTCTACGAGGGTCATTCAATATATAAGGTGAATTTTTCGGGATAAGGACTTCTACGAGGGTCATTCAATAAATAAGGTGAATTTTTCGGGATAAGGACTTCTACGAGGGTCATTCAATAAATAAGGTGAATTTTTCGGGATAAGGACTTCTACGAGGGTCATTCAATAAATAAGATGAATTTTTCGGTATAAGGACTTCTACGAGGGTCATTCAATATATAAGGTGAATTTTTCGGATAAGGACTTCTACGAGGGTCATTCAATAAATAAGGTGAATTTTTCGGTATAAGGACTTCTACGAGGGTCATTCAATAAATAAGGTGAATTTTTCGGTATAAGGATTCCTACGAGTGTCATTCAATAAATAAGGTGAATTTTTCGGTATCAGGACTTCTACGAGGGTCATTCAATAAATAAGGTGAATTTTTCGGTATCAGGACTTCTACGAGGGTCATTCAATAAATAAGGTGAATTTTTCGGTATAAGGACTTCTACGAGGGTCATTCAATAAATAAGGTGAATTTTTCGGTATTAGGACTTCTACGAGGGTCATTCAATAAATAAGGTGAATTTTTCGGGATAAGGACTTCTACGAGGGTCATTCAATAAATAAGATGAATTTTTCGGGATAAGGACTTCTACGAGGGTCCTTCAATATATAAGGTGAATTTTTCGGGATAAGGACTTCTACGAGGGTCAGTCAATAAATAAGTTGAATTTTTCGGTATAAGGACTTCTACGAGGGTCATTCAATAAATAAGGTGCATTTTTCGGTATAACGACTTCTACGAGGGTCATTCAATAAATAAGGTGAATTTTTCGGTATAACGACTTCTACGAGGGTCATTTAATTAATAAAGTAAATGTTTCGGTATGAGGACTTGTACGAGGGTCATTCAATAAGGGGAATTTTTCGGTATAAGGACTTCTAATACAGATAGAAGCTTACTTGTTTTTAAATTTTTCCCTTTACTTCTTTTTCAAAGGGATTTAATTTTTTTGGCAGATTGAAAAAAAGCTTTGCGAGTTTTGGAGAGTAACAAAGATGACAGACCAAGAAGCATGCTCCAGGATTGAATAAAGGTCAGTTATCAAGTTTTTGGTTGGTGAAGGGTTCAAACCAGTTGAAATTCATAGGAGAATGTCAACTGTGTATGGTGCCACATGTTTCAGCCAAAACATGTCTACAAGTGGGCTAAATTGTTTAAAGAAGTTTGAAAGTGACGATGAAGTCAAAAGTGCTGTGAGCGATTGTCCAAAGATTTTTCGCTGAGGGAATACGGAAGCTTGTGCACAGATGGAAAAAGGGTGTGACACTGCTGGAAGACTACGTTGAAAAGTAAAAATAAAAAAAAAAGTAAGCTTCTATCTGTATTAGAAAAATTCACCTTATTTATTGAATAACCTTCGTACAACATTATTTTGCTTTTGGCTAGAAATATTGAATCTCTATTTCAGTAATTCCTTACATAAAGGCCTTGTTCATGGATGCATATTATACAGGGTGTGGCAGAATTACTGCCCACATTTTAAACTGTCATTTGTGTGCTATTGAACTTAGTCAAGCTTCAATGCTGTCTTCATCTCGCTAATGTCTTGCCGCGTTTTCTTTTTCAGACACCTTCAGTTACCATGATGGATTGCGTTAGCTGTTGAAACTTTTTTTACATGAGTTGTGAACCTGTAGTTGCAACAAAGAAAGCTTTTCGTACACACGTCGGAATGATGCTGATAGAAAATCGATACCTGCTATGGGTTGAAAATATCAAGGTTACAGGTTTAGCGCTTAAAACAACGCCAAGAGGAAGATAAGGTATCCTTGAAATTCCAGCTGATAAAAAAACTTCAGAAATCGTCTGAAGCAGTAAATGACGAATGGAGGCTACCATTGGAAGGAAGTCGTTTTTAATACAAATAGATAAAAATGGTAGACCTTTTGTTTAAACAAGAGGCAAATAAAATTTGTGATCACAGGTATTTTTTTTTTCGTGCACCTTTAAAATGTGGGAAGCATTTCTGCCACAAGCTGTAAAATAATAATATTGTATTTTGTTTCTGAGATTTCTTGCTTATAAGGCCCTGTTCATGCGTCTCAATGGTGTGGCGAGAAATACTGTGCGTTTCAGTAAGAACTTTCTACTTTTTAAGGTCCTGGGCATGACGGTAAATTGCATCCGGCAGCAAGACCTCTGACTGGGAGGTTATGGAACCTCTTCTTAATTGTTGTTGTTCTCAGGCCCACCCTGACTCAGAGTGGTAGCACCTGTTAGGGTCCCAACTATGGACAAATAGTTACCGCACCAAAAAAAAAAAACAAAAAAAACTGGGGTCACAACACTATGAAAATATAAAAATACACTTTTTAGAAATATACTCATAAAAATAGACTTTTAAAGAAAAATATACATTTTCGAAGGAAAAATACCACCAACAATACATTTTGAAAAAATTATTACTGCAACATATTTTTGAAGAAAAAAAATATTCCCAGCAAAACATTTTTGAATACAAAACTAGAAAACATTCTCAGTTTTCTCAAATAAAAAAAGGAATAAAAACAGAAAATTTTCATAAAATATCTGACTAAATCAACCTAACCGAACATTAAAAACAATACCTTAAAACCCCACCTTTTTGGTATTAAATAACACACAGAGGTTGATATGCGGTTAAATAAAACTAAAAAGATTAAACTCTTTTTAAATACCTGTATGATTGTAAATCTCATCTCAGCTGTTGTTTCCCTTTCATATGGAACAATGTATGGAGAGAAAGACGATACCTTTGTTTTAGGAATTAAATAATTTCTTGAGAACATGATCTCTTTCAATCTGCTATTATAGAATACAAATCCTATATCATCCAACAGTTAACTAAAAAGTACAAAGTAAAATTGCACATCTTCAAAATCGGATACAAACGCCTAAAATCATTCTGGAAAAACCCAAACCAAGGTAAATTTCACAAGTCAGTGTGAAAAGTAAAATTCTAGATTTTGATTGGATAGGAAATAGAAAATTGATCTATGACACCAGTCATTTTTTTCATACCTAAAAATGAAAATGCCTGCTGGAGCCGGTCATATGACTAAAATCCACTACTTCACCACGTTCCCTGACCGGTCAAAAGCAGTCAGAATAGGAGCGGTATCTGATAGCATCTCGTCACAATGTAAGAAAGAAACTTCAAGCTGACTCGGTGACATACATTCATCCTATCCTTCCGATTTTCCTTTCTTCGTTTTCACTCAACGCCGTCAAAGAAAACAACAACTACAACAGGATATCTTCAACTGACTCAGATAAGTACAATCTCCTTCACTACCTTAACTTACCTTTTCACTTTTCCTCTGGCCATAAAAAGGAAAAAAACACAGACTTTTATTAGCAACCTCTTTAATCTTTTTACATATACACATTCCGCTACTATCGACTATGAACTCTTAATTCCTCCTGGATATTTTAAATATTTACATTTCTCTGTGAACATTTCATTTTTCTTCTTACAAGTTTTTATCTGTTAATAAAAAAAAAATTACTTTAATGTAGCAAATGAAATATTTTATCTTTCCACATTTCAAAACCCAACCTTTGTTTGAATACACCGTTTCTCGCTCGATCAACGAAATTAAGCAACGTTGAGCCTGATCAGTAATTAAATGGGTGACCGCTTGGGAATACCAAGTGCTGTAAGCGTATAGTGACGGATGTGCGTTGTGGTGCAGTGGATATCGGCTCGGAAAGAGAAATCAATGAGCCGAGTTCGAATTCCAGTTGAATAATCTGCATTCACTTAAGCACTGGTACCCTTGGGAACGGTATTTATCCGTCTCTTGCCTCCAGTTATGGGTTAAATAACAAGAGTAGGACTTGGGGACCCTGCCCTTAAAAACAAATCCTAATGAATCGTGATACTCGAAAAGAAAAATGTATTACTAGACACAAAACTTATATAAAAACAGCAATAAATTGTTGAAAGAAAAAGGTGTTATCAGCAATAAATAAATAAAATAAATTTAGCATTAAATGACCCGCCGAGGTTGATATGCCAAAACAACCAACCAACTATATTTCTGAGATGAGATAGTATTTACATTATTCGGACTATTGGCCTCATCTTTGTTGCCATTTGTACGACGTTTTCGGCTATCCGCAAGGAATGAGGGTGATATACCCCAGTGATTGTAATAAAGAGTTCGGTTCGAAATTCCTAGCACCTGAAAAGGGCCGGAGCGTACAACGTGGTGGACTGGGATAAGAAATGGCTCGTGAATTTCAATGCTTCCAAAACGAAGCTGCTATCTATTAACCACCACAGAGAATCGCGCCTACTCCCTTATTAGTATGGATCAGTCTATTCTCCCTGAAAGTATAACACGGGGCCTCCTCGGGTTAACTCTCACAACAGACCTTAAGTGGAATGACTATATAGCTAAATCCTCTGCTGAGAAGGTCGGTTCTCTGTGCAGAGCCAGGAAGTTTATCCAGTCTGAAACAATTCTGCACATATACAAATCTACCATCCGCCCGTGCATTGAATACTGCTGCCATATCTGGTCGGGTGCTCCTGCTATCCACCTAGGGGTCCTTGACCAAATCCAACGAAGAATCTGTAATGTGATCTGGCAGCTCAGATACAGCCACTTTCTCACCGGCGCAATGTGGATTCCCTGTCTCTCTTCTACAAATACTTTTATGGCTTCTGCTCCGATGAACTTAGCTCACTGGCACTACCCATAAATGAATTTACACGAGCTACAAGATTAGCAATTAGGTCCTACCCTTTTACTGCGAAACTAATAAATTGTAAACGCAAATTCTACTCCAGCAGCTTCTTCTCTCGCACTTCCCGCCTGTGGAATTCCCTTCAGTTTACTTGCTTTCCCTACGGCTACATTCTTCAAGAATTCAAATATAAAGTCAATAGTCATCTCCTATCTCACTAACTTCCATCCTCTTTCTCTCTCTCATCAGTATTCTCATCCTTCTCCTACCCTCTTCCTGACACCCCTCTATAACCTGTCACTCTTTCTCATAACTTACCTCCTATGTAACTCCCTGCCTTGCTCAACAGTGGCAGTAAAATACCTTGCTGGGGCGACACGATTATAAAAAAAATGAAGTAAAATTCAATTTGCCTATTTATAAAAACACCCTAGCAAAATAGTCTTAAATTAGAAACGGTATAATTTTTCTATTGTATTTCTCGATATAGGCGAGTTATCATTAATTTTATTGTTTGCAAAAATAAAAATTCTAGAAAAACTAGGGATTATATTTTGGTCGAGTTATGTTTTCAAATTTGAAATCGTTAGCATCTTCGAATCGAAAAAATATTGATTTCTTCATATATTTAGCTTGTTTTTTTACTTATATTCTTGTTTGGTTTATTAACTCTTTTGAAACTAAATCTAAACCCAGAAAATGTTATTCTTAGATTGGAGATAATGATATTGAAATGTGGTTCTACAGAAGGATGCTGGGGGATATCATGGATTGAAATCTCGACCGATTAGAACAAGCTGGAAATACAATAGTACCTGGAAATTCCGCCAGGCAGAGATCAAGATTTGTTGTTTTCTTTCCGATTCCTAAGTGAGTCAGAACTTTCTGTCCAACCTGGGATAATTGCACAAAATATTATTCCATATTTGCTTACATGCAAATATACAAATAGACATTTGTTCTTATTCTTGCAACTTCAAGCAACATTCTCGCTGAAATGTGGTTCTATAGAAGAATGCTGGGGATATCATGAACCAAATACATGAGCAATGATGAGGTTTTGGAAAGGATGGAAATTAATACTGAGCATCAGGAAGAGACATCTAAAGTTCCTAGAACATGCAATGAGGAAGGAGGGCTTGAAGAACCTGATACTAAAAAGCCAGATAGAGGGGGGAAAAGAGACAGAGGAAAGCAGCGGATAATATATTTGAAGGGCCTTATCATGTGGATGGCAGAAAGGGGGTTGTGTGGTGTAACAGGAGAAAGCGTGCTAAGAACCACCAGCGATATTCATGAAAAGCCATGATCGCCTACGTCCTGAAAGGACATGGCACACAGTAGTAGAAGAAGAATACAAGTCACCAATGCGAATTAACTCATAGCTGGAAGAAGAATAGATGGATTCATATCTTTCCCAAGGTATTTGACGCTAGATGAATTTAACAAGCACAAGTGGAATTTGAACTCGGATCACTAATTTCTCACTCTGATCCGCCATCAATTACGCCAAAATACGTGAAAACTGTGTACAATACGTATAACTGAACAGGCACCGATGAGTAAGAAATCCTTGAAAAAAATAAAATATTTCTAACGGAAAAAATAGTTATGGTATATAGTTCGTACTTAGGAATGTTATGACTAATTGATTCCTGAAATAATGATACAGTATTTATAAGTAAAATATGAAGTAATGGCGTATAATACGCACTCTTGGGTTGAACCATATAAATAAAGAAACAGCCAAATCAAATAAAGAATCGTTATGCAAGAAACCCGTAAAACAAAGATACAATGTTTCCAATCAAATGCGATATAATAGTGTATAATACGCACATTCAAACAAGACAAAATAAGTAAAGAGCCGGATAAATAAACGTACAATACGAAACAATGGTATATAATAAGCCACTTGAACAGAACCTTATCAATAAGGAATCTCTGAAACAAAGATATAATATTCACAAGTAAAGTACGAAACAATGGTATATAATAAGCCACTTAAACAAAACATTAGCAATAAAGAATCTCTGAAACAATGATATAATATTCACAAGTAAAATACAAAACAATGGTCTATAATAAGCCACTTGAACAGGACCTTATCAGAAAAGATTCTCTGAAACAATGATATGATATTCACTAGTAAAATACGAAACAATGGTATATAATATCCCACTTGAACAGGACCTTATCAATAAGGAATCTCTGAAATAAAGATATGATATTTACAAGTAAAATACAAAATAATGGTTTATAATATGCACCCCGGAACCTCTAGTATTTGTTGTGAAAAAATAACTATACAGTTTACACAAGTGGTATTTTATTATCGATAGTGTAAAGTGGAATCATGGAATCATGACCTTTTATAGAGTTACTGAACCTCGTTCCTATTCGCAAAGGTCCGAGTTTAAAATGCTTTATTTATAAATATCCGCATATTTTGTTATTAATTTTCTGAATTTTCCAAACTTTTTCTACTTAAAAACATATATTCATGTATTTGAGTTAATTCATGTAAAAGTTTGTTCTTTGTATAAGATGTATAATTTCCTTTGTTCTTTCTTTAAAATGTTTTTGCTTGCAATAAAAACCAGCTAGATTCAGGCAACTGTTTAAAATGACAGAAATCAATTTTACGTTAAATTGCTATTACGAAGAGGACCCCTCAGTTTCTAGAGATAAAATCCAATATTTTTCGATTCTGAAAATTGACTGATTTACAATTTTACGGATTACCCACTATTTGGAAATTATTTAAATCCAAAGCATATTTCGAATTTTAGAAGTTCACTTACAGTGTCCGGCACTCCCAATCAGCCCCGCCTCCATTTCCGTACTGATTGCTTTACGTTTTAAGAGTCATTAATTGTCAGCTCGATTCAGGCAAATGTTGATTGAGAAATGGCTAATGAATAGTACTTTCTAAAAAGTATTTAAAATGTATATATAAAGAAAGACATCGACTTTGCTTCTTTTGAGATAGCATTTTGTTATCAGGCTCTTACATGGTGGTTTTTAGTTTTAATTGTTCTTCCAGATGCTCATCTGTTAACGGTGTTCTCAACGAATTCTTGATTTGTGTCAAGTACGAGAATCTGGATTCACAACTGTGTGTTGAAGAAAAAAAGATATCGACGCGCATGTTCATCTTTTTTGACAAATGAATTGCTTGACATTTCTTCTTTTGAGATAGCATTTTGATATCAGGCTCAAACATGGTGGTTTTTAGTTTTAATTGTTCTTTCAAATGCTCATCTGTCAACTGTGTTCTCAGCGAATTCTTGATTTGTGTCAAGTACGTAAGTGTGGATTCACAACTGTTGAAGAAAAACATGAAATAGGTCGGCGTGAATGTTCACGAAGGGGAGGACATTCTACCAACATTTTTAAAATTTCAATCTAAGTGTCAAACAAAGTTTCAGGATATATATATATATATATATATATATATATATATATATATATATATATATATATATATATATTTTATATTTCACCCCGAGCAAGGTATGTCACTGCCACTACTACGCAGGGGGCTACATAGAGTGGAGAAAGGATGGTTAAATATAGTAAAATGTCAGAGGGTGGGTGATAGGCGGGTAAGGAAAACGAGAATGGTTAAATATAGGAAATGTTAGAGGGTGGGTGATAGGCGGGTAAGGATACCGAGAATGAGGGTTGGGTAGATGAGAGTGTTCTGAGAATAATTGGGAGTTAGTGTGATAGGAGGTGTCTATTGACCCTACATTTAAACACCTGGAGATTGTAGCTGTCGGGAAAGCAGACTTGTGGAAGGGAGTTCCACAGGCGGGAAGCGCGAGAAAAGAAGCTGTTGGAGTAGAATTTACGGTTACATCTTATCTGTTTAACTGTAAAAGGGTGGGACCTAGTTGCTAATCTAGTATCTCGTGTAAATTCGTGCTTAGGCTTATTCAAAGTTGAATGTAACTTTTTGCACATAATGGGTTAAAATTCATAAAGAACTTATTTTATTCTGAAAATATAAATAAGTAAATATTAGCAAACAAGAAGAACTTGGCTTATTGTTGTTATTTAAAATTATGCTAACTTTCCGCACCAGAAATCAGTATAAATAATTACTATTAGTAAAGTTACTACGAGCAGTGAAAATATGTGGTCATTGTCATTATTAAAGTTGTAAAAGTTGTATTATAGCCTCAATTAAGAAAAGGAAATTTTATTTTAAAAAGGGAAATCTGGCAATGCTGCTCAAAAGCAGATTTGTGGAGCTGACATCTAAATCTTCAGTTTCAATTCTGGCTCCAGCACACTGAAATTTCCTACCTACCTTCTGATCTGGCTCCCAGCTATAGCTTGTCTCACAGTAATGCTTGATATCAGTCAGTTAAGTGCCATACGTGAAACACGCTTGGGCGATCATGTCTCGAAAGAGACATGACTGACTGGGCAGAAGATTATCCCGCAGTAGGTTGCCATTGCTTTCTGCGGTAGACTGGTTGCCGACCAAGGCTATAGAACCCGATCAGTCCTGTTATTTAATTCATACCTAGAGGATGAAGAGATGTATTATATTATTAACTAGTAATTCGTGGGGGATCAGTTTATTACTTCATAACAAGAGAAAAACGATCCCCCACTTTGTGCCCAGTAGAAGATTTAACTATTATATTCATTCAGTCAGTTAAGTGCCATACGTGAAACACGCTTGGGCGATCATGTCTCGAAAGAGGCATGACTGACTTGGCAGAAGATTATCCTGCAGTAATTTGCCATTGCTTTTTGCGGTAGACTGGTTGCCGACCAAGGCTATAGAACCCAATCTGTCCTGTTATTTAATTCATACCTAGAGGATGAAGAGATGTATTATATTATTAACTAGTAATTAGTGGGGGATCAGTTTATTACTTCATAACAATAGAAAAACGATCCCCCACTTTCTGCCCAGTAGAAGATTTAACTATTATATTCATTCAGTCAGTTAAGTGTCATACGTGAAACACGCTTGGGCGATCATGTCTCGAAAGGGGCATGACTGACTGCGCAGAAGATTATCTCGCAGTAGGTGGTCATTGCTTTCTGTGGTAGACTGGTTGCCGGCTAAGGCTATAGAACCCAATCTGTCCTGTTATTTAACCCATAACTGGAGGGAAGAGACGGATTAATACCTTTCCCAAGGGTATTTGCACGTAAGTGAATGTAGGGAATTCAACTGGAATTCGAACTCGACTCTCCGATTTCTCGTTCCCAGCCGATATCCACTGCAACTACACAAGTTAAATATTTTTGATTGCCAGTCACACAAGCTCAAAATGATAAAATTAATTATTGCTGAGAAAGAGAACAATTTATTATGAATTTTTACTTTAGAGAGCTGGAGCTGGTACATTTTTGTTGGCTTCAAGTCCGTTTCCAAATTTTGTAAATTATCTGGTTTCACAGCCAAGCTCAAAAGTTGCAGAAGGCCGCAAATGTTGACCGAAGTCTACACAACTTGGTTTAGATAGCAGTTAAACTTTATAATGCTGAGAAAATTTCGATCGGAGAGCCACTTGAAAAAACAACTAATATGAGAACAACGGTTGGAATAAATTGGTGGAAACTAATTTTTAATCTTGCAAAGTATTGACAACGATTATTTTAACGTTCAATATTAAATATTGACTTTCTTTATCGTCTCTCCCTCTACTTACTTTTTTATCTTCTTTCTCTCTTTCTTTTTTATCCTTTTTTTCCGTTTTAATTCTTTATTTCTTTTACCTCTTTCCTTTCTTTACGTTCTCTCTCTATATACTTTCTTTATCTTTTCCCTCTACTTACGTTTTCTTCTCTGTAGGCTTCTTTCCTTATCTTTTGTCTCTACGTTTTTATTTTCTTTCTCTCTTTCTTTCTTTCTCTTCTCCTTATATTTACTGTCTTTCTCTGTTTCTTTTCTTTATCTTCTCTCTCTCTATCTCTGCTTCCTTTCCTTATCTTTTCTCTCTGTCTCCTTTCTATAGATTCTCTCTCTATTTCATTTTATTATTTTCTCTCTCTGTTTCTTTTTTATCTTTCCTCGCTCTCTATTTTACTTTCTTTATCATCTCTGTTTGTTTCTTTTCTTTATCTTTTCTCTCTGTTTCCTTTCTATATTTTCTCTCTCTATTTACTTTTGTTATGTTCTATCTCTATTTACTTTCTTTATCGTCTCTCTCTCTCTCTCTCTCTCTCTCTCTTTGTTTCCTCTAAATATAGTTTCTTTCTATTTTCTTTCGTTATCTTCTTTCTCTCTTTCCTTTTTGTCGTCTCTCTCTGTTTACTTTCTTTATCATTTCTCTCTCTCTTTTTCTCTCTTTTTCCTCTTTATATCGTTTCTCTCTATTTTCTTTCATTATCTTCTTTCTCTGTTTCCTTTATAGCTTCTCTCTCTATTTATTTTCTTTATCGTCTCTCTCTCTCCCTCTCTTTCTGTTTCCTTTTTATATCGCCTCTGTCTATTTACTTTCAGTGCGTTCACTTATTGTTGTTTCCTTTTTTCTTTTCTCTCTGTTTCCTTTCTATATCCTCTCCTTCTATTTACTTTTGTTATTTTCTCTCTCTACTTTCTTTATCGCTCCTCTCTGTTTCCTTTTTATATCGTCTCTCTATTTTCTTTCAGTATCTTCTCTCTCTGTTTCTTTTTTATCTTCTCTCTCTATTTACTTTCTTTATCGTCTCTCGCTGTTTCTTTTTTATATCGTCTCTGTTTTCTTTCATCATCTTTTTCTGTTTCCTTTTTCTTTTCTCTCTGTTTCCTTTCTATATCCTCTCCTTCTATTTACTTTTGTTATTTTCTCTCTCTACTTTCTTTATCGCTCCTCTCTGTTTCCTTTTTATATCGTCTCTCTATTTTCTTTCAGTATCTTTTCTCTCTGTTTCTTTTTTATCTTCTCTCTCTATTTACTTTCTTTATCGTCTCTCGCTGTTTCTTTTTTTATATCGTCTCTGTTTTCTTTCATCATCTTTTTCTGTTTCCTTTTTCTTTTCTCTCTGTTTGCTTTCTCTATATTCTTTCTTACACATTTGTTTCCTTTTTCTTTCTTTCTTCCCTTCTTTCCTTCTCCTGCTGCGCTTTTGATTGCTGTCTTTTAGTTTCATCTTCCCCTCCCTTCTCTTCCCTTTTCCCACTCAGCGTCTTCTAATCCCTTTCCCATGAGGTGCCCGGCTCCCAACGACACCCCTACATTTTAAATCCCTGAGCGAGCAACTGTATTCTCCAGCCTTCAATATATCCACCAAATCTATCAATCTTTCTCGCTTCTTTTGCCAGAAACATTCCAGAGAAAACAACCGCACAAACTGACATCCAAACAAAATGGTCACACTTTCAAACAATGAGATCACTTCCTCTAATATCAACTTCGTTTGCCATCAGACGAAAACTGCGTCATCATCTCACTGACATTTTCTATGTTACACTTCCGGTTTCCGGGGTACACTTTTAAAGTATTCTCTCTTGTATATATAAAGACGACGAACACGCACACACACACATGCACGTACATGCAAGCACACACAGATTCAAAGACTCACACACACTAATATATATATATATATATATATATATAGGAAGGTATGGATATCAATACAGATATATAGGTATATACACGAAAGTACACAGACGTATATATATATATATATATAGTCATGCGCAGACAGATCTGTTTCGCTGTATCACAGCTCATCAGTACGGTTAGACTCCGATTGCTTTTAACCCAGGATTGAAACCCGACCGAAGTGGCCTCAGTCGGCGGTTCTACCTCTGGGCCATGGGCGCACGGTAGAAGAAGGCAGACTTTTTAGCATGTATATTGTCATTATACACGCCCAATATATATATTTCAAGTGTTAATAAAAGAGTTCTCAATGTAATAGAACAGAGCTATGTATGAAGAATATGTTAATAAATATACATATTCTTCTACGCCTTTTGCACGACTCGGAGTATGCACTACGAGCTATGCAATCATCAGGTGTATGAATTCATAATATATGCTCCGATTCGGGCCATAGACGTAATATAATTCGAATATTTACTAATACATATATATATATATATATATTTGAGAAAAGATTTGATACTGCAAATGTAATTATTGACTTAG
>JBBBDQ010000895.1:2790000-2982500 GCA_037127315.1 Ascarosepion bandense | reverse complement strand
TCCAATCAAAACTTTGGTCAATTTTTGAATATTTTCCAATCAAACATCCGAATAAGTCCAAGGTAAATTTTCTAACATTTTCCAATCAAATATCGAATAAAAAAACAGTTTTCTAACATTTTCTAATGTCATATTCAAACAAAAGCCTGATCAATTTTCAAACATTTTCTAATAAAACCTCAGAACATATCCTGGTCAATTTTTGAAAATTTTCGCTCAATCATCCAAAAAAAAAAAACTGGTAAATTTGTGACTATTTTCCAATCAAACATTCAAACAACACACTAGACAACTTTTAAACATTTTTCAATGAAAGATCTAAACATTAGCTTGGTCAATTTTCGAATATTAGAATGAACCCTGGTCTATTTTTGAACAGATTTCACTCAAACATCCGAAATATCGTTGGTTAATAATCGAATGTGTTCCACTTAAATCAGTTTTCGAACATTTTTCCGGTCGTATCTCTAAATGAATCCCTAGTGTATTTTTTGACTTTTTCTAATGCAGCATCCTAAGATACACTGGTAAATTTTCGGACATTTTCCTATCAAACCTCTAAAAGAAACCCTGGTTCGTTTTTGAACATTTACCAATTAATCAACTGAACAAATCCCTGGTAAACATTAAAACCTTTTCAAAAACCCGAAAAATTCCCAGGTCAATATTTGAACATTTTCCAATGAAACATCTGAACAAAACCCTAGTAAATTTTCTGAAATATTCCAATGAACCATTCAAGCACCCACATCAATATTCGTAAATTTTCCTATCAAACATCTAAACTAAGCACTCGTCAATTTTGAGCAGTTTTCAATCAAGCATCCTAGAAAACTGATGGCCAATTTTCAAACATTTTCTAATCGGACATCTCAACAAAATCTGGCGATTATACGAAAATTTCCCAATCAAACATCCGAACAATGCACTGGTCAATTTTCGAACATTTTCTTATTAAATATAAAAAACTTTCAAATAATTTCTAATCAGACATTCAAACAAAACCCTTGTAGTTTATTTAACCTCTTCCAATCAAACATTCATACAAAACCCTGTTCAATTTTGACCATTTTTCAATCAAACATCTCAGCAAAAACCTAGTCCACTTTCGAATATTTCCAATGAAACATCCAAACAAAAAAACCCTACTAATATTTTTGATCATTTTCTTTTTAAATATCCGAACACATCTCTGGTCATTTTTCGAGGATTTTCAAAACAAACGTCCAAACAAATCTCTGGTCAATTTTTGAACATTTTCCAATCAACCATCCTAACAATACCTTGGTTAATTTTAGAATGTTTTCCATTTAAACTTACAAAAAAAAAAACACCTGTCAATTCACAAATAATTTTCCAATCGAATATCAAAACAAAACGCTTGTCAAAGATCACTGGTCAGTTTTTGAAAATTTTCCAATCAAACATTCGAACAAAACCCGAATCAATCTTTGAACATTTTCTAATCAAACATCCAAACAAGAAGCTGGTCAATGTTCTAACATTTCCATTTAAATATCCGAACAATACCATGGTCATTTTTATAACATTTTCAAATTAGTCTTCCGAACAAAAGCCTGGTCAATTTTCGAACATTTTACAATTAAACATCTGAACAATCCCTGAACAATTTCTGTACATTTAGCAATAAAACATCAAAAAACACCTTGGTCAATTTTTGACAATTTTTCAATCAAACATCCGAACAAATCCCTGGTCAGTTTTCGAACATTTTTACTCAACCATTTGAACAATCCTGATCATCTTTTGTACACAATCCGGTCAACCTTGGAAAAATGTCTTCTAAAATATCTAAAAAGATTAATGTTGTGAATCCCGGGAATGGGAACCGCATGAAATAAACAAAACAACGACCAGAATTTGAGATAGAAAAATAAGTATATTAACGTAAAGAATACTAACTTGAACGCAGGTTAGTAATCCAGAAATGAAGAGTAGTAAGACGGATATATACAATGTCTCTGAAGTGAAGCCGTAGTAGAATTAGTATGTCCATGTCGGAAGCTGACGGGAGCTGTGTAATATTATTCTGACTGAGTGGAGCTCAGAGCTACTATGAACTACTAATGCTGTATCATTCGGTATCTTTCGATATCATTCGTTATCTGTCGGTAGGGTTTGTATCTGTTTTTATCTCACGGATCTCCCGATGTCTCGCGGATCTCTCGATGTCTCGCGGATCTCCCGAGGTCTCGCGGATCTCCCGATGCCTCGCTGATCTCTCGATGTCTCGCGGATATCTCGATGTCTCGTGGATCTCCCGATATATCGCGGAGCTCCAGATGTCTCGCTGATCTCTCGATGTCTCGCGGATCTCCCGATATCTCGCGGATCTCTCGATGTCTCGCGGATCTCTCGATGTCTCGCTGATCTCTCGATGTCTGACGTGTTGCTTCTATGCAGGAGTATATGTATACTTTAAACGAGTCTATTATCCTGGAAAAAGGAGAGACCCCACAACAATTATTAACTTACTGTCACAACTATGACGAGTCTTCGACAACTGGTAGACTATAACAAAACGAACTACATAGAAAAAGAAACATGCCCTCAATTATATTTAGTAGCATATACTGTTCATTAATTTTCAACAAAAGGTAAAACCATTCATTTTTCTCAGCAAACATTCAAGATTTACATAAAGAAAAATATTTCCGGTCGTGAACTTTTTTCTATCTTCATAACATGCATTTATATCATCAAGAATATACAGACTTCATCACATTCATCGATTTCAACATTTAAACTTTTACATTAATACAAAAATGAAAAATACGAAATTTATATATTTCACAATTTTCTAATGACATTGTCACAAGAACATTATTACTGAGGCGCTTTTATCAGTAACCTATTCAAAAAACTGAGCTAATAATTACGTTTATTTCACAAAAACAATTAGGAACACCACAATCAAATAATTTTCTAAAGAGATTTCAGTTTCATTGACAAAACTTTCTTTTACTTTTGAGCTACCTTCAAATCCGAAAAAAATTTCCCGTATTTTCAAAAACATTTCGCAACCTGGAAAAGGTTGATCTTTAAAACAAATTGTCGACAGATTTTTCTGCACAACATTTTTCTTATCTTGACATCACTTTTTATCGACATCTCTTGCAAACCTCGAGGAAATCCCATACGATATACTAATAAAATTTTCAAAAGACTTTTTCGCTACTTTAAAGGCTCATTGTCAGTCACTAATTTTGAAAAACATTCCTTCTGGAGCTATCGTTTGATATTACAGAAGACATTTACAGAAGTAACACATGTCACATCGTTACGTTTATGGTAAAATTTTTTCTAATGACATGCAACAAAAATTCTTCAACTTCCACAACCTGTTTTTTCTGCTTAGATACAGAACTGGCAAAAATTTTATTTACACGACAAATATACACTACGTTGTTCTCAATATTATTACCTCCTGGTTTGACCAGCAGCAAAAATTATTTTTGTTTGTCATTTAAACTGACTTCAACGAAGCTACGACGAATCGTACAAAACTTTTGTAAAATTAAACAAAAAAAAACTTTCTTCAGTTTCGACAAAATGTCATAAGAGACTGGCAAGAACTAACTTACATCGAAACAACATCTACTTAACGCGCCAAAGTTCAACTTTTACTAATACATATAACACAATGATTTCTCTAATTCTATATATATAAAAGAAAACCAAGAACATAAACAATTTACAAAAATTCAAGTACCTTGTCTTTATCTAATAAACAGTATTAAAAAATTCTATACATTTCATTAATTTTAATTTAATGAAAATTTTTCCACCTTTCTCGAAATACTAATTTCGATCAAGGAACAGATATTTGTGGAGGCTGTTTCAGAATTGTAGAAAAATGCTCTCAATGAAAACTCATATTTTTTACATTGACTGGCTCACATCGAAAGTAGCTCAAATTTTTGTACAAAACCAGCTCCAATTATTTGAATCTTTACCTTCATGCATATCAACAAAACAGTAACGTGGTATGAGGCACGCCGTTTTCTTTCAATCGGCAGTCGACAAAATATATTTTAAAATTAAATTTTGGAGGCTCACATCGGAATATGATCGCCAATAGTTTCCTCCTTAAAAGGAATCTTTAAAAATTGGGAAATTATATATTGATCAATAAGCTTAAGATTAATAAATCTAAAATTTGCTTTCATTCGAAGCCGATTATGTTATTATAAATATGGTAAATACTTGGTTGTTATGTAATCTTTCAGTAAAGCTTTGATCAGGTTGTTTGTTGAATTCTTTGTTACACAAACGTAACTGAAATTCTCACTTTCTGTGATGAGGTAGTATTTACAGTATTTACATTATTCGGACTATTGTCCTCATCTTTGTTGCCATTTGTATGACGTTTAATAATAGATCATTCTATTTGTCTACATTTCTGAGATGAGGTAGTATTTACAGTATTTACATTATTCGGACTATTGTCCTCATCTTTGTTGCCATTTGTACGACGTTTAATAATAGATCATTCTATTTGTCTATATTTCTGAGATGAGGTAGTATTTACAGTATTTACATTATTCGCACTATTGTCCTCATCTTTGTTGCCATTTGTACGACGTTTAATAATAGATCATTCTATTTGTCTATATTTATTAGATGAGGTAGTATTTACAGTATTTACATTATTCAGACTATTGTCTTCATTTTTGTTGCCATTTGTACGACGTTTAATAATAGATCATTCTATTTGTCTATATTTCTGAGATGAGATAGTATTTACAGTATTTACATTATTCGGACTATTGCCCTCATCTTTGTTGACATTTGTACGACGTTCAGTAATAGATCATTCTATTTGTTTATATTTCTGTGATGAGGTACTATTTACAATATTTACATTATTCGGACTATTGTCCTCATCTTTGTTGACATTTGGACGACGTTTAATAATAGATCATTCTATTTGTCTATATTTCTGAGATGAGGTAGTATTTACAATATTTACATTATTCGGACTATTGTCTTCATCTTTGTTGCCATTTGTACGACGATTTGGCTGTTATATGCTCCGGCTTTCTTCAGGTGCTAGGAATTTCGAACCGATCCTTTATTAAAATCATTGGGGTATATTATCCCCATTCAATGCGTAAACCCTCGATTAGCCCACATGGATATAGACGCTGGTTAGTTCCTATAACTTGACCCAAAAGGTTGTGAATTCAATACCAGGCTACAACAGTGGTGAACAAGTAACTTGCAGGGTTAGAGGGAGATAATTCATGACTTCATGGTAGAAACCTGGGTAGCGAAATAACTCGTTTACAAATAGAATATGAATATATATATATATATATATATATATATATATATATATATATATATATGTGTGTGTGTGTGTGTGTGTGTGTAGAAACCTGGGTAGCGAAATAACCCGTTTACAAATAGAATATGAATATATATATATATATATATATATATATATGTGTGTGTGTGTGTGTGTGTGTGTGTGTTATCCCTCAACGATAGCACGGCTCGGTGTTACTTGCACAACGCAAACTTCATTTGCAGATAATATATATATATATATATATATATATATATATATATATATATATATATATAATCATCAGTGTATATCCCAGACAGATCTGACGCTAATGCCTTCCCCTTTCCTCCTTTGCCTTTCTCTTTCCCTTTTCTTTCTTCTTATTTTTATTGTTTCATTTTATTTTCATTTTATTTTTTATTTTTGTATTATTTCGGCAAATATTTTGTACCAAATGGAAGGAATATTGTAAGGTCTGATGAAATGAACTATAATTTATAACCACTTGAAATGACGTGATGAGTTTTCCTTTATAACTAAATATAATTTGCTCTGGATAACATCCATTAAGCTCTCTAGATAGATATAACACTTCTTATTTTATATTAAATTATCTTGTTGGATTATCCTCACCGTTTACGGACTGAACATATATATATATATATATATATAACCACCTCTAGAATATTTAGAAAGATATATAGACAGGTATTCATATGTACGTATAACCTCATATTAGTGCTATAAATGGTTGTTGGTTGCTTTTGTTTTATGGCAAATCAACTTCGGTGGGTCATTTATTGCCAACTAAACTTTATTTATTGCTGATTATACCTTTTTCTTTCAAAACTTTATTGTTGTTTATATAAGTTTTTGCGTCTAGTAATACATTTTTCTTTTCGAGTATCAAGATTCATTGGGATTTATTTTTTATGGGCAGGGTCCCCAAGTCCTACCCTTGTTATTTAACCCATAACTGGAGGGAAGGGACAGTACCAGTGCTTAAGTGAATGCAGGGTATTCAACTGGAATTCGAACTCAGCTCACCGAATTCTCTTTCCGAGCCGATATCCACTGCACGACAACGCACATCCGTCACTAAACGCTTACAGCACCTGGTATTCTCAAGCGGTCACCCATCTAAGTTCTGACCAGGCTCAACGTTGCTTAATTTCGGTAATCGAGCGAGAACCGGTGTATTCAACGTGATAGTCTGTATGCCTAGCTATAAATGGATAGATATTGATATATCCAAAGTTACTTTTCACTAAAAAAACAAATGTCTTAACAATAAATTTAAACGTCTTGAAGCTTTTCGAAATATTCCCGAATGAAAAAGAAAAATCTTTAAAAAAATGGTAAAATACGACTCGCAGAATAGAAGACGAAAATAGACTTTCAAAATTAGACAAAAATAACATTTCTTATTGGTAAAGACAAAATGAATGTAAAGTGTTCTTTTTTTTTTATTAAAATAAAAAGAATGCAATTTGGAGACAAATGAGAAAAATTTGAATTTAAGATTTTAAAAAAAATGAGAAAAAATGAATTGTTCAAAGTTATTTTAAGCAAAACGAAATGTTTCGTTGAAGTTGTTGAACACTTAAAGGACACAAATTAAATGGCGGCAGCTTGAAGCAAGAGAGAGAAACGGAACTATCTTGATGAGAGAAGACAATTCCGTAATTCACCTAAGCAACACAATATATCATTCATTTTGCAGAGGAATTATTTTCAGCATAGTCTCCTTCTTTGTCAACGCACCTAATCCGATGTTTTAAATGTCGAATTCTTTATACGCCTCGAGGTTGTACAGGAGAAATAATCCGACTAGATCCGAAGATTTTGCAGAATCCGGAGCTCCCATAGATAAATCAAAATTATCCGTCGAGTTTTTGGTCCACTGTTCGTTGTTGTGGATGAGAACTGATTTTCTGCATTTCAAATATTATTTTGATTTCATCTTTTGAGATGTCCGAATAAAATTCCGCAAATTCCAGGGAAATATTGAAGAGTTTCTCAGATACCGACGGGTAAAATTCCACGATGTCGAATTGTAGGAAAGTATCATTATTTTATTCTTCAAACAGGCGGCAATGGCTTTCATGACTGCTAGTAAAGTTTAATAACTAGTAGTAAAGAGAACGAACTGATCCGAGGCTTCTTCGCTATTGTAACTCAAGGTGATCCGACGCTGCCCTGCAATTGTCTCTCTCTCCATCAGTGTGACAGGAGGGAAATATATATATATATAGAATTAAATACACAACGGTTTTTATTATAATAGAGACAATATATATATATATAAATATATATATTTTTTTTTATAAGCGTTTCACCCCGAGCAAGGCATGTCACTGCCACTACTGCGCAGGGGGCTACATAGAGTGGAGAAAGGATGATTAAATATAGGAAATGTCAGAGAGTGGGTGATAGTCGGGTAAGGATACCGAGAATGAGGGTTGGGTAGATGAGAGTGTTCTGAGAATAATTGGGAGTTAGTGTGATAGGAGGTGTCTATTGACCCTACATTTAAACACCTGGAGATTGTAGCTGTCGGGAAAGCAGACTTGTGGAAGGGAGTTCCACAGGCGGGAAGCGCGGGAAAAGAAGCTGTTGGAGTAGAATTTACGGTTACATCTTATTTGTTTAACTGTAAAAGGGTGGGACTTAGTTGCTAATCTAGTATCTCGTGTAAATTCGTGCCTAGACGGATATATATATACGCCGAAATTTTTCATTTAAACATGTTTATTTATAAACGATCGAAATAAAAAATGTAATTAATTTTTTTTTAATTTTCGCATTATTCTTACATATTTTTCTTTTGCTGAAGATAAGGAACGTAAAAATATTCCATAATTTTCGATTGCCCAAACGCTTTCAGCCTCTTCACAGGCCATTTTCAAGGATGTTTTTTTCTGGTGTTGTTATTATGACTGTATTGGTTTTTTTGTTTTTATTGTTATTTTTTCTTGTGTGTGTGTGTGTGTGTGTGTGTGTGTGTGTGTGTGTGTGTGTGTGTGTGTGTGTGTGTTTGTGTGTGTGTGTTTCAGTGAATTTTGGAAAAAAACAGTTTTTTAAGGCTATCCCTTGATGCGCGCGGCTAGACATCGCGTGAGCGTCTGTCTGATTTTAAAAAATACAATTAAAAATTATATGTCTATGTATAAAATTACAATTAAAAAGTATATCTACATATATATGAAGCGAGAGAGAGAGACATAAAGAGAGAGTGAGCATGACACAAAGGGGAGCGAGATAGGATATATCAAACAGGGCATTTCTGAAAGACAAATATTCAAATGTGTAATAAACATAACATAACAATTTATTAAAGTTATACATGCAAAATTACAATGTCGTAAAATATACGCAAAAATATAAAACACTTAACACATTTGTTAAAAATAAAACGGTTACAAAGAAATCTATATTAATATTATATTAAATCTATAATTTAATATACAGAAATGTATATTAATATTATGCAATGTAAGAGAAAGTTTGCAACGTCATAAACCTCCTGCAGATATATAAAATATTCAACACTGAAATAAATTGATTTACAGTTATTAGGAATTTGGTCGATTGCTGAGGCAGCGCCAAAAAGACAGAGACGGATAAATGTTTTCCTTGATGAAATGGTTTCTTGTCATGACCATTAAAATGGTTGTTAATTGCAGTCAAATCGAAATGTGTCTCCGAATGAAAAATTCAACCCATAAACCATCATTTTGCTTGCTGTGTGCCATCGGCTGATAGCAAAGACAGACACGTTTTACTTCCACCTCTTCTCTTTTGTCTACCAACTTTCAAGGAAATTAGCATCCTAAATAGTCGCTCGTGAGTTCCATACCAAACTGTTCGCTACCGGGTCACACTGAGGTTTTATTTTCCTTCAACCCGGAGGGTTAAGCAGGATGACTTCGTGTCCAGATGCGATTAAACCGATCTTGTCCGCTGACCCCCTCAGGAAACCAGCGTCTTGGTCTTTGGAGAAGACGGCTAATTATGGGCTTTCACGAACAAGTATATTGTATCAGGCATTTCTACCCTTCTTCCCGCTCTCTTTCTCTTTTTTCTCTCTCTCTCTTTCTCTCTTTATCGGAATTAGAATGGCTTCATTTCGCGGGCAAAATATTTTCATTTCCTTTCTTCCCTCAGGTTTTCGACTGATTCAAAATTTGGATACGTTTTTGGATTTCATATTAAGCTCAGATTTCTAGTCTCTTCATATATATATATATATATGTATATTGTAAATCGGCAGTAAATTGCAAAAGCCTCTTGACGATTAAACACATTACAAAAGATTTTGTCTATGAAACTCTGGATTTGGGATACTGAATATAATATCAATCTGCTAAGTGATAAATTTTATATTCGTACTAGCAGTATAGCCCGGTGTTGCTCGGGCGTAAGGAATGCTTTAAAGCTAATCCATGGTCCTGGAGTTCAGACTTTTTGGACGTTGGCACGAAAGACTAAAAAGCAATAGTTGTTTCCAGTTAAAGCGAAACCGTAGACTGAAACAAAAATGAATGGATGTAAGTCAAATTTTGATTTCTTAGTAACGATATCAAATAAGTTTTTTCGTCGTAAACTGTATTTTGAAGACTAAATAAGTCCTCTGAGTAAATGATATCATGGCTGATACTAAGAACAACAATTATACCTAATTAGAGCCAAACCCGAAGCAAAAACTAAAATAAAAGAGCTGAAAAAATAGACATACAGGCAGATAAACAGACACACACAAACATCTTGCCTTTTATATATATATATATATATATATATATATATATATATATATATATATATACAATGATTTTCTTCACTATTGTAAGAACTGCAACCTTGAAATTTCTGAATATCGTTTCTGATGTTTTTGTCTATGAGTGTATCAAATTTGATTAAAATCGGACCACTCCTTCTATAACACGATTTTTTCGATTATCGATTTTCGATATTTATCGGGAGTACCTCGATACAAAACCTAGCTAAGAACACTTGCAGACGCTTATAGTACAACTGTGTAAATTTTCAAGAAAATCGGTTAAGCCGTTTCGGAGTCTATAGGTAACGGACACACACACAGACACACACACAGACAAAGTTCCATTTATAAATAAGTATATATATATATATATATATATATATAAAAATTATAAATCGGCAGTAAATTGCTGAAGCCTCTTGATGATTAAACCGATTACAAAAGATTTCGTCTATGAAACTCTGGATTTGGGGTATTGAATATAATATCAATCTGATAAGTGATAAATTTTATATACGTATTAAGCTCTCACACACAAACACACACACGTATATATATATATATATATATATATATATATATATATATATATATTGTAATGGTTATTACAATGGTCATAAAATTCATAGTATCACTACACAAAAATTTTAGCGTTTCGAAGCTGCTATGTGCGCTTCTCATCAATACATTTTTGAACAAAACATTACCAGCAATGCCTTTTTGTAAGGAATAAATTTTGCAATGTATTTTGGTGCGAGAAATATTGAATTGCAGTAAAATAATTTTGTAATAGAGATTATCAATGCTCCAAAGAATATTAAATTTCGGTATTAAATGACTCATAAGCAGTAGATATGCTGTTAAATAAACAAAACAAACAGGTTGAATATGGATCGGTATTAGTCGAATTCATTGCATTTACTTACGCGCAAATACCCTTGGGAAAGGTATTAATCCGCCTCTTCCCTCCAGTTATGTGTTAAATAACAGGACAGATTAGGTTCTGTAGCCTTGGTCGGCAACTAGTCTACCACAGAAAGCAATGTCAACCTAGTGCGGGATAATCTTCTGCCCACTCAGTCATGTCTATTTCGTGACATGATCGCCAAAGCGTAGTTTCACGTATGGCACTTAACTGACTGACCGACTGACTGAATATAATAGTTGGAATCATAATTACTTCTAATGGGCACAAAGTCGGGGATCAGTTTTCTATTGTTCCAAAGTAATAAACTGATCACCTACTAATTACTACTTAATATAATAAATCTCTTCCACCATCTAGCTATGAGACAAATAACAGGGCAGATTAGGTTCTGTAGCCTTGGTCGGCAACAAGTCTACCGCAGAAAGCAATGTCAACCTAGTGCGGGATAATCTTCTGCCCACTCAGTCATGTCTATTTCGTGACATGATCGCCAAAGCATGTATCACGTATGACATTTAACTGACTGATCCGGCAGAATAATAGGATAATGAACAAATAAGAAACACTCCTAAATCTAACATGTTTCATATTTATTTATACTTCATAAGAGAATGATATTTAAAGAAAAACGATATTCTGGTATTTTTGTGTTGTTTGATTTTCATGTTTTAAGCAGGCTTCTTGTGCGTTTAACTTGTTAATTCAGATTTGGTGATGCCTTTCTGAACTAAATGGAGACATGAAGTATTCTTTCAAAGCCAAGCTAAAAAAAACGTAAACAATTCGATATGTACGTACACTACCGGGCATAATTATTAGGGAACCCCAGTTTTTATAAAAACAAATAATGTATTGCCTACTATTTTTAGTATTTATTGCCACGTGGATAATTGTAAATGAAAATAGAATGTTTTTTTTTGTTATTATTACTTTGCAAAATTTTACAAAGCAGCCAGGAAATCTTTGCTTCTGCAATAAGAAAAAAAGATTATCATTGGGGAAAAGAAACCAGAACAGTTCATTTGATGCACATTTTATTGTGCAGTATTAACAAAAGAACCATCCTATTCTCATTTAGAATATCCTTTTTCCTGACATACACAACCGGCCATAATTATTAGGCCACCCCAGTATTATAAAAACATGATGTATTTCATAGTATTTTAAGTATTTATTGCCCAGTGGATAATTCTAAATGAAAATAGAATGTGTTTTTTTAATAATGCACAATAATATGTGCATCAAATGTACTGTCCTGGTGTCCAGTTTTTGTGCTCTCTTCCCCATGCTAGTATAGCGGTTGCTATGTTTTTTCTTACTAACATTCTGTTCGTGTCATTTACTCGTCTGCGATTGGGTAATAAATCACTACTGTTCTTGTATAGGACAATTTATCAATCGCATTCACCTGTAATCTTTTGGCTCTGAAGCAACTTTCACGTGTGTGGTGGTGATTGGTTAATTTTTAGCCAATCACATATTTTTCTGATGTAAACAATGTTTGTCCCGCGCTTGCTGTTTGATCCACTCTCTGCCCATAAAACGGCAGACTTTCGCAAGCTTGTCATTTGACCCACAGGCTGGCTAAAAGACTACACTACACGTAAGTCTCTCTCTCTACTCATTCCTAGCCTAACGCACACACAGACACAGAACTTTGTCTTCTGTCAGAACATTTTCATCAAGAACCTTTGATCTTTGAACTCTTGGCCAAAATTTGTATCACATACAGTTACATTCAAAATAATTATATTTTTCATGTTATTTGTTCTTACATGAAAATCTTGTTAACAATTGTAACAAACCGTTTCAGCGCAAGAAAAAACTTTCTACATCTTACTTTGGTCGACAAACAGCTAAAAGGGAACAACTCTTTCCTCTTACTCTATGTATACTGCTATTACTTGGTTTGTTTGTTTATTGACTATATATTTTAAATTATTGGTTACAAATTGGAGTTGTTGTTTTCATTTTTCTTGTTGGACGAATCGTAATATAAATTGCAAAGGACTAAAAATCCTCTACACTAGACTCTTCTTCTTATTGGTTGGCCGAAACAAAGGGTTCCTGGCAGCCTTGCAATTTTTTTCAAAATAATAATAACAAAAGAACCATTCTATTTTCATTGAGAATTATCCACTTGGCAATAAATACTAAAAATAGTATGAAATACATCATGTTTTTTTTTTAACTGGGGTGGCCTAATAATTATGGCTGGTAATGTACATTTTTAACAGTCTCGTTTGTCTGTGTGTGATACGGATGATAATGTATATTCATAACTGTGCGTGTATGTGTATGTTTATGTGTAGGTATGTGTGTGTGTCTAGTAAGCATAATGTATCTTTGGTAGTTGTCCGCATGTTGATTTAAGGACGTCTTTACGTAAACACCCGTTGTGGTAGATACATATACATTAGCTTCTTTAATGGGGATATAATACAGAGATTTTGATGTGTTTTATTGTTCTTTTTTGAATAAGAGTGGTCTTTGTAAAATCAAAATTAGGACCATTCTTGATCCTGTGTCTTTAGAAACTCGTTTAAAGAGCTTTCTCGTCATAGGTTCCTCTTCTGTTCAAAGACATGGGCTTTTAGACTTCGAGACGCCCCCCAAACACACATAAATATATAAATTGGTTTAAAAATTACAAATGAAAACATCTCTCAAGGGATCCCTTTCGCCAACAACATGTCAGGAGAGAACTGTTGGTAGTGATCAAAGAAAAACGAAAAAAATA
Organism: Ascarosepion bandense; assembly: GCA_037127315.1. Lineage (NCBI taxonomy): Eukaryota > Metazoa > Mollusca > Cephalopoda > Sepiida > Sepiidae > Ascarosepion > Ascarosepion bandense. The sequence goes on along the minus strand of JBBBDQ010000895.1, from coordinate 2,968,738 downwards.
TTCACGTGAGCAAAAGGGGGGGGGGGCAATTAGCGAGAGGGATAAAATACATATATATATATATATATATATATATATATATATATATATATATATATTAAAGAACGAAATGTTCACCACATATATTGTTGGCTTTGCATATTCAGTTAATTAGATTGTGCATTATTGTATACATTTTACAGTTGTATATATTTAGTAATCATTTCACCCCAAGCAAGACAGGGACACCACTGATGCGCAGGGGCTTACACTGAGGGAAAAAACAAGATCCAAGGGTTGGGAATCAAGAAAATAAAAGATGACAATTGACGTTGCATTTAAACTTTTGGAGAATGAAGCTATCAGCGAAGGAAGTATACGAAAGAGAGTTCCATCGGTAGGAAGTACGAAAAAGTAAACTGTTCGTCTTAGAATATATATATATATATATATATATATATATATATATATATATATAGTACTGTGCAAAAGTATTAGGGCATGAAATATTTTATCTTTTACGATGCATATTGACAGAAAAACAGTTTAATTAAAGTTATTTTATTTGATTAACTCGACAAATGCTTTAACAAGAAAAAATACTTGTTACAAAATAAATTTAATATTTAGTATAATAGCCTTTTGCTTTGATCACAGTTTTCAGCAATTATCAAATATTTTACGGAATTTTTGTTAGTTTAGCTTTGTTTGAAGATGTTTTATGAAAAATAAAAATAAAAATATAAAACTTTCTTTTTAAAAATTGCACAATTTAATAACAATGAAAATAACGGCAGAGGTAACTCAATAATTTATTAAATTTAATGGCATTTATTAATTTTTATTTTTAATATCTATTTTTCATATTCTTTTTAGGTACCTCCACTTATTGTGAATTTCGCAATTATTTTTTTAACAAAATTAGGAATTAAAATGTAAATGTTACTTTAATGATAAATATCACGTACGACCATTCGTATGAATAAGATACGGGCAATCAAAATGCACATAATTAAAATGTTTTAATTATTTAAAGAATTGACGGGGTCAATCATTTGTATTAAGCTTTTCAATTTCCGGTTATTAAATGTAGTCTTCATATATTAATTTCATACCCTAGCCCGCCCAGTTAAGGAAGAAATTTAAAAATATTTTTGCAACTTTATATATTAGAAAAAGATTTTTAAAAATGAAAATGATTCTTGTAAAAATTCATTATTCAGTGATTCTTTTTTCTTTTCAGACAATGATATGCTTAATTTATATTGTTCATAAAAGCAATCAGAATTTTATCCACATAAAAATTGACATAGTTATTGCATTTTTCGTAATTCGGACCTACTTTTTAGAAAATTGGGGACTATTGGAGAAAAAAAAGACAATTGATTAGCATTCCCCAATAACTCCTGATTTTAATTATATTAGGTTTATTAGAGCCCAATGTCGAATTTTTAAGCATTTCTGGAAATTAATTGGTGGGGGGTAACATATGAAAAAATATTTTTCCCAATATTTTATAAAAAATAATTATTTCAAAATTGATTTCAGGTAATTATGAACAAGTCCTGAAATTTTCATCAAAATCTGACTATTATTTGATTTTTGCAAGAATTTCCAAATTAATGTGCCTTTCACGGTCAAGAAAGTGCATTGCGTAATATTACGTTTTTTACATTTATAAACTATGCGTCAATTTAGGTCTCCCACTGACGTAAGAAGAAAAAAAGATTTTCTACAAAAATTTCGAACGTGTTGGAAATAATTAGAAAATTTTAAAAATAATTAAAAATGATTTGATCTATTCTCTTAATGATAATATAAACATTTTGCCGAAAAATCTTTGTTTTTATTTAGTTTTGGGTCTTTTTCTTTCATATTATGCTGTTTTTTCAGCGACTTTTTGGCGGTACCTAGAATAATATCGCTTTAAAAAAATAACAGAAAGAGTGGATATAAAAAAGATCAAAAGATCTGCTTCAAAAAAAAGGTAAACCCGATGCAAGCCTTTCGTCCGACAAAACTAGTCATGGGTATATGTCGGAAAAAGATTAAAATTAGGGAAAATTTTGGTAAAATTTAAGTAACGTTCAAAAAGAAGGGAACAGAAAAAACATCCCCATCATCACAAAACTTCATCCAGAGATCCAGATAATTCCAATTATACCCTTAGATCTTTCTGTTTGCATAAAGAAGGTGGGTTCGACAATATCGTTAAAGCCTTCAGAACGCTAAAATGGAATGGCGAACGACCTCTATGCAAAATAGATGGTTTGTGATGATGGGGATTTTTGTGCCCACTTCTTACTGAATGTGTGTGTGTGTGTGTTTGTGCGTGCTCGCCTGCGCATGTGAGTGTGCATGAATATATTTATGCATAATCAGAGCGGATATAGAAATCAACACTGCATGGCAACTTTTTGATTATCGCTTCTAGCTCCTTCTATAATTTATGTAGTTGTGATTTATATAACGACATTCAGTCATTTAGTTAAGTGCCATAGCTGATACACACTTGGCTTAATGGATATTGTTTGGATGATCATGTCTCTTTCGATCCATGACTGACTCGGCAGAAGATTTTCTCGCAGTACGTTGTCATTTCTTTCAGCGGTAGACTGGTTGCTAACCAAGGCTATAGAACCCAATCTGTTCTGCTATTTAACTCATAACTATTGGCTTACTAACATACATAGAAACAACAAAGGATTGGATGATACAATTAGTAAGGCAACATGAAGAAAGAAAGAAAAAGTATTCAATAATAAAAGAAGGCAGTAAATACAAACAAGATTTACAGTTAGTAGATTCTGTAGAAAAGCAAAACAGAAGCCAAGAACCAACTATTGCGGCAAAAAATATGAAAATGAAAGCCAAAGATAAAGCTCTTGAACAGATGAAACAACGCTGGCAAGACAAACCTCTGCATGGCCAATATCCAGAACGTGCCAATAAATCCGATGTTGATAAAGTTAATACTCATCGATGGTTACGTGCATCTGGATTAAAGTCTGAAACTGAAGGCTTTATTCTTGTAGCACAAGACCAAAGTCTTTTCACTAGAAACTTTCTGACAAATATTATGCATAATAATATGGATCCAAAATGCAGGTTTTGTGATAAACACCAAGAAACAATAGACCACCTAATCTCAGACTGTTCTGTGCTTGCCCCAAATGAATATAAATATCGAAACGATAGAGTGGGGCAATATTTACATTGGACAATGTGCAAACACAATGGAAAATCTGTAAACAAACACTGGTATGAACATCACCCAGCAACGGTTACAGAAATAGAAGATGTCACCATTCTATGGGATTACACCATCTACACAGACAGAAAAACTGAAGCAAATAGGCCGGACATTATTGTTAAAAACCATAAAGAGAAAACTTGTCTATTAATTGATATGATTTGACCAGCGGATTGTAACATAGCAACCAAGGATTTTGAAAATCTGTCAAAATATAAAGACCTGGAAATTGAAATAGAAAAAATGTGGAAATTGAAAACAAGAGTTGTGTCAGTGAGAGTAGGTGCACTTGGAATGATAAAAAACGGAACAAAACAACACATTGAAAGAATCCCTGGAAACCGCAGCTTAAGAGATATACAAAAAATTGTCTTATTAAGTACAGCCCACACACTAAGGAAAACTTTATCTATGTAACGCTAGGGATGATAGGGAAGATAGAAAAAAAACATGAAATTTGGCCATAACAACACGCCACGACCTGCCTTAGGTCTCTCCGCAGACTTGGTTGGTAGTGCGACCAAAGCAGAAATCGAAATATGATGAAAAATGACATAATAATAATAATAATAATAATAATAATAATAATAATAATAATAATAATAATAATAAACCAACTATTTCGGCAAAAAATATGAAAACGAAAAGCCAAAGATAAAGCTCTTGAACAGATGAAACAAGGCTGACAAGACAAACCTCTGCATGGCCAATATCCAGAACGGGCCAATAAATCCGATGTTGATAAAGTTAATACTCACCGATGGTTATGTGTATCTGGATTAAAGTCTGAAACTGAAGACTTTATTCTTGCAGTGCAAGACCAAAGTCTTTTCACTAGCAAATTTCAAGCAAATATTATACATAATAATGTGGATCCAAAATGCAGGTTCTGTGACAAATACCAAAATATAATAGACTATCTTATCTCAGGATGTTCTGTACTTGCCCCAAATGAATAAAAAAATCGCCACGATAGAATAGGGCAATATTTACACTGGACAATGTGCAAACACTATAGAAAATATATAAACAAACACTGGTATGAACATCACCCAGCGCTGGTTACAGAAACAGAAGATGTCACAATTCTATGGGATTACATCGTTTATACAGACGGAAAAATTAAAGAAAATAGGCCGGACATTATTGTTAAAAACCAAAAAGAAAAAAAATTGCTTATTAATTGATATGGCTTGTCCAGTAACATAGCAACCAAGGAATTTGAAAAACTGTCAAAATATAAAGACCTGCAAATTGAAATGGAAAAAATTTGTAAATTGAAAACAAGAATCGTGCCAGTGATAATGGGTGCACTTGGAATGATAAAAAATGGAACAAAAAAAAAGAAATATTGAAAAAATTCCTGGAAAACCCAGCTTAAGAGATATACAAAAAATTGTTTTGTTAAGTACAGCCCACACTCTAAGGAGAACTTTGTCTATGTAATTCTAGGGATGTTAGGGGGGATAGAAAAAACATGAAATGGAGCCATAACAACACACCCACACCTGCCTTAGGTCTTCCTTCATAGGTAGGTAGTGTGACCATAAATCGATATATAATGAAAAATGACAAAATAACAATAATGATGAAAACAAGAATCAAACTCCGAATTAAAGTTGCCTGAATGTGGAACGTTCAGGTCGCTATTGTCCCAGTTGTTGTGGTTCTACGATAGGTCGTACGATGTGATTGCCTGAGGTCGTACGATGTGATTGTCTGAGGTCGTACGATTTGATTGTCTGAGGTCGTGCGATGGAGAATGCTCATTATGGAAGACCACCGGTTGAAAACGAACTGGAATATCAGTTAGAGTGTTACAACTCCCCATTTTAAAGAAAATATCTAATTGTGGAATATGCTTCCAATCTTAACCATGACTTACATTATATACCGAGTGTCCATAAAGTCCGTGTGCCCTTTAAAAAATTTATAACTTTATTTATATTTGTGATTTTCTTCTGCAGCTTGAACAATTTAACTTGAAAGATAATACAGTGTTTTAACAAGATGGAGCTTCTTGTCACTTTGTTCTGCGTGTTAGACAGTTTCTAAATCAGGAATTTTTTGACAGACGGATCGGAAGGGGTGGACCATTTTATTGGCCACAACTTCGGTCAGATTTGACTCCATTATATTTTTTATGGGGGCATGTGTAAACAATTGTGTATGCAACCAAACCTAGTTCATTAGAAGATTTGAAAGCTAAAATAACTAATGTGATTTCAGGCATTACTGTAAATCAGTTGGCAAATGTTTTCCGTGAACTGCAAAATCGTATTACCTTTTGTATTGTGGACATGTAGAAACCTAAATAAAATTTCAATAAAACCTTAAAAAATATAGATTTAATTCTTTCTAATCCTTTTTACAAATTATTTCTCTCGCAAATACACATAAAGTTATACTTTTTTAAAGTGCACACGAACTTTATGGACATTCTGTATATATATGAATGTGTGTGTGTGTGTGTGTGTGTGTGTGCGTATGTGTGTATGTAAAACTGTTTTTATTTGGTCTTATATGTGTCTGTAAATAAAAATAGGGCACGTGTAATTAACTGCAGGAAGAGACAGTTGGAATTTCTAGGGAACATAATAAGAGGAGAGCGCTTGGAGAATTTGATACTCACAGGACAAATTGAAGGCAAGAGAGACAGAAGAAAATAACGCAGTAGTCAGCTTCAGTAACTGAGTGGCGTAACAAAGTTTAAGAGAGATATCCAAATGACAAAATTTATTAAGAGCTACAAAGCACAGGAAATTGTAGAGAGTCATAATCGCCAAAGTTATGAAGGAAGGAAACACCTAGAAGTACATTTTAATTTTTATATGAATTTAGTTGTGTTTATGTTAACATGTAGACAGAAATTATAACAAAATATATGTATGTAATTTTCTATACCCATGCAGATGTCGATGTATATACGTGGATATATGTTGATTATATTTGTGTGTAAATGTGTATTATATTTAAGAATATATATTAAAATGTGTATATATGATACAGTGCTGATAGCAGACACAGAAACTACAAGATCTCCTACAGAAGGTAGCTGAAGAAAGTAACAAGAAAGGACTAGAAATAAACTCCACGAAAAAAGGGCAGCCCAGTATGCCAAATACAGGTCAGGGATACTAGAATCAAGCAGGTACAAAAATTTAAGTACCTGGGAAGAGTTATAATAGAAGACGGAAAGTGCGACACAGAGATCCGAAGGTGAATTGGCATGGTGAAGGGAGCATTCCAGAAGTTGAGTAAGGTAATAAGAAAGAGGACAATTTCGCTAGAAATAAGGGAGCGAGTACTGGATTGCTACGTGCTGTCCGTCCCTCAATAGGGCAGTAAATGCTGGACAATACCATAAAAGATGAAGGGAAAACTTGAAGCAGCTGAAATGTGGTTCTACAGAAGGATGCTGTGAATATCATGGATCGAGCATGTGAGCAATGATGAGGTTTTGGAAATGATGAAAACAAAAAGAAAATTAATACTGAGCATTAAGAAGAGACAGCTGAAGATCCTGGGACACGCAGTGAGGAAGGAAGGCTTGGAGAATCTGTTACTAACAGGTCAGATAGAGGGGAAAGGAGATAGGGGAAAGCAAAGGATAACATATTTGAAGGACCTAACCAGGTGGATGACGGAACGAGGATTGCATGGTGTAACAGGAGAAGGCGTGCTCAGAGTCACTAGGGAAAGGGAAGCGTGGAAAGCCATGATCACCTACGTCCTGAAGGGACAGGGCACATAGAAGAATGAAGAAGTAAAGATGTCTGTTATTTTCGGTAAATAAACTGACTGCCGAAGCATCATACCACTACTGCATAAATACATCCTAGGTATGACAGTAAGCTATGTCGGGCAGCAAAGCCCTTGATCGGGAGATTTGAGGAGTGTGAGACCACATCTTAAATGCTGGCAGCACCTATTCGCTTTGGGCGATCCAGTCTCGAAAGAGACATGACTGACAGGGCAGAAGATTATCCCGCACTAGGTTGCCATTGGTTTCTGGTTGCCAGCCCAAACTATTGAACCCAATCTGTCTTATTATTTAACCCATAACTGGAGGAATGAGACGGATTAATACATTTCCTAAGAGTAATTGTGCGCAAGTGAATGTAAAGAATTCAACTTGAATTCGGACTCGGCTCCCGATTTGTCGTTCTGAGTCGATATCTACTGCACCACAACGCACATAGAAGATCACCAACTAACTTTTGAACAGAAACAAAGCAGCTCGGCTCAACGTTGCTTAACTTCGGTGATCAAGAGAGAACCGGTATATTCAACATAATAGGCCGTAAGCCTGCACATAAAAGAAGAAGAAGAAAGCTAAAACGTTATAATATTGCTTAGAAGAGTTTGCAAAGATCACTGCTTCTTTCTATCCCCATTTATTACGCCCTTACCATCAACAGAAATCTGTCAAATTATCGTCGCTTCTATATCTGTCCCCACACACATTCCGCCCAAAACACACCAACATATTACCCGCAGCTACCCACATAGCCAACATTGTCACGTTTATCTACAAGCACACCACTTGTTTTCTCGTGATTTTTCATGCATGAGCGCTGGATTGATGGTAATGACGTCAAATGAAGTTACTAGTAAATGTGTGGTCCCTGCCAAAACGAATGGGAGTGGGCACCCGTACACACGGACCGGAAACTAAAAGGGACACAATGAGATTCTGAAAGACCATTTTGGAGCTTGCAAAGAAGACAGCAAATATTGAAAACAGAATTATCACGGTGGGGTGGGCTGAAATCGACACGGACAATAATAGTTGAACGCATCTAAGATGACCGGATGAACTGGACATTGACGAGGAAGACTGGCCGAAATGATTCAACCCCTTTTTATACATGTCGACGTGACTACTATAAAACGAGTCTGATGGTTGTGGGGGTAATTTGTCAGTCGGCAAATGTTAGTTAGTAAAAGATCCTTCGCGCCCGTTGACCAGTACGTGTGTGTCTGGATTTGCTTCCATAGTCCAATACGACCGATTGATATGCAAATGAGCAAGGTGGTAAGGCGCAGCTAGAAAATATTAAAAGATGACGAATCTTGTTAGGTAGAGGTGTGGAATTTTATTGGATCAGGAGGTCAAAGTCGTTCGGATTCCCAAAAGGTTGATCAGACCGTAAAATACTAAAAATCATTGCAGATTTAAGGCTGCTTTGAAAATAATTTCATTCCAAAATGTAACTGTTGTCTCCATTTATCAAGGGTCAAATGGCTGACAGCATTGCCGAAAATTTGGTGAAGATGGTGAATTCTCGGTATGGTAACTGCAGGGAAACATTAACTGGAAAAGAACTCGCATGTTTTTTTGTTTAGTGAGTTCGATCCTTACTTTATGCTGACATAACTGTAACTCAAAGCCAGATAACAGTTAATGAAACAGACTGTGTACCCAACATAACAAACTGTCCCAGGAGTACACCAAATCATTTAATTAAGTAATATGTCTACTTTTAATATGGCTGTACTTTAAGCCTAGGCCACTGACTCCAAAGCGATAAATGCATACATTTTCCCGGTTGCCCTCTATCGGATAATAGTTTCTCGTTATTTTTTATAGCATAAGGTGTGTTGTGGTGCTGTGGATATCGGCTCGGAACGACAAATCGGGTTGCCGAGTTCGAATTCCAGTTGAATTCCTTGCATTCGCTTACGCACAAATACACTTGGGAAAGTAATAATCCGCCTCTTCCCTCCAGTTATTGGTTAAATAACAAGACAGATTGGGTTTTATAGCCTTGGTCGGCAAACAGTCTACCGCAGAAAGCAATGGCAACTTACTGCGGGATAAACTTCTGCCCAGTCAGTCATCTCTCCTTCGAGACATGATAGCTCAAAGCGGCACTTAACTGAATGACTGAATATAATAGTTGAAAACATGATTAAGGCATCTACTAGGAATAAAGTGGGGGATTACTTTTATATTGTTATGAAGGAATAATTTGATCCCCCACTAATTGATACTTAATAATATAATATATTTATTCACTCTCTAGCTATGAGTCAAATAACAGGATAGATTGCGTTCTATAGCCTTGGCTGGCAACCAGTCTATCACAGCAAGCAATGGGATACTGCGGGATAATCTTCTGCCCAGTCAATCATGTCTCTTTCGAGACATGATCGCCCAAGCGTGTATCACGTATGGCACTTTACTGACTGCATGAAGATAATAGTGGGAAACATAAGTAAAGCTTCAACTGGGCATAAAGTAGGGGATCGTTTTTCTATTGTTAGGAAGTAATGAACTGATCCCCCACTAATTACTACTTAATAATATGATACATCTCTTCCCATTCTAGCTATGAGTCAAATAACAGTACAGATTGGGTTCTATAACCTTGGTCGGCAACCAGTCTACCGCAGAAAGCAATGGCAACCTACTGCGGGATAATCTTCTGCCCAGTCAGTTATGTCTCTTTCGAGACATGATCGCCCAAAGCGTGTATTACGTATGGCACTTAACTGACTGATTCCCTCAGGACGAGGGTAATTATGACTGTCAATATTTCTATTGTTTTTATTATATATGAATTGCAAAGATGAGATTCTAGCTTTCTCCATGGTTATTGCTGTGGCGACTCGTATTCGAAATCTTCGTCGCCAATTTATTGTGGAGACTTGCGCACGCATCTTCGTCGGCAATTTGTTGTGCAACTTGTGTACGTGAGTTCGAGTCTTCGTCGCCAATTTGTTGTGGATTCCGGAGGAGGAACCGCCAAAATAATAAACAACAAAAACCGGTTTGGAGATTGAAAGTAGGTTATATTCAACGTAATATACAAACTGGAACGCTTGTTAGTCAATTCAGAAATATTATTAGTAGAAATAAATATATTTAATAGACCCTCCCAAGCTCACTTTCTGGCCAAAAAGTTAAATTTTTTTTTCACCTCACTGGCAGAAACAATATGTGTTCTGGGATGGAATCAACTGTCTTGAATACTGTTAAATGTAAGCCATTTTTTTTGTTTTTGCTTAATTTTTGCTTAATTTTAAACTTTTCATGCCTAATTGAAGGATTGGTTTTGTTTCTTTAGCTGGACATTTAACTAAGTTAAAACTTAGCAAGTCAAAAACCTAAGCGTTTTTTTATTTTATTTAAAAAATTTTTTTAAATTGGAGTAGATAGACTAAACTATCGCCCGGTTCACACTCCACCCACGTCTATTGAACAGGTGAAGAGACTCATCCCTTGTTTCCTGTTTAGGATGTGGTTTCCGGCTTTCTCTTTTCCAATCTTTTCATTCTTACGTAGCCCCCTGCTCATCAGTGGCGTTACCGCCTTGCTCGGGGTGATATGATTAAAAAAAAGTCTTGAAGTGAAATAGTATGTGCGGATAACTTATTCTAGCTGAGTGGATCACAGAGCTAGTCTGGTCTCTGGGTAACTTCGGTATCTGTCGGAAGTCTTCGATAACTGTAACGGATCTCTACGATTACTCTCCACTGTAAACTGGAACTACACTGAGATTTCAGAACTTCCAACTGCTGTTCTCTCTATGGCAGGATTATATATACACTCAGTCGAGTCCATTGTCATATACAAAAGGAGGAGATACCGCAACAGTTATAGAGTAGTGATTCTCTTACAATCTCTGCCAATTAAGATTAGCGATATGAGTTAACCTTGCAATTTATCAGGATTTTGGCAGTCACTGCTCAACTCTGATACGATTCCTTTATTATCAGTGAATTGTTATGGCTTCTTAAATGGATGTGCGTTTAATCCACTTCTTATACTTCAAACACCAGCTATGGGTTAAAAGAAAATAGACATTATATTCCAGGAAGATTTTAAAACGCGTATTCATCGTTTGCTAATCTTGAATATGAGCGGTCATTTTGGGAAGATAGATGAGTGCAATTTTACTGCAACAACAACAAAGGATAACTCATCCGTCCACTAAAATACAACCTATCTGCAGCGATGTAAAAACGTTCCGTATTAGATAAGAGCAATAGTTAACTAACCGCTTCCGCACAGAAAGAATTTGGCATTCATTTACTAAAAAATTAACACCACTGTTGATTGAAATTTATAAAATCTTTCTCAAGTCATAGATAATGACCAGAGTCTCCTGGGGAAAAGAGACTCGATTCAAGTAAAAATGTTACCGGGTTTCATAGCGACAGATGTTGCCATAAACGAAAATACAATCAGGTCAGAGAAGAAAATGGCCATTGCATATTCATAGCCAGATCTGACAAAGACACTTTTCCTAAACCTTTTGTTTGCGATTATCAGTGGCAGGCCGAAGATCGTAAGGTCTACAGGTCAATCCGTGCAAGTTCAACACTGATATCTGAAAATATGAGCCCCATTTTCTATACAGAAAATATTCGGCACTTATTTATTCAAGAGTTAGCGTCACTGCCAGTTGAAAATTTTAAAAACCTGTTCTCTTAAGAGATTTCAGAAAATGAAAATTCTCAAATCCACTAAATGTTATGGATCTTTCCAGTACTGATGAGGATGTGCGTTGTGGTGCAATGGATATAGACTCGGAACGAGAAATCGGGAAGCCGAGTTCGAATTACAGTTGAGATTACTTGCATTCACTTACGCACAAATACCCTTGGGAAAGGTATTAATCCGTCTCTTCCCCCTAGTCATGGGTTAGATAATAGGACGGATTAGATTCTATAGCCTTTTCTGGCAACCAGTCTACCGCAGAAAGCAATGGCAACCTAATGCGGGATAATCTTCTGCCCAGTCAATCATGTCTCTTTCGAGACAGTATCGCCCAAAGCGTGTATCACGTATGGCACTTAACTGACTGACTGAATATAATAGTTGAAAACATGATTAAGGCATCTCCTGGGCATAAAGTGGGGGGTCAGTTTCATATTGTTGTGAAGTAATAAACGCATCCCCACTAATTACTACTTAATAATATAACACAGCTCTTTCCCCTCTAGCTATGAGTCAAATAACAGGACAGATTAGGTTCTATAGCCGTGGCTGGCAACCAGTCTGTCGCAGAAAGCAATGGCAACCTACTGCTGGATAATCTTCTGCCAAGTCAGTCATGTCTCTTTCGAGACATGATCGCCGAAACGTGTATCATGTATGGCATGACTGACTGACTAGTATTGATTGGCGTTACCTTCCTAATCTTTTGTTCCAGTTAGTGTGGAATACCTCTATCTTGATTCTAACATTAATATCTCTTCTAGTTACTTGTGTTATCCGTTTTTGCTAATGTTGCTGTTGGAAGTTTTTAACTGAGGATATTCTTTTATATCTGACAAAGCTTATTGTGATTATGTTGCGCCAGCCAATAGCCTCTGACAAAGCCATATCATTTTTTAAGGCCTGGCGTATTCTTTCTTCGGAATCTATTTTCAGTCCGTGAAAAATTGTTTGTACATAGATTTATCTATTTTATAAATATTCGATGTCCTTGTGCCAGACTAACCAAACTTTAGTGAATATCTGTATGGATACAGTTATTCGTCGTTGCTTGCTCTCATTGGAGATACAAATAATTTCGGAACGTCCCTTTGTCGGATAATATCCCACCTCTTTTACAGTGATAATACATTAATATCGTCGAAATCTCTAAAACTCTCACTCTGTCAAATAAATGTGAACAGGAAAACCAATCAATACTTTCAGCTTTGCACCCCAATATTTAAGCCTAACTTGATACATGCTCTATTTCCAGAAATAAATATAAATACTGACCTGAGTCTTCTTTGGAACGAGACTCGATCCAAGAGACTCGATCCAAGAGACTCGATCCAAGAAAAACAAACAAACTTTTCCGAGTTTCATAGCGACAGATGTTGCCGAAAACGAAAATACAAACAGGTCAGAGGAGAAAATGGCCATTGCATATTCATAGCCAGATCTGACAACGACACACTTCCTAACCCTATTGTTTGCCATTATCAGTGGCAGGCTGAAGGCCGGGAGGTCTACAGGTCAATCCGTGGTGTTTATACTCTGAGATCCGTTGCTTAACTCCGCAAATATGAACTCCATCAATTGTTGTCTAGAAAGAAAAGGGCTTTTTGGTCAAGAACTTTTTTCCGCTGAATAATTTCTATTTTAAAGAAACTAACAAAAACAAAAAAAAAATCTGCAAAAATCAGTTAAAAATAATCGCCGGCAAATTAATTGTAATGGTAAGATTATTAGTAAATAGTATTTATTAGTAAGTGTAATAATAAGTTTTATTTTTTGAGAGAGCAGCCAGTGCTACTCAAGTTACGCTTTTCTTAACTCGCTGACAGTCGAGCTGAGGTCTAAGTGTAGTATCTGTTCTTTTCGTATCTAATAACAATGGTAATCGTTGTGGACCCAGAATAGGTCCGGAAGAAAACACAACTCGGGTATTAGGGAAGCAGAGATATATTTACGAAAACAAGTAAGAGTGTGACACGTCAGGCCAAGTGGAGATCAACTCAACTCCTCTGTTAATCGTCAATTGCCGAACGTCTACTTGAGACAGTCTTTCCATATTTATAGTCATGGGAAGAGTTTATTTTAGTACAACGGGTAAGTCTCTCAACACACACACACACGCGCACACACACACACGCACATATATATATATATATATATTAATGCAGGTTTCATTGAATAATATAGACAAGTTTTGTCTATTAATTTTGTGTAGGATCCGTTCATACCGTCTGATATACTTGATGGTGATGTCGTTAAAAGACAACAAAAAATCACAGTATTTGTTGAATTTTTTATCAGGTCTAAGCTTTCGGCTCACATAAGCCATTATCAAAGAGTAAATAATAATACACAGTAAACATAGAACATTTAAGCTATTAACAATAAAGATAATTGAATTGAAAATATAAGTCCATCCCTACCGTGGCGGATGGCCGAAGACAGTGACAAAATAGTGGTGTTGTGGTCCCTGGTCTGATTACAGACATTTGAGTACATTATTGGAAATATCAAAATTGATTGTATTCAAACCAGGTTTAAATTGTTTAATGTAGAGTGCTTCGAGGATTTTTAGTTTCTGCTTATTATTTTCTTGTTTGAGTATGTACGTGTTATCAACAAGCGTTTTTCTCAGAAGTGTGCGTTGATAACCGTGTTGTTCTAAATGACGGAATATATTTGAATTTTTATTTAAGTGCAACGTCAGACGCCGTGAGAGCGAATTTGTGGTGTGGCCGATGTATATATATATATATATATATATATAGAACGTGTCTAATGTTGATAGTGCTTAGCGCCAGGGTTGTTGTTTCTCGGTGATGCATTACTGATAAATTGTATTTTGGCAAGCAGGCGTTTTATTGTAAAGTGTTCGATATTGCGGTGGAGAGAGAGAGAGAGAGAGAGAGAGAGAGAGAGAGAGAGAGAGAGAGAGAGTGTGTGTGTGTGTGTGTGTGTGTGTGCGTTGACAAAGTGCTTGTCTCTTTAGTAGAGCAAAGTGGTGCAAACTCCGTTATGATATTCTCACTCCTCAATGCAGTTTGAAATTGCATGAACCTGTTCTACTAAAGAAACAAATATATATATATACAGAAAAGGTTGGTTAGTATATATATTTTTGGGGGCCAAATCCAAAAATGAATCTCCACTCTGATTAGCCAAAAGAAACACACAAGTAAATTCTACTTCTTCCCACAGACATACACAGAAAACCAAAGGTTTTGTCATTTAAATGTAAATCATTGCCTGATGAGGAGAATCTATCTCGAAACATAGAAATTTCCGTGTCGCAATGTACAATTAATTCATAACCATATATATATATATATATATAGGTGTAAAAGATCCAAGGTTTTTTTACGAATCCTTCGTCACCAGCGTTGTGGACCTAGAATAGGTCTGGAAGAAAACACAACTCGGGTTATCGTGAAGCAAAGATATATTTACGAAAAACAAGTAAGAGTATTACCCGTCAGGCTGACCACCAAGTGGAGACTGGGGAGACTCAACCAACTCAACTCCTCATTCAATCTTCCGAATTGAGATATAGTCTTCCGGTATTTATAATTATGAGAAGAGTTCATTATGGTACAAAAGACTAGATCCCATAACACTATCTATCTATCTATCTATCTATCTATCTATCTATCTATCTGTTGTGGACCCAGAATAGGTCATTACTTTCCAAGAAAAAATGTGTCTGTTTTTTCAAAATAGATGTCAATAGTATGTATGTTGTGGGAAGACATGTAATTGGTCTGTACTTTTCCGGGATATTTGTGTCACTATTTTTTGGGTAGGAGAAAGGTTATTCCTTTGATCATTATTACAGGAATCTTAGTGAGATCGTTAACCATTTCTTGAAATTCTTTGGTTAGTTTTTGTGTGCTGAATTTAAATAATATAGCTAAATGTTAGGATATGTATTCCTGGAGATTTCCAGTTGTGTGCCTTTTTCAGTGCACATGTAACATCCTATTCTGTGATTCCAGTCCATGTTTGTTCTGGTTTATTTTTCATTCGTCCTATCTCTTGCATAATACAATCTGCTTCTTTGTTATATTCTTTAGGGCAAGCCCATATTTTTCCCAGAACTGGCATAACCTCTTCCGTTTTGGTGGGGAATATCATTCCAATTCTTTGCTTACATATTTTTTTCTGTAAAATTTCTTTGCATCGTTTTGAAAGATCTTGTTCTGTCTGTAAAATTGGAGTAGATAGACTGAACTATCGCCCGGTTCACACTCCACCCACGTCTATTGAACAGGTGTAGAGGCTCATCCCTTGTTCCCTGTTTAGGATGTGGTTTCCGGCTTTTTCTTTTCCAATCTATTCACTCTTACGTATCCCCCTGCACACCAGTGGCCTTACCGCCTTGCTTGGGGTGATGTGATTAAAAAAAAAAAATAATAATCTTTTCTTTTAGCGCCTTAGTCTTTGATTCTTCAATTTTATTGTTTGATTTATTTTTTCTTTAGTTGACAGGACTTCATTTTCATTTTTAATATTGTATTTTCTTTCGATTCTTCTGCCTTTTCTAGTTCTTACATTTATACCTCTGGCCAGTTCATTGAGTATTGATAATTCAATCCTAAATTCTTCGAATTTTTTTTTACATTTTTCTCATCCAAAGTGAATATTTATGTCTGTGAGACTGTCTTTTTTTCACATTGATGTTCAGTTTTTTGGTTGTTGTTATTTCTGATGCATATATTGCTTCCCTGGGATTTATATGAGTATCTTCTTCATCTAGAAATAATTTGAGTGACGGATTGTAGAGCTTAACCCTCTAGGGCCATTCGTATCATATTAGTGGGGGATCTGTTTATTACTTCATAACAATATAGAACTGATCCCCCACTTTTTGACAAGTAGAAGCCTTAATCATATTATATTATTAACCCTCTAGGACCATTCGTATCATATTAGTGGGGGATCTGTTTATTACTTCATAACAATATAGAACTGATCCCCCACTTTATGACAAGTAGAAGCCTTAATCATATTATATTATTAACCCTCTAGGGCCATTCGTATCATATTAGTGGGGGATCTGTTTATTACTTCATAACAATATAGAACTGATCCCCCACTTTTTGACAAGTAGAAGCCTTAATCATATTATATTATTAACCCTCTAGAGCCATTCGTATCATATTAGTGGGGGATCTGTTTATTACTTCATAGCAATATAGAACTGATCCCCCACTTTATGACAAGTAGAAGCCTTAATCATATTATATTATTAACCCTCTAGGGCCATTCGTATCATATTTGATACAGTATGAAAACAAGCCTTGAAAGAAATATTTTCCTGACAAATTTTTTAAGAGAAATATTTTATAAATTTCAAATGAAAGCAATACTGACTGCTCAGTCAATGAATACCAAATGTTTCCTTATAGGGAAATACCAAATGTTTCCTTATAAGGAAATACGGTATCAAATATGATACGAATGGCCCAAGAGGGTTAATAGTTTCGAGGTTATACTTTGTTGGTAGTAATTTTCGAAGTTGTTCTCGTTCCTCCATTGCAATATTTTGTATTCGACTTATATGTCTCCTGATTTCTACTTTGGCTTCTTGTATACTATTCTTGTGTTCCGTAAAAGGTATTATTATTATGTCATTTTTCATCATATTTCGATTTCTGCTTTGGTCTCACTACCAACCAAGTCTGCGGGAAGACCTAAGGCAGGTCGTGGCGTGTTGTTATGGCTCCATTTCATGTTTTTTTTCTATCTTCCTTATCATCCCTAGCATTACATAGATAAAGTTTTCCTTAGTGTGTATGCTGTACTTAACAAAACAATTTTTTGTATATCTCTTAAGCTGGGGTTTCCAGGGATTCTTTCAATGTGTTGTTTTGTTCCATTTTTTATCATTCCAAGTGCACCTACTATCACTGGCACAACTCTTGTTTTCAATTTCCACATTTTTTCTATTTCAATTTCCAGGTCTTTATATTTTGACAGTTTTTCAAATTCCTTGATTGCTATGTTACAATCCGCTGGACAAGCCATATCAATTAATAGACAAGTTTTCTCCTTCTGGTTTTTAACAATAATGTCTGGCCTGTTTGCTTCAATTTTTCTGTCTGTGTAGATGGTGTAATCCCATAGAATGGTTACATCTTCTATTTCTGTAACCGTGCTGGGTGATGTTCATACCAGTATTTGTTTACATATTTTCCATAGTGCTTGCACATTGTCCAATGTAAATATTACCCCACTTTATCGTGATGAGTTTTATATTCATTTGGGGCAAGTACAGAACAGCCTGAGATTTGATGGTCTATTGTTTCTTGATGTTTATCACAAAACCTGCATTTTGGATTATTATTATTATTATTCCACAGAAGGCTATTACACTGCAGCATCTTTTACAAATAGGTTTTATTTCGTATTTGCTCAAACACACATTCGGAAAAAGTAAAATGTCATTATAAAAAATCACTTTTTTGCCAACCAAGCACCTGTTTCTGACTAAAACACGGACACATATTCCGTTGTCTCATAATTTTTGTTTTCCTGCATGTTCCTTTTTTTCACTCTCTTTTTTTTTTTTTGTCACCTTCTTTTTGTGATAGTTGACGAGTAATGCCAACGGGAGACTGAACATTATCAGCCTTCTTACCCACCCCTGGCTGTCCATCCTTGTCTTATCATCCAGGAGGCATGCGTTGGGTTAGAGATCTTCTTCGCGCCTAAATTCTCTGAACAATGGTGCAGATGAGCACGTTGCCCGCGGCCTGGTTACATCGCTGCACTCATCGCACGTAAATTCGTGTTTTTTACTTTCATTTTTTTTTTACTTCTTTTCTATCATTTATGCATTTATTAATGCAAAAATATCAGAAGAGACTTATCGCTGAAGTGAAACCCTAAAGACGAAAATCATAATGGATACGGCTTTTTTCTTTTTCTCTCTTTTACACTCTCTGTGGATATGCATGACTGAGAACTGTGAGAGTCAGTTATATTGATGTAAAAGATAAGCAACTATGATGAATGTGAGCTGAGCCAATATATATAACAGAAACCCCAACAGCAAAAAGTTTACAACGAAATACCAAGAATCCATTTAAAAGTAGTTGGTATCAGTACGTTTTATCATTTAACTAGCAGTATAGCCCGGCGTTGCTCGGGTACAATGAAAGCTTTAAACTAATCCATGGACCTGGAGCTCAGACTCATTGGACGTTGGCACGAAAGACTAAAACGCAATAGTTGTTTCCAGTTAAAGCGAAACCGTAGACTGAAACAAAAATGAATGGATGTAAGTCAAATTTTGATTTCCTGATATCGATATCAAAGAAATATTTTTCATCGTAAACTAAATTTTGAAGGCTAAATAAGTCCTCTGAGTAAATGGTATCATGACTGAGACTAAAAACTACAATTATACCTACTTAGAGCCAAACTCGAAGGAAAAAACTAAAATAAAAGGGATGAAAAAAATACAGACATACAGGCAGATAAACAGACACACACACAAACATCTTGCCTTTTATATATATATATATATATATATATATATATATATATATATATATATATATATCGATTTTCTGCACTATTGTAAGAACTACAACCTTGTAACTTCTGAATATCGTTTCGTATGTCTTTGTCTATGAGTGTATCAAATTTGATTAAAATCAGACCACTCCTTCTATAACCCGATTTTTTCGATTTTCGATTTTCAATATTTATCGGGGGTACCTGGACACAAAACCTAGCTAAGAACACTCGCAGTCGCTTATAGTACAACAGTGTAAATTTTCAAGAAAATCGCTTCAGCCATTTCGGATTCTATAGGTAAAAGATAGACACACACACAGACACACACACACACAGACAAAGTTCCATTTATAAATAAGTTTAGATAATAAGGCGTACCGCAACAGTACATCACTTTCCACAGACTATTGGCAATTAAAAGAAGTAAAAAAAAAACGTACAGTAAAATGAAAAATACTTTTTAAAAACTTAGAACTTGTAAATTTTTACATGAGCCATGTTTTCTGTGTTTATATGAAAAATTTTTAACTTATTAAATTCACTAAATGAATCTTGTTAAACAAACGAAATGAAGTAACTTCAATCTGCCGTCATCGTCTTATATATACTCTAAAGCCATGGTTCCCAACCCCGGAGTAAATTACCCCAGTGGGGTAATGAGCCATATTTTGGGGGTAATGGATGTTTAGTTTGGGAAGAGGCAATCAGCTTATAATTTCACACTGTGCCAAATTATCAACGAGACAGCATTTCAAGAAAGAATTCCCCTACCCCAATCTCTTTTAAAGTATCTTTCTTTTAAGCCTCTAGAAAAGTACAAATTCTCATAGGATTTTCAACCACTTATTTATATGAACAAGCTTGGTCTACTTCCCTTGGAATGAAGACCAAGAAATGTAGCAGACTCAACGTGGCAAACGACACCCGAATAGCCCTTTTAGTCTCAAAGCCATTAATAAATAAACTGGCATAGGCAATACAAGCTCAAAACTCACATTAAGAATCACGTCTAGGTTATGGCTACTATACCTCTGATTATTATAGATTGGTACTATTGTATTGAATAATTTCCATTAACTTTGTCTGCTTTTGCTGTATGAAAATATAATTATTTCTTTTCCTATATTACGGGTATTTGTTCATTGGGGTAATGGATAATAGTGAAATTGTATTTTGGCGTAATCGCAGCAAAAAGGTTCAGAACCTATGCTCTAAAGTATAATTAATATACAGGGTGTCCATAAATTCCGTGTGCCCTTTAAAATATATAAATTTATTTGTATTTGTGATTGAAATAATCTGTAAAAATGTTATAAAGTGTATGTACTTATAATGTACCTAGATTTCAATATAGTTATTGAAAAGTTTTTTCCACAAAATTTGCAATAATTTTTACATAAGTAAAAAATAAGATCTGCAAAATCGTATTACCCTTTGTATTGCTAATTATGGAGGACATGTGGAAACTTAAATAAAATTTCAATAAAACCTTAAAGCATATAAATTTAGTTCTTTCTTATCCTTATTACGAATTATTTCTATCGCAAATACAAATAAAATCATAATTTTTTTAAGAGCACACGAACTTTATGGACACTGTATTTTCTAATTTAATATAACTAGATTATAAATCAAACTCCTACTACTATTATTAATACCTTGATTCTCTCATCCTCTGATACCGACTTCGTTTCAATTAATTGATATATTACCAAATATGTCGTCTACATATGTTTGACATACATTATATTCCAATATATTTGCGTTTTTAAATAAACCTCTTTAATTGTTGAAAAACATAATAATATTACTAAATAAATTCGTAACACTCTCACATACAGATTCGATACAATTTCCGACACATCATAATACAATTCCATAAACTCAGTTTCATAAACTGACACCAAAAACTCTAGATTTTCACGATACCTAAATTCTATCCCCACCACTGTTTTCTTAATTTATTCCTCTATCCATATTTGATTTTCCGTATAATCTTGTACATAGTTCAACCGTTTGAAATCCACATCCCACTTAATTGACTGGAAGTGGTAACAAAAGTGTTGTTTCTGGAATTTTTAAATATATATATATATATATATATATATATATATATATAGTGTATCGAGGCAGCAAGTAATTTTCTAAACATATGCTGTTAAATATAAGAGACAATGAATGTCTATTATGTTTAATCATGAGCCGTTCTAAACGTAGTATTTTTGCTTTAATTTCAGTTGAAAATAAAGACAAAAATTCTCCAACATTTGGATAATTATTTATTGATTTTCTTCTAAGCTTTCGGCTCACATGAGCCATCTTCAGAGAGATTATTTAGACTGAAATATTATAACATCCACCATCACCGACGATTTTATTTTGTGTTGACATAAAATTTTGTTGTCATTTCGCGCTATCCCGCGGTGTGACGTCATAAAACCGCATCGCAAATTGAAGAACTGCGTTTATTATTTTTGGTAACTATTGCCGTTGCCTAGCGGAGTTTTATGTCAACACAAAATAAAATCGTCGGTGATGGTGGATGTTATAATATTTCAGTCTAAACAACCTCTCTGAAGATGGCTCATGTGAGCCGAAAGCTTAGAAGAAAATCAATAAATAATTATCCAAATGTTGGAGAATTTTTGTCTTTATTTTCAACTGAAATTAAAGCAAAAATACGACGTTTAGAACGGCTCATGATTAAACATAATAGACATTCATTGTCGCTTATATTTAACAGCATATGTTTAGAAAACATATATAGAAAGACATCCGCAGACAAATCTGTTTCGCTGTATCAGAGCTCATCAGTACGGTTAGACAGCCGATTGCTTTTTAGCCAGGATTGAAACCCGACCGAATTGGCGTCAGTCGGCCGGCGATTCTATCTCTGAGCTACGGGCGCTATATGCACATATATATTCCCAACGGTAGAACATTTCAGTGTCTGATGAAGTACTAACAAGTAGTACTGAAACACGACAGCTCTTGTGTTGCAGTAAATTATGTTTTTATTATAAACAATTATAACAAAAGTATAACTATATATATATACATGTAGGTTTCATTAAAAATGACAGACAAGATGTGATGGTTAAGTCTTTTATATAGCTTTCATGTTATCTTATGGTTTATTTCGTTTGAGGACATCAATTATATAAAAATTGTCTAAATGTTTTGTTTATCCGAGATCTTTCGGCTATACTTTTAGCCGTTTTCGAGGATGAATGTTATTTTATGTGTAACAAGATATATGTAATGTTATGTATGATGTAGAGTAGTGGTATGTGTTATGTACCGAACACGGTTAGCATATTGTTAGCGTGTTCATAGTTGATGTTATTGACTTTTGGGTTTTTCGTTTTTATTAATAAGACCTTCATTATTTTTAGTTGTTTTTTTTTTGTCTGTAAATGATGTTATGGTACTTGTGTTGTCGGCAAGTAGGTTTCGGATAGGATTTGGTAGGTCTCCGTGCGTGTTTAAATGAGATCAAATCAAGCTCCGTTCAGAGAGATGTAGCATGTGTCAGTTTCGTATTTGTATGGCCGATGTAATTATTTACGAAATTAAGATCAAAAACGTAGTTATTCAAAGGGCATGTAAATTCATAAATAATGTCGGTTCGTTGTAGTTTGGATATCGGTAGAATCGCGGGTGAATTGTTTTTGTTTTTTTTCCTGAAGAATCTAGTATAATAGATAATTTAATTTTTAAGTTTACCTCGGTCTACCGAGCGGTAGAATCGCCGACTGACGCCAATTCGGTTGGGTTTCAATCCTGGGTAAAAAGCAATCGAATATCTAACCGTACTGATGAGCTGTGATACAGTGAAACAGATCTTTCTGCAGATGAATATTTACGCTCTCACACCCTGATTGAGCACTATGTAAGAATGGTAGACTTTGAAAAAAAAAGTAACTACTCTAGCATCTACTCATCTCGTTCATTCAGTAATGAATTAGAGCACTCTAACTACTGGCGCATCATACATCATACATCATAGGCTAAAAAAGTCTGCCTCCTTCTACCGAGCGGCCATAGCTCAGAGGTAGAATCGCCGACTGACGTCAATATATATTTTCCATTTATAAGCGTAATAACTCGTTTATAACGAGGTATAAGCTTAATAAATCGTTTACAAATGGAAAATATTCAAAAGTTCAACAATATAATTGTATTGAACACCTTTTAGTACAAATGTGCACTGGTCTAATTTTATTATGACCAGAAATTAAGTAATTAAACAATCAATATATATATATATATATATAGTCATTCTCAGACAGATCTGTTTCCGTGTATCACAGCTCATCAGTACGGTTAGGCATCCGATTGCTTTTAACCCAGGAATGTAACCCGATCGAATTGGCGTTAGTCGGCGATTCGACCTCTGAGCTATGGGCGCTCGGTAGAAAGAGGCTGACTTTTAGTGTATCATGTGTCATACGACACCGCATATTTTGGCAATGTAACCTGGTAGGACAATCTAGCAAATAGCCGTAATGAACTGATACGCGTCGGAGTCTTAGTATACTAAGGCGTAGGCTTATTTAATAGACGAAGTCAATAGGCGTTCCCATATATATATATATATATATATATATATATATATATATCGTTATCCACAAACAGATCTGTTTCGCTGTATCACAGCTCATCAGTACGATCAGACATCTGATTGAAACCCGACCGAATTGACATCAGTCGGCGATTCTACCTCTGAGCTATAAGGCTACAGTTCCAATAAACACAATATAATTGTTTATTGCTTTATTAAACGTGACGCGTACCTGATCAATAGAATCAAACCCCAAACAACATTCCAGTATACTGTCTCTTTGTTTTTCCATTTTTTGTTTTTAATCAAATCTCTGAAGAAGCTTAAATAAAAGTGAAACATGTCAGATTAAGACATTTTTTATTTTATTCTTTATTTATTCTAATATATTGTCAGATTTCAATCCATGAATTCAACTTGTTCTTTCTTTTATTATCCTGTCAGTTTCTGATCTATGTGTTCAAAAAAGAAGAAAACTATAAGATAACATGAAAAATGATATTAACATTTAACTATAATACCTTTTCTGTTATTTTAATGAAACATATATATATATATATATATATATATATATATATATATATATTATGCTCTCATTACGATTGAGCTCTCTGGAGTAGAAAATTTTAAAAACAATTTCCACTTCTGCTATATGCGTGACTCTTCAGAAATGAATTGAGTTCTCTCGGTGACTGGTGTGTGGATACACAGCTTATACACAACATGCTAAACTTTCCCTTCTCTGATTCCATGCGTCGATGGCTTAGGGAGTAGCGACTTCGACTGACACCAAATCGGTTGAGTTTCGAACCCGACCAGAAGCAAGTGGATGCGTCTAGCCACACTAATGAGCTGTGATACAGCGAAACAGGCTTGTATGTGGATGACTAATATATATATATATATATATATATATATATATATATATATATATATATATATATACGGTGAAGTGAAGCACGTATTTGGACAGTAAAAAAATGAATTTAGAATCATATATTGAACAAAAATTGTCTAAAGTTCACAATATGATCGTAAAACAATTATAAATGCAAATAAATTAGTTGGCACCTATATATATATATATATATATATATATATTATATACAAATTATTAAAACAGGTAGTGAAAAAAGTAATTGGACAGAATATAAATTATGCTTTAAATGTATTTAATGTTTAGTTGGTCCTCCTTCATTTGCAATCACAGCTCTCAGTCTGTTCTCATAGGTCTCTACAAGTGCCTAACATGATTTGGTGGGTATATTAGCCCACTCTTCTTGTGCAAAAACTTTCAGTTTAATTGAGGTTTACTGATTCTTCAGTGTTCTCCAAAGATTCTCTATTGGATTCATGTCCGGCGATTGGTTGGAACATGTCAACACGTTGATGTTATTGTTTTAAAGTCATACACCTGTTGCTTTGGCTGTATGTTTTACGTCATTGTCATGTTGAAAAAAAACAATCTGGTCCAAGTTCTAATTTCTCAATTGATGACTTTTTTATTTTTATAAGCGTTTCACCCCGAGCAAGGCATGTCACTGCCACTACTGCGCAGGGGGCTACATAGAGTGGAGAAAGGATGATTAAATATAGGAAATGTCAGAGGGTGGGTGATAGGCGGGTAAGGATACCTAGAATGAGGGTTGGGTAGATGAGAGTGTTCTGACACTTGTTCCGTGCTGAGGCGAAAAGGCGCCTGTTTTGGTTCGACGAGCTGCTTCGATAGAGCCGGAAGAAATGGTTCCGGTGGGCAATGGCGGCCGAGCAAGCGGGTGAGAACCAGGGGGACGAATTTGATTTTAGTTGGAATTTCCTGGCCGGGATAAAAGCATCGATGCCAGCCTTAACCCAAGAGGAGACCTCGAAGATCGAAGACGTTGTTCCAGGGGACATCGCAGAGGAAGTCTCTGAACGAGTCCCAGTCTGCTCTTTGGTAGCAGTATATTCTGCTGGTCTGGTTTTCTTGGGTAGAGTAAGTGCGGATTGAGATGATGACGGAGAATACGACGTGGTCAGAGTTTCCAAGGGGGTAGAGTTGCCTGGTAGTGCAGGAGTCTGGGATGGAGGTAAAGCAAAGGTCGAGTAAAGAGTCCCTTCCGTTAGGGTTTTTAGAGAAACGCGTGGGGAAGTCCACTACTTGCGTTAGAGCTTGGGTTATTGGAAAATACATGGTCCGGATCCCAGCAAGGTCGGTGGCTGAGTTTTCAAGCCACTTGGTGTGGTGGGCGTTAAAATCGCCAAACGCAAATATATGGGCAGATGGGTGAGAAGAAATGGCCCTGTCGATATTAGTAGAGATGCAATCAAGTACCGTACAGTCAGAGGAGGAGGGGGAGCGGTAGAGGAAGAAGAGATAGCTAACCGAGCTTAGAAGTGAGAGGCGGAAGCACATGAAGGAATGATCAAGGGATTCAAGAGATATGACCCTGGCTAGGGGGAGTTGTTCACTGACATATACACGAAGCCCATGCATATGGATATTAGAGTCCTTCCTGAAGAGGGGAAGGTAACCAGGAACGAACAGCTTCGAAGAAGGGATTGAAGGGTCAAGGTTAGTCTCACATATAGCTAAGATATCGGATGAGTTAGTTAGAAGGAATGATTCTACACTGTTAAAGTTACTGCGAATACCTCGTATGTTTGTGAAGGAAACGCAGATAAGTTTGGGCGATTTATGACTAGCTGGTTTAGGCTTGCTGTTTTGTTTGTTTAATTTCATGCTGGTTATAGTTGTGGATAGAGAGGTCTAGAGTAGGGTCAGATGGTCGTTAATTGCAGCAGGTGAAGGATGGTGAATGGCGCCGCCTGCAGCATAATGTGGCCTCGGGGTTGCCCATCGGAAATTCATGCAGGGACGCCTGTCCATGCGCGCAATGGCACTACAGGAACCCCGATATTATTCAACTGTTGATCAGAGCAGCCTCTCAAGACGCTATGCAAGAGTTCGGGCTCCTAACTACCAGTCGGAAGCAGCAACCAGGAAACTGCCAACCCGGTACACTCAGAATGAAGAAACATTGCCACCATACTCACCAACTGCAAAAAGCTTCCAGCCGAAGCGACATAAAGACCGAAAAAGAGAGTGATCAACCGGGAAACCCTTCCTAAACAAGAAACAAGGCGATCACCTCTATTCCTGTCCAAAAGAAGTGGGTGGAGTGTGAGACCGGGCGATAGAAGGTACTATCTACTCCAATTAAAAAAAAAAAGAATAAATGTGTGACTGAAGTTTACTAAGTTTTAACTTATACTAAGTTAAACCTAAATTTGATAATTAAAAACAATTTACACAATCATAGTCGCAGTGCATTACAAGAGCGACTAGTAGAGAAGTTAGGTTAGTAACAAAACAGGAACAAAAATTAGCCTAGGATAGAACCTTGAGGGACGCCCGCGTTCGTATGGTAGTTTTGGGAGGCATGCCCATTTAATACCACCTTCAATGTGCGGTTAGAGAGGAAAGACTGGATGAGGTCAAACAGATGTCCAGTTATCCTTTAGTTCCGCAGTTTGCACAAAAGGCCAGCATGCCAGACCCCGTCGAACGCTTTGGAGATATCCAAGGCAACGGTTCGGGCTTCGCCATTCTTGTCAAGTGCCCGGTATATGTACTCGGTTATGGTCGTTAGCATATCAGCAGTAGACCTGGTGAAGCGAAATCCGTACTGTTTGTCAGAGAGAAGCCTGTTGGCCGTGAGATGCTGAATCACCTCGGCGTTGATAATGGCTTCGAAAACTTTGCCAAAGATCGGAAGTAGACTAATAGGACGGTAATTGGCGGGGTCTGTGGCTTCGCCAGAATTCTTAAATATAGGAACTACACAGGAGGACTTCCGACAGGCAGGAAAACAGGAAGCAGATAGGCAGAGGTTATAGAGTTTAGAGAGGACAGAGGAGAGTTCTGGAGCACATTTCTTCAGTACTATGACTGGGATTGTGTGGGTCAAGTTGTGCAATTATCTTGGCGACCAGCGAGGGTGTAATGTGGACGTTATTTAGTTGAGCCTTAGTTCTGGGTGGGAAGTCTGGTGTAGGTATTCCTAACGAGTCCAGTGTCGAATTGGTGGAGAATCTACGGGCAAAGCATTCAGCCTTGTCCGCTGGGTAGGTGATAACTTCAAACTCATTGATTAGTGGGGTTATTGAAGTCTTGTTCCTGCTGAGCACGCTTTTGCAGAGACGCCAGTAACTGCAAGCAATCTTCTAAAATCTGAATATAGTTGGCTGCATTCATTGCGCCCTCAATAATTTTCAGTTGTCCCGTACCATTATATGCAAAGCATCCCCAAACTGTAATGCTACCCCCTCCGTGCTTCACAGCGGGGATGGTTTTCTTGTGATTGAAGGCTGTTTCATACTTTCTCCAAATATGGATAGCATCGCTGTGGCCATAGATTTCAATCTTGCTTTCATCAGACCATAAAATTTGCTTATGATAGTCATCATGCTTTTGTAAATTAGTTTTGGCAAATTCAAGTCTGGATTTCAAATTACGACTTTTTAGTAATGTGATTTTGTGAGGAGAGCGAAATTTTAATTGTTGTCGGTGAAGTTCAGAAATTAAGGTCCTCTTGCATACGTGAGTTTCTGCATTGCTAAAATCTTTCTGAAGTTCTCTCCGAGTCACAAAAGGGTCATTTTTTACGCTCCGTACTATTTTCCGTAAAGTTTTTTGCGATATTTTGCGCGGTGCACCCGTTCTTGGCATATTTTCATTAGTACTGAGGGCTTTCCATTTCTTAATTATGTAGCCAACAGTGCTCACAGTTATACATAGGTTTTTAGAAATCTTACCATAGCTTTTTTCTCTTTATGTGCAAAAAAATTCGATCTTTAAGATCTTTCGACAGCTCTCTTTGCTTTGGTATCCTGCAGTACTGTTAATGCGACGTCTTGGGATGAACTGACCATCAAGATAGCTAACATTTTTAAGTAATGCACGTTCTAGACTATTCTATAAAATTCTAACACATTCGAGCATGAAATATATTCAAAACATCGATTGTAAACATAATTTCGGAACTGTCCAAATATTTTTTTCACTACCTGTTTCAATAATTTGTACATAAAATATATATACGTTCAAATAAGATATTTTTGTTGTTTATTTGCATTTATAATTGTTTTACGAATATATTGTGAGCCTTAAACAATGCTTTACTTTCAAAGTATGATTCTTAATCTATTTTTTACTGTCAAAATACTTATTTCACCTCACTGTACACACAAACACACACACAAACACATATATATATATACATATAAATTCTTATATTTATATACGTTCATAAGTGTGCAAATCATCGTAATTACTGTGATATCGATTAATTAATCATGTAATAACCAATCATTTTTTAAAAAATTACTGTCTATACTCGTGTATAATGCTAGTATATATTATCAGTATTTTTCACCAAAAATTGGGAGTCGCACTATAAACAGGTAATCTTTTTGCAGGGGTGAAACATCATACAACTTCAGCGGACGGTTGCATTATAAACAATTTTTTTTTCTGGGGGTTAAATTGATACATTTTCAGTGTTCTTGAAACTGACAATGATTTTTTTCTTTTTGCGATTTGCGGGAAAGACGAGAGTTCATCCAAGGGAAATTTTGTGGCCATTCCGCACCAAATCTACTCAATTCGTCTGCCAAATGCAGCGATCAATCTATTAATCTTTCCTCTGTTTGCACATTTCTACGTACGCACCTGCTGGAGCTGTTTTAACAGCTTCCTTTAGTTTCTAACACCACTCTCTGTTCTGTAAAATTTTATTGGATCTGCACAATTGTTTGTCTTCTGTGCATCTTTAATCATTTCCCTCCATGCAAGTCGGGATCACCACTAGTGCACATTGGATACACTGAGAGAAAAGACTGATGCAGAGACTATTGAGGAATTGATAAAAGATGAATGTTATTCAAGAAAATATAATATGGTAATTGAACTTGCATTTAATTTTTGGAAAGTTCAATATTTAAAGAAGCAAGTAATCAGAAGGGAGTTCCACAAACTGGGTTGCACGTTGTTTTATTCTTATGGCATATCAACCTTGGCGAGTCATTTATTGCCAAATAATTTTTTTTTTTTTATTTATTGCTGGTAATATCTTTTTCTTTCAACAATTTATTGTTGTTTTTATATAAGTTTTGTGTCTAGTAATACTTTTTTTTCTTTTTGAGTATCAAGATTCATTGGGATTTTATCTTTAAGGGTAGTGTCCCCAAGTCCTGCCCTGTTATTTAACCCACAACCGGAGGGAAGGGACGGACGAATACCCTTCCCAAGGGTACCAGTACTCAAGTGAATGCATGGTATTCAACTGGAACTCGAACCCTGCTCACCGACCCCTCTCTCCGAGCCGGCATCCACTGCACCACATCCGTCACTAAACGCTAACAGCACCTGGTATTCCCAAGTGATCACCCATCTAAGTACTGACCAGGCTCAACGTTGCTTAACTTCAGTGATCGAGCGAGAACCGGGCTATTCAACGTGATATGGCCGTAAGCCTTACAAAAGTGGGAGTGCAAGAAAAGAATCTGTCGAAATAGAAGTAGTGGTTACATTTAACTCTTTCAACCATAAAAGAGTGGGACCGAGATGCCAACCTAGTATCGCGCTTAAATTCATGTGGTCGGTGTACCAGGGGAAAATCTTGTCAGTGCAGTTGCCATAAAAACATTTGTAGTAAAAACAGAGGGAAGCCACATCACGTCGGTGAGAAAATGACTGAAGTCGAGATGCCAAGTCAGAATCGAATACATTACAGAAATTTTGATGGATTTTTCCC
Organism: Ascarosepion bandense; assembly: GCA_037127315.1. NCBI lineage: Eukaryota > Metazoa > Mollusca > Cephalopoda > Sepiida > Sepiidae > Ascarosepion > Ascarosepion bandense. The sequence continues at coordinate 2,938,178 of JBBBDQ010000895.1, read as the reverse complement.
AAGATTCTCAGTTTAAGAGAACTCTTAAAAACGAAAATCTATTTAGTACGTTTAAATTAATGCAGTCTTATAATCGAAAGGGAGTAAAAGATCATAAGAATTATTTACAAAAAATATTTGTAGAAAAGACAGAGGGAAGCCACATCACATCGGCGAGAAAGTGACTAAAGTCGAGTGTCAAGTCAGGATCGATTCAACCAATTTAAAAGAGCTGCCGTAGCCAGGCATGAACTCAAACAAAAGTACGGTAGCTAACTCTTCGTTTCAGATATTTTACGGTAAGTGGTTCTTCTCGCCATTTTTGAGTAGCTTTGTGCAAAAAAAGAATTAAAACCATTTATTTGCTATAAAATATATCCAAGACGATACTGCAATATTTGACTACAGTAGGCTCTCTAGTATTGCTTTGAAGCTGGGGTCGCATTAAACACTAGCTATATATATAAAAAAAAGTCAGGTTTTTCCAAAAATAAATTCGGGGGTCGCACATAAAATAGGTTTATATACAAGTATGTACGGTTTGTGCCTTTTGTTCTGAAAGGCTGAAAAGACATTGGTTTAAGAGACAAACGTTCAATTTTTCTAACGTCATTCCGTGAATCTGTGCGTGTGTGTGTTTTGCCAGAATGGATTTAGACAAGAGAAAGGCCATAGTAAAATAAAATAGGCATCGTGGAAAACTTACAAAATAAAACCCACACCCTACGATCCACATCATCAACTCCTGCCATTGCGACCATAAGAAACCTTTCAGAGAGAACGCTGGTGGCGAGGAATTTGCAAAACAGAAAAGAGCCAAAAATGTCAAAGAAGCCAGCCGAGTTACCAATGAGATTTTTTTTTGTAGCAGAAAAAAAAAAATAGGAAAATAAAATGCCAAGATAATGCTCCCCCCCCCCCCCAAAAAAAAGAAAAAAGTAAGATGGTTTTGGTAAGTGGAGGTAATTACTTCCAGACTTTTCAATATCGACTTGGACAGCGTCAGGCTTTTGTTAGATGCGCGTGACATGAAAGTCCAGTGCAATAGCATCAGTTTACATTCGAGTTACTCTTTCTTCCTCACACTTCAAATAAGACACCTGAATAATATAAAAAAGGCATTTTTGCTGGCATGCATATCTTTACTGAGAGAATATATACATATATATGATGTACCGCAAAATGGCATAACATTCTTAAGGATTGAAAACAGAATTAGCGATTTGAGTTCAAATTCTGACTGACATTGCTTGCGATAAGGTCGCCAAACTGCCCTTAGAATAGACATGGATCCAATACTTCCAGTGTCAGCTTCTTATACAGACCCTGAAATTACGAAGACGTCATCTGACATGCTCTATCTTTACAAGACTCAGACCAAATATGAACGATTGCTGTCAGATCTGGGCTTGAACTACCCACTCCTCTCTTTCCAGACGTGTCAGAGAACGCGGTCTTGTAGACCATGTAAACACACACACACACACACACACACACACACACACACACACACACACACATATATATATATATATATATATATATATATAGTACTGTGCAAAAGTATTAGAACAAGAACTCTTTTATCTTTTATGAGGCATCAAAATAAAGTTTAAAATCACCACTGTCCTAACACTTTTGCTCACTACCAGTAGTGTGAGAAGTATTAAAACAGAGGTGATTTTCCTAAAAACCTTACTAAAATTCAAATACAGGGTAAAAAGCCAAGTAAATTGCTAATAAAAATTGATTTTTTTAAAACTAGGTGTAAAAGAAATGTATTAAAATGAAGTTATATTTAATTTTTTCCTATTAAACAAGTTATTTTGAAACTACTATATTGAACATCTATGGGATATTTTGGATAAGAAATTGATAGATCTAATGTTACTTTGGGAACAAATACAAGCTGCTTGGCAGGAGATATCATTAGATACATTGAAGAAGCTTGTGATGTCAATGTCTGATAGAATGAAGGCTGTGATCAAAGCAAAAGGTTATTATACTAAATATTAAATTTATTTTGTAACAAGTATTTTTTCTTGTTAAAGCATTTGTTGAGAAAATCAAATAAAATTATTTCAATTAAATTGTTTATTTTCTGTCAATATGCCCCATAAAAGATAAAATAGTTTTTGTCCTAATACTTTTGCAGAGTACTATATATATATATATATATATATATATATATATATATATATATATATATACTTGGTGCGATTGATAAATTGTCGTAATTATTTTATTATTTCAAAGCAAATGGGTATTATACTAAATATTAAATTTATTTTGTAACAAGTTTTCTTTTCTTGTTAAAGCATTTGTTGAGTAAATCCAATAAAAATTATTTTAACTAAATTGTTTATTTTCTGTCACTATGCCCCATAAAAGATAAAATAGTACTTGTCCTAATACTTTTGCACAGAACTGTAAATATATATATATATATATATATATATATATATATAATTCGTGCGATTGATAAATTGTCTTAATCATTTTATTATATATATACTGTATATATATATATATATATATATATATATATATATATATAAGTTTACATCTTGTACATTCCTTAATTTTTGTGAATCTTCTTCCATGTAATTTTAATTTAATTTTTTATATTATCAATTTTTAACTTTTAAATTATATGTGATTGTTAAGTAGTTGTGACTGTAATTATATTCTGCTATTTAGGCACGCCTTCTTTTTTTTAGGTAAAATTTGTAATTTCTTCTTTATTTTGGTTATTTTTAGTTTTGTTTATATTTTGTGTATATTATTGTGTACATATACGGCCGCTTATGGATGGTTGTGTGTTTGTGTATGTTTATTTTGTGTGCGGTTGTATCTATTTATTTGTTTGTTCTCGTATATTTTTATTTTTCTTTATTTTTTTTCTTTATTTCCTTTTATTAAGTATTTTTGTATAAGTGCGGAAAAATTCTGGATTTATAACCACTTAATTATGTGTTTAGTTTTCTTCTCTATATATTCTATATTTCTCTAGACAATATCTACTGAGCTCTCTACTATTATATATATAACTATTACTATTATATATATAAGATCATATTATATATATAAGATTAACTGCAATCTTTTTTTATTATCCTCTTATCCTCTCTGTTTTTACAGGCCTGTCATTAATTTCTTTCTTGGGCTTCTTGACAAAATACAGAGGAGGATCTGTAACGTGGTAGATACTGACTTGGCAGACCGGCTGCAGCCGCTCTCACACCGGCGTGATGTAGCTTCCCTGTGCCTCTTCTACAAGTACTTTCATGGCTTCTGCTCCGATGAGCTCAGATCACTGGTGCCGCCTAAGCACGAATTTACACGAGATACTAGATTAGCAACTAGGTCCCACCCTTTTACAGTTAAACAAATAAGATGTAACCGTAAATTCTACTCCAACAGCTTCTTTTCTCGCGCTTCCCGCCTGTGGAACTCCCTTCCACAAGTCTGCTTTCCCGACAGTTACAATCTCCAGGTGTTTAAATGTAGGGTCAATAGACACCTCCTATCACACTAACTCCCAACTATTCTCACAACACTCTCATCTACCCAACCCTCATTCTCGGTATCCTCACCCGCCTATCACCCACCCTCTGTTATTTCCTATATTTAATCAGCCTTTCTCCACTCTACGTAGCCCCCTGCACAGTAGTGGCAGTGACATGCCTTGCTCGGGGTGAAACGCTTATATAATATATATATATATATATATATATATATATATATATATCAGCATGCAGTGTGGATATAGAAGAATCCAAAGTAGTATCCTGTACATACAGTGGTAGGATAACTCTCTAAGAGAGCTCTAAACAAATATGCATATAAATACATATAGAGCAAATATAAGAAAAATTAAGACAGACACGTTATTTCATGGTGAATCGGAAGTTTGGCCTATTTCAGGCGAACCATCGTCAACTTCCGTCTTTATTTAACAAAGGGTTTTACTGTTAAATAAAGACGGAAGCTGACGATGGCTCGCCTGAAGTAGACCTGTACTTCCGATTCACCATGAAATAACGTGTCTGTCTTAATTCTTCTTATATATATATATATATATATATATATATGTATATATATATATATATATATATATATATATATATATATATATATATATATTGATATGGAGCCAAAAGTGGGTCCACGGAAATATAAAACGGAACACGAGGTGTAGGATTAAAGAAACATGTATTACAGAAAAGGTTACAAAGAAGAAGATACAAATAAGAAGAGCTTATGAATCCAGTATAATCCTTGGTAGTAGACTGCGGTCATGCGCACAGTGCTACCGTCTCCTCTCTCCACTCCTATCACACACCTATTAATATAGCAGTGGGTGAGTCCATTTTGAGGCGAGTCTGGGTTCCACGACACACACACACACACACACACAAACACACACACACACACATATATATATATATATATATATATATATATACACGTCATTTAAATTGGTTATAAATTATGATTCCTTGCAATGAGCTTAATTAGCTCATTTCATCACACCACACAACATTCCTTCCATTTGGTACAAAAAAATTTGCCGGAATAAGCAATTTCTTTAACTGAAGAGAAGGACGAAAAAATAAAAATAAAAAATAAAAATAAGAAGAAGGAAAAAAAAGAAAATGGAAAAGAGAGTCAGGATTTAGGCATTGAATCTTTGATGAAAATAAGCCACATTACAACATCGTCTTAAACAAAGTGGCTTCAATCAGGAATTACATTACTTAGAACCCCCTAAACATACCAGAACTAAAGAACCTAGAAATAGAAAAAGAAGAGTGCTATGGTTTAACCCAACTTTCTGTAAACTATCTAATATTAATATCGGGCAATACTTTCTGAAATTAGTTGATAAGATTTTAAATAGAACAACCCACTAAGGAAAATCTGCAATAGAAATACATTAAAAATTAGTTACTCCAGCACTAGCAATATTAATGGCGTCATCAATTTCCATAATAATAATATACTAAAGAAATTTTATAACAATAAAAAGACAGATAGTACAACCCTCTGTAATTGTGGATTAAAAAATAAATTCCCAATTGAAGGCATATGTTAGTTCGACTAGGTAATATACCAAGCAACTATATATCCTAGCAAAACAATAGCAGAAAAAAACATATGTAGGAATTTCCACTGGACCATGGAAGCAACGCCTATATAATCACACTCAATCATTTTCTAAACCCCACCTAAAACTCCAAACAATTCTGGAAATTAAAAGACAGAAATCTTTCCCCTCAGATTGAACGGAAGATTATAGGGAAATCTCAAACCCCCAACAGCTTTAGAAGCAGATGCAATTTATGCTCAGACGAAAATAATAAAATTATCAAATTCAGAGAATCTAGCCAATTATTAAATCAGAGAAATGAAATAAATTTCAAATGCCGCCATAAAAATAAATTTAAACTAACACATAAAATAACCCCCTGCCGACACACTTTCCAGCTCTCTCACATTTGTGTAGATTATTCGGTGGAGGATTTTACGGTGCAAAGAAGTGAGGATAAGGATTTACCATACAATGGGTTGACATGCCAATCTCAGTACACAATGACTTTATAATATTGGTGTGCGAAATTTTAAAAAAATATCCAGTCATGAACTATGTAATTGTAATTGATTTCACTCTAATGATTTCGACATAAATATTTCACGTGTATAATGGGGCACCTAAGTGTAAGGTGAGATATGTTTCTCATATATATGGGTGCAACTAATTTTGTGCATGCTTCTAGAGAATTTTGGGCTTGTTTATATATATTATTCTATGTATTTTTGTGTGTATAAGGGGACATCTAATTTCAAGTCCATTTCATATATAAGAATGGACCTAATTATGTATGCGTTTTTCTATCATGTGAGAACACCTGATTATATGTGGGTTATGTTAATTTTGGATGCAGTCAATTGTGCATTCTTGAACTGATTATACCTTCATATCCGGATTATTCTACCCATTGTGTACAGGTTAGTATCAATAATCCGAATGCGGTATGCCGGTATATATTGATATATATATGTGTGTGTAAATGTAAGACGTATGAAAAGAAAATATACCACCGAGTTTGGGAGTTAAGTGTACACAGGCGTACATTGTCTTTATGTATAGGAGTATATAACAAGTTGCTCGTATATATATATATATATATATATATATATATATATATATATATATATGGATGTGTATACGTGTACGCGTAAATCCGCTCCTCATAGCATTGCGAGTGTGTGAACACAATAATTGTATGTAGAAATAAAGAGATAAATGTATGTATGAAGAACACATTTATGAGCATATATACGTATGGATGTGAGGATGTATGTAAGTATGAAAATATATGTGTATTTTGGAAGTATGTGTGAGAATTACAGTATTATTTTATATATGTGTATAACACTATACACGCGGAAATCCCGTCTTTATGAAATGTATATGTGTGAGTATACGAACACAAGATCCGTATATAGACATGAAAAAGTGTAGGTCGTAAGTATGCATAAGTATAAACGAAGTCACATTTGTAAGTATATGTGGGAATGTACACATATGTGTATATGGATATAAGTTAGTGTACATGGGTGGGTTAATTTATAGAGTTACACATACACACGTATCCATGGAATCAGAAATAAACGGTTAATGACTTAGCGGTCAGCATCTTCACGACTGGTCTGAATACCCCCAGCTGATCTAACGCCAATGCCTCTGTCCTGACTCTTTTTACCTTTTTCTCTTTTTTCCTTCTTATTTTTTCATTTATATTTTTTTTTTATCTTTCTCTTCAGTTAAAGGAAATGCTTATTCCGGCAAAATTCTTTGTACCAAATGGAAGGAATATTTTGTGGTCTGATGAAATGAGCTAATTAAGCCCATTGAAATGAATTATAATTTATAACCAATGTAAATGACGTGTTGATTTTTCCTTTATAAATATCATATTGCTCTGGATAACATCCATTGAGCTCTCTATATAGATGTAACACTTATTATTTTATATTAAGTTAATCTTGTTGGATTATCCTCACCATTTATGGACTGGACATCTATACTTCAATCCTGGGTTAAAAGCAATCGGAGTCTAACCGTACTGATGAGCTGTGATACATACATACATATATATATATATATTCTAAACATATACCGTTAAATATTAGAGACAATGAATGTCTATTATGTTTAATCATGAGCCGTTCTAAACATCGTATTTTGAAAATAAAGACAAAATTTCTCCAACATTTGGATAATTTTTTATTAAGTTGGTTCTAAGCTTTCGGCTCACATGAGCCATCTTCAGAGAGATTACAAGGACGTTAACATAAAAACATAAATAAAACTTAACAAAAAATTATCCAAATGTTGGAGAATTTTTGTCTTTATTTTCAACTGAAATTAAAGCAAAAATACAACGTTTAGAACGGCTTATGATTAAGCATAATAGACATTCATTGTCTGTTATATTTAACAGTATATGTTTAGAAAATTATCTGCTACCTCGATACACTAAATATATATAAATATATTATTAATGTGTAAGTTTATTTTCACTAAACTGAGTATTGTTGTTACAGTTATATACTTAAAAGTTTCGTGAAAGCATTAGCAAATGTCTTCACTTTCAGGGGTACTGCTTATTCTGCTTTTTTTCTCTTTATTTTTATATATATATATATATATATATATATATATATATATATATATATATATATATATATACAGCTCCTCTGAAAGTGAAAATATCATAATAGTGCCTTCATGAAATCTTTAAGTCGGCATGAATGAAACAAACCCACTCAGTTAAGTGGAAACCCCACTAACATTAATTCTGTTAACGTTTTATGTTGATATCGAGCAGTTTATGACAAAAACCTTCTCCCAAAAATGCCGCCTATTAGTAAAGTCAACAGTATGAAGCTAAGCCACAGTATAATCTAATATATATATATATATATATATATGTGTGTGTGTGTGTGTGTGTGTGTGTGTGTGTGTGTGTGTGTTTGTTTGTTTGTTTGTTTGTTTGTTTGTTTGTTTGTTTGTGTGTGGGTGAGTGTGTGCTGTAAAAATTGAGATAAAACGTATATCTATAAAAAAAACTATATAACTAAAAGAGAAAGGGAGATAACATATTATTAAATGTTTCTCCTGCCATTAATATATATATATATACAAATATTTTGTCATTTATGCTATATTTTTGAGCAGTGGTGCTCAATATCAAGGATGGAGCGTATTTAGATACTGAGGCTCACACTAAGTGTTGACAGTCTGTTTCACGATTAAATGCAATCTTCAGGCCACATGCATAGTTTAAAATGTCTTCGAGCGCTGTTAATTTGAGAAAGAGCGATAACAACTAATTAATTTGAGAAAGAGTAATAACATCTACTGGACTTGAGAAAAAGCAATAACAGCTTCTGGACTTGAGAAAGACCGATAACAGCTACTGGTCAAGAGAAAGTGCGATAACAGCTACCGATCAAGAGAAAGAGCGATAACAGCTACCGATCAAGAGAAACAGCGATAAGAGCTACTGGAGAAAGAGCGATAACAGTTACTGACCTTGAGGAAGAGGGATAACAGCTACTAGATTTGCGAAAGAAAGAGTGATAAAAGCTACTGGATTTGAGAAAGAGTGATAACAGCTACTGGATCTGAGAAAGAGCGACAAGACAGACTGGATTTGAGAAAGTGCGATAACAGCTACTGAATTTGAAAAACAATAATAGCTACTGGACATCAGAAAAAGTGATAACAGCTTCTAGATTTGAGAAAGAGTAATAACACCTACTGGATTTGCGAAAGAGTATTAACTGCTACTGGACTTGAGAAAGAGTGATAACAGCTACTGGACTTGAGAAAGAGTGCTAGCGGCTGCTGGATTTGAAAAACTGATTTCTTGAAAAAATTCTTTTAAGAAAAAAGATTTTCGAAATTTCAACTGATGCAACCCTCAATTGCTAAATGTAACCCCAAAGAAAAAAAATGCCTCACGTTTAAATTAATTTTTCATAAATGAAAATCTTTTCTTGAAACTTTTATTTTAGTTTTAAACTCAAGCTAATAGATTAAATTCAATATTTCTAATAAAAAATTCTGAGAAATGTTGTAACTGATTGTAAATTGAAAATAATTGACTGTAATTTGATTGGATTTGTTTATCATTGTTAGTAAAGACGCTAAAATCATCCATATTGACATATCTGTTAAAACACCATAATTCTCTTTATTAAAAAAAAACATTCAAAAATAAAATATGTTTTCAACTTACTTGAGGGATATTAGCTGATTTAAAGTTTACATAATCTGATTTGAAACAAATAATTCTTCTAATTAAAGATATCGCAGAAAAGCATTTTTTTCCAAAAAGGTTCGTGTTTTATAAAGTGCTGACAACAGTCTCGATAGACATATGGTTGAGAATTTTTTTTCTAAAAGGGACATAACTACAACAGTTATTTGTCAAATATAATGTGAAAGCATTTTATATAAGTTTCTATAATTTCACATTAATCTATAAAAATAAATAAAATATTCTAAGCAATCTAATATTTTATTTTATTTTAGATAATTTGGATTTATAGCCTAACTTACAAACTAAATTACGAACTAAGTTTCATTTTTGAAAAATGCTAGAAAAATACCAATAAAGACTAACTTTACTATAGATGCTGCTCTTATTTTCTGACAATTTCACGTTAGGACATCATTATTGAAAAATGTCGATATATTTATTCACATAAAATATATTGCAAATTATTTTTAAAATGTTGGTCTTCGCTGATTTGCAGTGATCGTTTTCATTTACGATTTGTAAATGCAATTTTAATTTAATAATGAAAATTACTTGTCAGCAACAAATTAATGCAGAATTTTAAATTATTTGTAAATTATTCCAATTAAAATTTTAAAAAATGCTGACAATTCTTGTAAAAATACATCATTCATTGAATTTGCGTAAACACAATAGTGCCAAGATCATTTCATTTTGTCCGTGATAAAATCCAACGGAGAATCTGTAATGTGATCGATCCCGACATGACAGCTCGGAGACAGTCACTTTCTCACCGGCGCAATGTGGCTTCCCTGTGTCTCTTCTACAAATATTTTCACGGCTTCTGCTCCGATGATCTTAACTCTCTGGTGCCCCCTGTACATAAATTTACTCGAGCCACAAGATTAGCAACTAGGTCTCATCCTTTTACTGTGAAACCAATAAATTGAAAACGCAAATTCCACTCCATCAGCTTCTTTTCTCGCACTTCCCGCCTGTGGAATTCCCTTCCATTTACTTGCTTTTCCGACGACAGCTATAATCTCCTAGAATTTAAATGTAAAGTCAATAGTCATCTCCTATCTCACTAATCTGCATCCTCTCTCTCATGCTCCTTTCTCCGTCCACTCCACTCTAATCAGTATTCTCATCCTTCTCTTACCCACTTCCTGACACCTCCTATAACCTGTCACTCTTTCTCATAACATTCCTCTTACGTACCTCCCTGCAAAACAGTGTCAGTAAAATGCCTTGCTTGTGGCGATATGATCATAAAAAATATTGTATACTACTATAATGCGAATATGAATTGGGGATCAATTCTACATTACAATCAATGTATAAACTGATCCCTCACTTTATGGCCACAATCTTCCTTCTCTTACCTACTTCCTGACATCCCTCTATAACCTGTCACTCTTTCTCATAACTTTCCTCCTATGTAACCTCCTGCAAAACAGTGGCAATAAAATGCATTGCTAGGGGCGATATGATTATATATATATATATATATATATATATATATATATATATATACATATTATGCAATTAAAACTTTTCTAATTAAATGTCTTTTATGATTCAGGGCCGATTTACTGTAAATGTAAGTGACAGTTGACCAAAAATATTCCATTATTTCTTCTCAGTTTCTTATAACTAATATAAACTTATCTTCTTCTTTTATGTACCCTGTTCCTTTCGGGACGTAGGCAATCATGGCCTTCTACATCTTCCTATCCCTCGTAGCTCTTAGCACGCTTTCTCTTGTTACACCACATAATCCTCGCTCTGCCATCTATTTGCTGATGCCCACCATATATATTACGCGTTGCTTTTCCCCGCCTGTCTATCCCTCTATCTGACCTGTTAGTATTAGATTTTCCAATCCCCCCTTCCTCATTGCATATCCCAGGAAGCTCAGCTGTCTTTTGCTAATCTTAGGCTTTAGTTTTTGTTTCGTTCTATACTCTCCAAAACCTCATTGCTCACATATTCTGTCTACAGTATCCTCAGGATCCTTCTGTAGGACTACATTTCGGTTGCTTCAAGTCTCTCTTTCATCCTTTAGGAGATTGTCCAGCATTTTCTGCCATATTAAAGAGCAGACATCACTTAGCAATACAGTACTATTTTCTTCGTTTCCAGCGAAATTTTCCTGTCTCTTAATACTCTACTCAGCTTATGGAATGCATCTTTAGCCATGCCAATTCGCTTTCGAATCTCAGTGTTGCACTTTCTGTCTCCTGTTAGAACCCCTCCCCAGATATTTAAATTTATGTACCTGCTTGATTTTAGTATCCCCAGCCTGTAGTTGGCATTTTTGGGTTCCTCTTTTTATTGATGACCACGTATTCAGTTTTCTTGTAGTTTAGAATAATAAAAACATTCCTAAAACTATAGATATATATACATACAAAAAATTCATATATCCAATTAAAGGTAAAAAATAAAATCATCCTAAATAATGTCTAAAAAATAACCAAAAGCGCTCGGAGGAGACAGAAAGTGCGGCACAGAGATCCGAAGGCGAATTGGCATAGCGAAGGACGCGTTCCAGAAGCTGAGTAAAGACACAGGAAAATCTCACTAGAAACAAAGAAGAGAGTGCTAGATTGCTAGGTGATGTCAGTTCTTCAATATGGCAGTGAATGTTGGACAATATCACCAAAGATGAAGGAAAAATTTGAAGCAGCGGAAATGTGGTTCTACAGAAGGATGCTGCGGATATCATGGACGGAGAACGTCAGCAATGATGAGGTTTTGGAAAGAATGGCAACGAAAAGAAAATTATTAGTGAGCATCAGGAAGAGACAACTGAAGTTCCTGGGACATGCAATGAGGAAGGAGGGCTTGGAGAACCTGATACTAACATGCCAAATAGAGGGAAAAAGAGACACAGGAAACCAGCGGATAACATATTTGAAGGGCCTGAGCAGGTGGATGACAGAACGGGGATTGCGTGGTGTAACAGCAGAACGCTTGCTAAGAGCCACTAAGGATAGGAAGACGTGGAAAGACATGATCGCCTACGCCCTGAAAGGACAGAGCGTATAGAAGAAGAAGAAGAAGAAGAAGAAGAAGAAGAGAGAATTTACCTTACACCGGTTGTCGTAGCGGGTAGACATATTTCTGGCTTTTTAAGTATGGATTTTATAAAAGTTGCTGATATAATAACGTTTATTTAACATGTGTTGCTGATGGTACAATATTCATCATTATATATAATTTTCAATTTTTACAGTTGAATTGTTCACCTATATTGCATATGATTCATTACTATACATCGTCTGAAATTATCTATTATGACAGGTCTCTAATTTGTATTTAGATACATAGTAAGTATTTTCAATTTTCATAGTTTAATTGTTCACCTACGTTGCATATGATTCATTATTGTACATAGGCTGGAATGATCTATTATGATGTCTCTAATTTGTATAGATACATTATATATATTTTCAATTTTTCTAGTTGAATTGTTAACATACATTGGATATGGTCCACCATTGTACATAATTTGGTTACAATTAAATTTGTATATTATATAAATACTACTTTATCCAAATTGAAATGTAATCAAGTGTGAAGGTTGCATCATAGATACTAAACTAATCGTGAAAACTGAAACAAATTGCATTAGATAAATTTGTTAAACACTAATGGACATTAAGTATTGCTATCTTTCTATTTTTCAAGAATTTAATTTCAATGAATTTATTGTAAATATCTGAGTCTGTTTACATTGTTCGTTTCGGTCGTTGTATGCTCCGGCCTTCAGTGGGTCATTATTTCGAACCGATCTCCTTTATTTCGATCATTGGGGTATATTTTTCATTTTCCATGGGTCATTTCATAAAAGTTGCTGATATAATACAGTTTATTTAACATGTGTTGCTGATGATAGAATATTCATCAGAACTCCCTCGAAATGTTTCCTGCGAAAAGAATTAATTTTATTTTTTTAATTAGGTTGGTATTTATGAAATCGAAGATGCATATAGAGTCTGCTTAAACAAAGTAAAAAAAAAAAATTAAACATATGTATGAAGTGAGAGAGATAGATATATAGATAGACAGATCACAGTCCGTTCATTATCTATCTATCTATCTATCTATCTATCTATCTATCTCAATCTGTTCAATATCTATCTATCTATCTATCTATCTATCTATCTATCTATCTATCTATCTATCTATCTCAATCTGTTCAATATCTATCTATCTATCTATCTATCTATCTCAATCTGTTCAATATCTATCTATCTATCTATCGATCTCAATCTGTTCAATATCTATCTATCTATCTATCTATCTATCTATCTATCTCAATCTGTTCAATATCTATCTATCTATCTATCTATCTATCTATCTATCTATCTCAATTTGTTCAATATCTATCTATCTATCTATCTATCTATCTATCTATCTATCTATCTATCTCAATCTGTTCACTATCTATCTATCTATCTATCTGTCTATCTATCTATCTATCTATCTATCTATCTATCTCAATCTGTTCAATATCTATCTATCTATCTATCTCAATCTGTTCAATATCTATCTATCTATCTATCTATCTATCTATCTATCTATCTATCTATCTCAGTCCATTTATTATCTAGGCATTTGTATATGTGTGTTTGTGTATGTGCATGTGTGTGTATTGTTTAGCACTTTTAAAACTCCTTATTCATTCACGATAGAATATCATTATAAAAGCTCTACGTGTTGTATGACATGTGCATCTCATTAAGTTTTTTTCGCGCCTTTACACTCCCCCACCCACATTCTTTTTTCTCACCCCCCCTCCAATTACATCTTTTCTCTTCCATCTTCTTGAACCTCAACTTATTCCATTTATTCATATTGCGATTACTTCAGTCTATTTTTCAAGCAACCTCTCTCGCTCTCTCTCTCTCGCTCTCTCTCTCTCTCTCTCTTTCTATCTCATTCACTCTCTCTGGGTTTTGACTCTTCTGTCAGTATCTTTAAATAAATCTCATTTCGTTTTTCACTCATTCTTCATTATTTTTTTTTAAATCTTTTCACTTAATCCCACTGAAAGATTCACTCCATTCTTCACGTTGTCACTGTATTTCCAGGAATCCTGGGATTTACGCTAACGGATACCAGACAACTGGTATGCCGTCAACGAATGTCACGTATTTTGGCAAAGGTATATCATTCAAGTTACAGTGCCACATTTGGAATTACCATTTCGGTATTGCGTATGAGTTCATAAACATTTAGGAAAGCTATTGGTGGTCCAGTGGATATCGGCTCGGAATGAAAAACGAAGAATTGAGTTCGAAATCCAGCTGAAATTGATGCATTCACTTCTGTGGAAATACACTTGAGAAAGATATTACTCCGACGCTTTTCCCCAGCTATGGGTTAAATAGATGGACAGATGGGTTCAATCGCCTTGGTTTGCAACCAGTCTATCGCAAAACGTAATGGCAACCTACTGCGGAAAAAGTTCGAGACATGATCGCTCAAGAGAGTAGCGCGTATGAAACTTAACTGATTGGCTAAAGTTCATTCTTTTTTTTTTTTTTTTTAAATTGTTGTGGAGGAGTTTTCGCACTGAAGGATATAATAGTGCTATGTCGGTTACTAAGCGACTTAACGCACCCAAAACGTTAGGAACTTTGTAATCTTCCACTGAAAGCTGACTCCTTAGTATTCGGCTAACTGCCGACTAATATCAACTGCCTAGTAGTTCTACTGAACTCCAATAGAACTCTAAAGAGCTCCTGTGAACTTCCCAAGAACTTCTCAAGAACTTCTCAAGAATTTCAATATTTATTTTTGTAAAATACAAAAAGTGTGGCACAAGGCCAAAAGGGGGATGGGGAATGACTGGTCTTCATCTGTCTTACATTAAATTAGCTAGCCTAACTCACTGACCCAAACAGACAATACAATATCCCTTACACCAAAACCTCATCTTTTCAAGAACTTCAATATTTATTTTTGTAAAATACAAAAAGTGTGGCACAAGGCCAAAAGGGGGATGGGGAATGACTGGTCTTCATCTGTCTTACATTAAATTAGCTAGCCTAACTCACTGACCCAAACAGACAATACAATATCCCTTGCACCAAAACCTCATCTTTTCAAGAACTTCAATATTTATTTTTGTAAAATACAAAAAGTGTGGCACAAGGCCAAAAGGGGGATGGGGAATGACTGGTCTTCATCTGTCTTACATTAAATTAGCTAGCCTAACTCACTGACCCAAACAGACAATACAATATCCCTTACACCAAAACCTCATCTTTTCAAGAACTTCAATATTTATTTTTGTAAAATACAAAAAGTGTGGCACAAGGCCAAAAGGGGGATGGGGAATGACTGGTCTTCATCTGTCTTACATTAAATTAGCTAGCCTAACTCACTGACCCAAACAGACAATACAATATCCCTTGCACCAAAACCTCATCTTTTCAAGAACTTCAATATTTATTTTTGTAAAATACAAAAAGTGTGGCACAAGGCCAAAAGGGGGATGGGGAATGACTGGTCTTCATATGTCCTACATTAACTTAGCTAGCCTCACTCACTGACCCAAGCAGACAATACAATATCCCTTGCACCAAACATCACATTCTTACGTACCATTCCTGCTACAAACACCATATTACCTCAATATACTCTGTGAAAATCTAACTAAATCCATATGTACAATTTGTCTGTGGTGGGGAGGAATAACTTTTAGAATTAATAACCCCAATGATTTTTATACAAGGAATGAAAATATATACAGAAATTTTAAAAAATTCTCAAGAACTTCTTCCGTTAACTGCTTGTTAACTCTTGTTAATACAGGAGGGAGAGTCCATTATCTGAGGAATAGGGGTGTTACCCCATAACACACATTGAAGTTACCATGGATAAGGTCCGTGAGTCTCTGAAGGTAACGGCTTATAGAGTAAGAGGCCCAGTTCATGGGAATATGTGTAAGATACCGGTCAGCCCAAGACTTGAATAGGATAAGATTGTAACAATCGACAATATATCATTTTTGGGTGTCGGATTCACAGACCAGTAGTTTGTGTGAAAAAGCGGCTCTAGTGTAACTTACTTTTCACCAATGGATGACAGAATCCGACCCCAGACCAGAAACAAATTAGTTGGAAATAAACATAAGCGATATTCTTTGTTAACAATCGCCGACTGTCGCCATTTCGGTCGGGTTTCAATCCTGGGCAAAAAAGCAACCGGAGACCTAATCCGTACATATGAGCTGTGATACGGCGAAACAGATCTGTCTGCGGATGACAATATTTATGCTCTCACACCCTGATTGAGCACTCTGTAAGAATGGTAGACTTTGAAAAACAGTAGCTACTCTGGCATGTACGCATCGCTCATTCAGTGAAATGAATTAGATCGCTCTAGCTATTGGGCGCGTATAATGATATGCGCTAAAAAGTCTGCCTACTTCTACCGAACGCCCATAGCCCAGGGGTAGAGTCGCCGACTGACGCCATTTCGGTCGGGTTTCAATCCTGGGTGAAAAAGCAATCTGAGTCTAAACCGTACTGATGAGCTGTGATACGGCGAAACAGATCTGTCTGCGGATGACAATATCTTTAGAATATATATATATATATATATATATATGTAAAAAAAAAAAGACAGACACGTTATTTCATGGTTAAGCGGTTAAGTAAGGGCCTATTTCAGGCGAACCTTCATCAGCTTCCTTCTTCATTGTACAGAAGATTTTACACGAATCTATGTGTATGTGAGGATATAGTTCAGTGGTAGACGATTCGTGTAAACTTTTCTGTACAATAAAGATGGAAGTTGATGAAGGTTCGCCTGAAATAGGCCTATACTTCCGCTTAATATTTTTACATATATTTACTCTATATGTATTTATATACATATATATTTAGAGCTCCTCTAGAGAGTTATCCTACCACTTTATGTTCAGGAATCTCCTTCGGATTCTTCTATATCTGCACCGCATATATATATATATATATATATATATATATATATATATATATATATATATAGTAGCTATATCAATATATATGTTGCTGTCATTTTAGACGGTATCTAGATATCATTTTGCTAACATTTTTTATGCCACGGCCACCATCCTTATTGAATAACCAACATAATAAAAAAATATCCAAATGTTGGACAATTTTTGTCTTTATTTTTACCTGAAATTAAAGTCAAAATACCATGTTTCATCACGCCCTCGCTGATTTCTAGCATAATCTCGAAACTGGACCAACACAAATCGAGTGGTGGGGATAGAATCCCGATCATAGTCTTGAGGAATTGTGCCCCTGAACTCTCCTCTATCCTTTCTAAGCTCTACAACCTCTGCCTATCTTCCTCCTGCTTTCCTGCCTGTTGGAAGTCTTCTTCTGTGGTTCCAATATTCAAGAACACTGGTGAACTCCCGGAACCCGCAAATTACCGCCCTATCAGCCTTCTTCCGATCTTCGGCAAAGTGTTCGAAGCCATTATCAATGCCAAGGTTGTTCAGCATCTCACAGCCCACGGGCTCCTCTCGGACAAACAGTATGGCTTTCGCTTCACCAGGTCTACTGCTGATATGTTATCGACCATCACCGAGTATATATACCAGGCTCTCGTCAAGAATGGTGAAGCCCGAATGGGCACCTTGGATATCTCTAAAGCATTCGACAGAGTATGGCATGCCGGCCTTCTATGGAAACTGCGAAGCTATGGCATAACTGGACTTTTGTTGGACTTAATCCAGTCATTCCTCTCTAACGGCACACTAAAGGTGGTATTAAACGGACATGCCTCCCAGAATTATCCTACAAACGCGGGTGTCCCCCAAGGCTCTATCCTAGGTCCTACGCTCTTTCTAATCGACATCAATGAACCCCCCGATGCCATAAGATCACAAGTAGGCATGTACGCCGATGATACCACAGTTTACTCTCGCCTCGATCCAAAATCTGGTGTTGGTGACAAGACGAACCTCGCTTCCGAGCTTGAAAAGGACCTCCAATCCGTGGTGGAGTGGGGTAAGAAATGGCTCGTAAAATTCAATTCTTCCAAAACGAAATTGCTCTCAAATAACCACCACAGACAACCGCACCTCCCTCCCATTAGCATGGAACAGGCTTGACTCCCAGAGAGTAAAACACTACGCCTGCTTGGCCTCACACACTCAGCGGAACTGAAGTGGAATGACTACGTCGAATCCATTGCTAAATCCGCTGCTATGAAAGTCGGCTCTCTGTGCAGGGCCCGGAAATTCTTTCCGTCTGAATCTATCCTGCACTAATATAAATCCACCATCCGCCCGTGTATTGAGTACTGCTGCCACATCTGGTCGGGTGCCCGTGCTATTCTCCTCGGGGTTCTTGACAAAATACAGCGAAGAATCTGTAATGTGATTGATACCAACTTGGCTGACCGCCTGCAGTCGCTCTCTCACCGGCGTGACGTGGCTTCCCTGTGCCTCTTCTATAAATACTTTCATGGCTTCTGCTCTGACGAACTTAAATCACTGGTGCCCCCTAGATGTGAATATGCACGAGATACTAGATTAGCAACTAGGTCTCACCCTTTTACAGTGTAACCGATAAAATGTAACCGCAATTTCTACTCCAACAGTTTCTTTCCTTGCACTTCCCGCCTGAAGAATTCCCTACCGCATGCTTGCTTCCCCGACGGCTATAACCTCCAGGAGTTTAAATGTAGGGTTCTTGATGCAGAATTTGCTCTAACTTGGTAAAATTATAGTTTTTAATCTCAAACAATAGTAGATCTTCTCAGACGACTTATTTTCCCCGATATCGGAAATCGATACCCCCGATATTCTCTCGAATCTGATCAAAAACCGATATTTAGACCTCAACATGGCTCATTTTCTCCAATTTTACTCCCGATGGATGCGATAAATTTTCATGGACTTACTTAGGTTAGTTTATCCTTGGATGACTTATTTGACTCCGATATTGAAAATCGATACCCCGATATCCTAGCGAGTCTGATCAAAATCAGGTTTTCAGTCCTTTTATTTTGGATTTTGCTTCGGGTTTGGCTCTAAGTAGGTATAATTGTAATTCTTAGTCTTAACAACCTACGTTTTTCGTGTCAACGTCCAAAGAGTCTGAGCTCCAGGACCATGGATTGATTTTAAAGCTTTTATTACACCAGAGCAACGACGGCCTATACTTCTAGTATATATATAAAGAAGAAGAACAAATAGGTCATGTATCTCAACTTAACATGTTTCACTTTCATTAAAACTTTTCCAGAGACCGAGAGAAAAATAAAAAATAACAAAGAAATACTAAACTTGTCTATTGTAATTTGGGTGTTAGCTCTTATTTGTGAAATATGTGTCATGTGTACTTAAGTATGAGCTGAATAACAGGGCAGAGTAGAGTCTATAGCCTTGGTTGGCAACCAGTCTACCGCAGAAAGTAGTGGCAACCTCCTGCAGGAAAATCTTCTGCCTCGTTAATAATGGTTCGAAAGAGATATGATCACCCAATCGTGTATCATGTATAGCACATAACGTACAGATCTGTATAAAAAAATGAATAACAGAACAGACTGGTTTCTGTAGCCTTGGTTGGGAACCAGTCTACCGCAGAAAGAAATGGCAACCTACTGCGTGAAAATCTTCTGCTTAGTCATTCATGGATCGAAAGAGACATGATCACCCAATTATGTATTATGTATGACACATAAATGACAGATCTGCATAAAAAGAACTGAATAGCATGACAGATTGGTATCTGTAGCCTTGGTTGGCAACCAGTCTACAGCAGAAAGAAATGGCAACCTACTGCAGGAAAATCTTCTGCTTAGTCATTCATGGATCGAAAGAGACATGATCACCCAATGATGTATTATGTATGACAGATCTGCATAAAAGAACTGAATAGCAGGACAGATTAGGTTCTATAGCCTTGGTTGGCAACCAGTCTAGCACAAAAAGAAACGACAGTCTACTGCGTGAAAATGTGATTTGAAAGAGACATGATCACCCAAGCGCATATCACGTATGGCACTAAAATGATTGATTTTGATACAGGCGCTCAGGATTTAAACTTGTTATAGTTAGTGTGTTTTATGTTTATTATTATTTTTTTTTTTTACTTTTACTTTTTTCATGATTTTTTTTTTCGCTTTTAATCTTGTTTTATTGATACTTTATTGCTTTTGTTAGGAGGCGCAACGTAATACGTTTTTCTTTGTTATTTAATAAATCTCTTATTTTTCATCGTCCTTATTTTTCATCGTCCTTATTTTTCAATTTACAATTTTAGTTTTAGCAAAATAATAACCATTGTCAGATCATCTGTCTCTTCCAAGTCTTTTATTATTTTTTCTTCTTAGTTACAATCCTTGTTTGTCTTAGTACATCATCTGCTGCAGAAAGAACCGACAGACAGACAGATCGGACATACTTGAAAATCTAATGAAATCTCTTAATAATAGGATTGGATTATCCTTTCGTAATTTAGTGAGATTGAAAATAAAAAATAAATAAAATTAGAGAACATAAAAACTTTGCCCCATCTTTATACGATACGTTAGACCATCTGTTCGTTGGATATATTTTTCTTGACAAGTCGAAGTCGACGTGCTAGAACGATCCTTTCCAACCAGCGAATAAAGGTTTCTATTTTTATGCTGTCGAGTATTTCTATTGCTTATTCGGCCATTGGCGTTCACGTCCCACAGAGTTGAGTTCAGAAAAAATGCCTACAAAACGAAATTTATTTTCCAAAAAATTCTAAACAGTTTGTTTAGTTGGACTTGTTTTTGGGTGTGTATGCCACACAGAAAAAATCTACATATATAAAAGGCAAGATGTGTGTGTGTGTGTGTGTGTGTGTGTGTGTCTGTCTGTCTGTCTGTCTGTCTGTCAGTCCTTTATACATATCCACAATTTTTATCCGATTCTCACAAAACCTCACACAAATATTCTTTAGGGTTCCGGTCAGGTCATGGGCTACTTATATTCCGATGTCGGAAATTGATACCCCGATATTCGATCAGGTCTGGTCAAGATCAAGATTTCAGTCCTGTAATTGTGGTTCTTGCTGCAGAATTTGCTCTAACTTGGGAAAATTATAATTTTTAGTCTCAAACATTAGTAGCTCTTCTCAGACGACTTATTTTCCCCGATATTGGAAATCGATATCGTCGATATTCTATCGAATCTGATCAAAAACCGATATTTACCAATCAATATGGCTCATTTTCTCCAATTTTACTCATGATGGGTACGATAAGTTTTCATGGACTTACTTAGGGTAGTTTATCCTTAGATGACCTATTTGACTCCGATATTGAAAATCGATATCCCAATATCCTATCGGGTCTGATCAAAATCAGGTTTTCACCCCCTTTATTTTGGTTTTTGCTTCGGGTTTTGCTCTAAGTAGATATAATTGTAGTTCTTAACCTCAGCCATAATACCATTTACTCAGAGGACTTATTTAGCCTTCAAAATTCTGTTGGCGACGGAAAAATTATTTGACATCGATACTAGGAAATCAAAATTTGACTTACATCCATTCATTTTTCTTTCAAACTACGGTTTCCCTTTGACTGGAAACAGCTATTGCTTTTTAGTCTTTCGTGCCAACGTCCAAAGAGTCTATGGATTAGTTTTAAAGCTTTCATTACACCTGAGCAACGCCGAGCTATCCTGCTAGTTACAGATAAACATCAACGTACAACTGGACAAACGCACATTACTATTGGCAGGAACATTTTATTTTTTAATTTATTTCACAGGTGTGCTGTGGATTACATTGAGAGAAAAAAGTTACAGAGGAAAAAGATAAGAATTGGATTGTAATCATGTAGATAAAAGCAATTGACGTTGCGTTTACATTTTGGAGATAGTAGCAATCAGGGAAGCAAGCAAATAGCAGTGAGTTCCACAAAAGAGAAGTTCGTGAAAAGAAATCATTAGAGTAGAACAGGCAGTAAGTAAGTGACGGAAATATTTATATGAGTTAAAAAAAGAATGGATTAGATCCAATATAATTATTAAAACAGAAAAAAAATTAGGAAACCTTTATAAATTTGACATATTCCACTGTTTAAGCTTCATCAGAAATGTTGAGAGTGAAAACATTCGAAGATATATATCAGTTTTTAAATTCGATGATCTGCTTTGTTTTTATTAGTTGTGTAGACTGCCCGTGTTTATTTTCTGGTGTTACGCGGCATCAAAATTGAAACGTATCCAAATTTAATAATAACTTAAAACTGAAATATAAATTCAAATTACTAATTTCTCAAATGTTCGATGCTAAATGTTCGATAGTGTTCAATTTATAAATATTTCCAACTTGTCTCATATGTAAACATTCGATCTATTCTTAAATATAGGCAGTATAGATTAGGGTAGATCGATTATGGAATCTTGATATTGCTCTCAATTTGAAAGCAGGAGGTACACATAATAAATATTTGTTTCCAAATCGATACATAGCTAGGGGGGGGATATATACTTTTCCCAAGGTTATTTGCTAATTAGTGAATGAAACGAACTGTATTGGAAATCGAACTCGGCTATCCGATTTTACATTTCCAGTCGGTATCAATTACACCATAACACACATCAGGAAAATAATTGTTAAGAATCATTGTTATTTTCTGTATTCTTGGAGAAGAGTAGGGATTTGTTTTTCGTTTAATTAGAGCAACTAGTTACGGTTGTTAGGCAACCAAGGGACAGTCACTCATCCCAACTTGGCAGCTCAGATACAGTCACTTTCTCACAGGCGCAATGTTGCTTCCCTGTGTCTCTTCTACAAATACTTTCACGGCTTCTGCTCCGATGAACTTCATCTGGACCAACTTACTGATTTGGCTACTGACGCACACTCCAATTTCTGTCTGGTACTGAAAAGAATGTCAAAATATATATACAGCTATCCTTACTATGCAAACCCGTTTTCTGGAAGAACATTGCCTACTACGTTTCTCTCTCGCTAACGCAGTGTTTCTCAAGCAGTTTTTTTTCCAATGTGCGAGAGATCAAAAAAAGAAGCTTTCCAACTAGAAACCCTCACAATTTTTTCATTTGAGATATGGCCTGTTCCAGAGCCATTTTAACAGAGGTTCTTTTGAGACACTGTAAAGACGGTTTTAATGTATGGTGCTACTGCTTGAATATTGACTAAATCTCTAGAGTAAACCTACACCCAGATGCTGAGAGCTATAATTATCATTACTTGAAGACAACATCTAACTAAATCACAGCTCTTACTTACCCGCCACATTTTTGTGTCGGGTGGGTACCGAATCATCTCTCAGTTGCGTCTCTGTCCTCGATGACAGAGTGCGGCTCAGTTGCAACTCTGTCTGCGAGGGAAGGGTTGCAGCTGAGAAAAATTACACTGAACAGATACCCGGTCCCGATGGGAACAGTGTCCCTGTGGCTGCGCCACTCATTGCAACAGAAGGGTGGACCGAGTACTCGTCACCGGGGCCAGCTCAATCGGCGGTTGAGGGGACTGGAAAATTTTTGTCCCTCTGCCCGACCGTACGCGGTCGGGTCTCCACCTTATAAAAGACCTTGTGTCGCAACTAGCTCCAGTGGGGGAGTAGGGTAAATATCCTTAATATTTCTTGAAGACAACATCCAACTAAATCACATTTCTATGGACCCATAGTTCTACAGTCTTACACGAACGCAGAATATGCTTTGCAGGACACTGATCTACTGCACGGATTATCTAGCTATAAAGTAAGACGTGGTCCTCACACAGCAATCATCTAAATCAACCAGTTATGTTACGACAAAAAATGCTACCCAAATGACATTCCGATCTTGATGTGCTTGACCGAATAAAAAATTTGAAACTATTAAAAACGATGATGTGATGTCCTATTCGTTTTAAAGTCAGTCATTGGCGTATCAAGTTTTCCCAGCGATCCAGGGTATCGATCCAGGTATCGATCCAGGTATCGATCCAGGTATCGATAACATATTTCAGTAATAATTGTATTTTTTTTTTTACAATGAGGTTCACTCGTGGTAAACTGTTACAGAATAATTGACACAGTTTTTTTTAAACGATTCACTCCAAACAAGGCAACACGGTCACTGGTGCGTAGGGTGTTATAATAAGAAAAGATGGATGACAAAAAAGAAAACAGTATAGGTGATGTTGTAGAAAGATTAAGAGAGAAGTGGGTGTCAAGGAGATAGAAGATGGCAATTGGCGCTGCATTGTCGCTATTTGAGAAGTAAGTATGGGGAAGAGAGTTCCACAGGCAGAAAGTGCGATGAAAAAAACTTCAAGAAGTAGAATTGGCGGTTAGATTTGCCTACTTAGACAGTGAAAGGGTGGGACCTAATTGCCAATCAAGTTGCACGAGTAGGTTGATGAGGGTAGGGCACCAGGGAAGAAAATGTAGAAAATGACAGAGGGAAACACCATTTCGTTGGTGAGAAAAGTGGCTGAAGGCCAAAAGACAAACCCTGACCAATTACGTTACAGATGCTCCTTTGGGTTTTGTCGATATGCGGTTAGACTGGAAAAAATAGCAGTTAAAATTGAACAGGGCAAGATTGTAATGATCGGGAAAACACTCTGTTCGAAATCGGTTTACCTAGAACATGGGTTTGTGGGAAGAATCTGCTTCTAAAATGAAGCTGCTATCTATTAACCACCACAGATAATCGCTCCTACTCCCACCATTAGCATGGATCAGGTAGTCTCCCTGAAAGCAAAACACTGCGCCTCATTGGGTTAACTCTCACAACAGACCTCAAGTTGAATGACTATATAGAATCCGTACATAAATCCACTGCTAAGAAAGTCGGTTCTCTGTGTAGCGCCAGGAAGTTTTTCCCGTCTGAAACAACCCTGAACATATATAAATCTACAATCCACCCATGCATTGAACACTGCAACTATATCTGGTCGGGTGCTCCTTCTATCCACCTAGGTGTCCTTGAAAAAATCCAACAGAGAATCTGTAATGTGATCGATCCCGACTTGGCAGGTCAGATACAGTCACTTTCTCACAGGCGCAACATGGCTTCCTTGTGTCTCTTCTACAAATTCTTTCACGGCTTCTGCTCTGATGAACTTAGCTCACTGGTACCCCTATATATGAATTTACTCGAGCCACAAGATTAGTAACTAGGTCCCACGCAAATTCTACTCTAACAGCTTCTTTTCTCGCACTTTCCACCTGTAGAATTCCCTTCCGTTTAATTGCATCCCCGACAGCTACAATCTCCAAGAATTTAAATGTAAAGTCAATAGTCATCTCCTATCTCACTAACTTATATCCTCACTCTCATCCTCTTTTCTCTGTTCACTCCACTCTCAACAGTATTCCCAACCTTCTCTTACCCACTTCCTGACACCCCCTATAATCTGTCAATGTTTCTCATAACTTTCCTCCTGTGTAACCCCCTGCAAAACAGGGGCAGTATTATCAACCTTCTATTACCCACTTCCTGACACCCCCTCTAACCTGTCACTTTTTCTCATAACTTTCCACCTATGTAACCCCTTGCAAAACAGTGACAGTAAAATGCTTTGCTTGGGGCGATATGATTATAAAAGATAGATAGATAGATAGATAGATAGATAGATAGATAGATAGATAGATATAATCTCCAAGAATTTAAATGTAAAGACAATAGTCATCTCTATCTCACTAACCTACATCTTCTCTCTCATGCTCTCTTTTCCGTCCACTCCACTCTCGTCATTATTCTCATCCTTCTCTTACCCACTTCCTGACACCTCCTATAACCTCTCACTCTTTTTCATAACTTTCCTCCTATGTAATCCCCTACAAAACAGTGGCAGTAAAATATTTTGTATGAGGCGATATGATTATAAAAAAGAAGCTGCTCGAGTGGAACTCACTTCTAACCAATGGAGTACGGTTTGCTACATTATGCGTGATCTGGAGGGTCCTAGCTACATCTTGTATGGCCTGTAAGGTTCTAGCTACATCTTGCGTGACCTGGAGGGTCCTAGCTGCATTTTGCATGACCTGGAGGGTCCTAGCTACATTTTGCATGACCTGGAGTGTCCTAGCTACATATTGCGTTACCTGGAGGGTCCTAGCTACATCTTGCGTGGACTGGAAGGTTCTAGCTACATCTTGCGTGACCTGGAGGGTCCTAGCTACATTTTGCATGACCTGGATGGTCCTAGCTACATTTTGCATGACCTGGAGTGTCCTAGCTACATATTGCGTTACCTGGAGGGTCATAGCTACATCTTGCGTGTCCTGGAAGGTTCTACGTACATCTTGCGTTACCTGGAGGGTCCTAGCTACATTTTGCATGACCTGGAGGGTCCTAGCTACATCTTGCGTGACCTGGAGGGTCCTAGCTGCATTTTGCATGACCTGGAAGGTCCTAGCTACATCTTGCGTGACCTGGAGGGTCCTAGCTGCATTTTGCATGACCTGGAGGGTCCTAGCTACATCTTGCGTGACCTGGAGGGTCCTAGCTACATTTTGCATGACCTGGAAGGTCCTAGCTACATCTTGCGTGACCTGGAGGGTCCTAGCTGCATTTTGCATGACCTGGAGGGTCCTAGCTACATTTTGCATGACCTGGAGTGTCCTAGCTACATATTGCGTTACCTGGAGGGTCCTGGCTGCATCTTGCGTGGACTGGAAGGTTCTAGCTACATCTTGCGTGACCTGGAGGGTCCTAGCTGCATTTTGCATGACCTGGAGGGTCCTAGCTACATTTTGCATGACCTGGAGTGTCCTAGCTACATATTGCGTTACATGGAGGGTCATAGCTATATCTTGCGTGGCCTGGAAGGTTCTAGCTACATCTTGCGTTACCTGGAGGGTCCTAGCTGCATTTTGCATGACCTGGAGGGTCCTAGCTACATTTTGCATGACCTGGAGTGTCCTAGCTACATATTGCGTTACATGGAGGGTCATAGCTATATCTTGCGTGGCCTGGAAGGTTCTAGCTACATCTTGCGTTACCTGGAGGGTCCTAGCTGCATTTTGCATGACCTGGAGGGTCCTAGCTACATTTTGCATGACCTGGAGTGTCCTAGCTACATATTGCGTTACCTGGAGGGTCCTAGCTCCATCTTGCGTGTCCTGGAAGGTTCTACGTACATCTTGCGTTACCTGGAGGGTCCTAGCTACATTTTGCATGACCTGGAGGGTCCTAGCTACATCTTACGTGAACTGGAGGGTTCTAGCTACATCTTGCATGGTCTGGAAGGTCCTAGATACACCTTGCATTACGTGGAAGGTCCTAGCTACAACTTGCTTGGCCTGGAGGGTCCTAGCCGTAACAGTTAAAACTGATGCAACTAAGGAATGTAGTTCATCTGAACACTTTCCATCCAAGTAGTAATAGAGCAGATCCGAAAAAATATTACTGAAATATTTGTAGTATTATTCATTTAGACTAGAATAGCAGCATGATTAACGGTCTAAGAATTAAACGATAATTTTCAGAAATTGACCAAAATGCATATTGAAAATTAATTTTTTCCGCAGTCAAATTTTTAAAGGCCAAATTAGAAATATATCTCTCCAGCCTTTTATTATTCCTAGGTGCAGTTCCAACAACGACACGTCACATCATCAGGATACCGTTGTCATCATCATCTTCATCTATTACACTGGAAACCAAGAAGGGATGTGATGTCTGTCCTTCAATATGGCAGCGAAACTTATTTATAAATGGAACTTTGTCTGTCTGTGTGTGCGTCTGTATGTGTGTTTGTCCGTTACCTATAGACTAAGAAACGGCTGAACCGATTTTCTTGAAACTTTATACAGTTGTACTATAAGCGTCTGCGAGTGTTCTTAGCTAGGTTTCGTGTCGAGGTACCCCCGATGAATTTCGAAAATCAATAATCGATAATTGAAAAAATCGGGTTATAGAAGGAGTGGTCCGATTTTAATCAAATTTGATACACTCATAGACAAAGACATAAGAAACGATATTCAGAAGTTTCAAGGTTGCAGTTCTTGCAATCGTGCAGAAAATCCCTAATATGCATACATATATATATATATATATAAGGCAAGATGTTTGTGTCTGTCTGTTTATCTGCCTGTATATCTGTATTTTTTCAGCTATTTTATTTTAGTTTTTGCTTCGGGTTTGGCTCTAAGTAGGTATAATTGTAGTTCTTAGTCTCAGCCATGATACCATTTACTCAGAGGACTTATTTAGCCTTCAAAATTCAGTTTACGACGAAAAAAACTATTTGATATCGATACCAGGAAACCAAAATTTGACTTACATCCATTCGCTTTTCTTTCAGTCTCCGTTTTCGCTTTAACTGGAAACAAATATTGCTTTTTAGTCTTTCGTGCTAACGTCCAAAGAGTCAGAGCTCCAGGAACATGGATTAGTTTTAAGGCTTTTATTGCACCCGAGCAACGCCGGGCTATACTGCTAGTACCACAATAAGAACAAAAGTCCATACAAACACATCTCCACAAATTTTTCGTTTTTGAGTGATCAAGTTTAAATTTTAGCCTGTAGAATGTCTTCTCCGTGGTTAGACGTCGAAGCGGATCTCAATTATTCTCGATCCATAGTTGATAGTTTCCTGGATCCTATCAATAATGCGGCGATTGGAAATGGTTTGACACAGCCTTGCGTCTATTACCATCCGGAGAGCCGTATGTAAAATTCATATCCGTCTTCTCCCGATATGGATATCTGGCATTGTTAAACGGAATCCTTCTCAGTTAACTCACTACTAAAGATGCTAAACATTGAAGACAGACTAGCCATAAATATACACGAATAACAAATGTTACCTAGTCAAGATGGCAACACAGCACCATCTACAGTACAGCTTTAAGTATAAACGCAGCTACATACGTGCAGACAAGAGCTGTCAACTGATTTGCTAACGTTTGGAAATTAACGGAATAATTAAATGAAAATGAAATCAGACGTTGGCAAAAAATCTGGGGAAAAAGTAGACTAGAAACTTTTTTTTAAGTACAAATTACTAAAAAAATAGAAGATAGAGCACTCAGAAAATATGAGCGATATATGGACGTAAGAAAAATTCCAAACCCAGCATGGCCTTCTCAGAATAGGCTGCTCGTGTTGTTTTTGTTAAAAATAACGAACAATAAGAAAACGAAGTAATAATATTGGTAAAGGATGAACAAAGGAAATATAATGGCCGATTTCAGAAACAATTTTATTTTTGAAACATTAACCGCAGAAATGTTGAAGTTAATCAAAAGATAAACCTTGAGCATATTTGTATCTTTGCTATCGATCTACAAGATTATTCATTGCTCGTTGAAACAAAATCTTTGAAAGCTGATCTCACCGCTGGTTTGGAACTAAAAGTTTTAGCATTTAAAAATGTGCATAAGTGCTTAAAAACTGATAATCAAAGAATGATGAAAGATCAGCGGAATATGAAGGATGTGGTAAACACTCGTATCCCTAGTCTGTGAGTTTTTGCAACGTCATTCTTGCAACAAGTGGCCGCGGATTATCGTAGTGAAGAACTGGACCACGTCGATTCTTACCAATGCAGGTTTCATTTTTTTTGCAGGCGTGCATGTATTTCAGCAAGTTGTTTGCAGTAAATCTCTGCATTAATGATCTGATTGACTATCCGAAAGCTGTAGTGAATAACACCAATTACAGATCGCCAGTCAGTCACCATAATCTTTGGCTGATGCAACTTTGGCTCTGGAAAATGTTTGGAAAACTCATCACGATCAAGCCATTGACCTGATCGTTTACGGTTATTAATATATCCCGGAAAGGACATATATATATATATATATATATATATATATATATATATATATTATTCGAAGCAGCTAAGCGGTTTTGGCAAATGTAACCGGGTAGGACAATCTAGCAAGTACCCGTAATGGACGGTACTCGTTGTAGTCGTATGCAGTATGCTGAGACGTAGGCTTATGCGATAGGCGGGGTCAATTGACGTAGACCTATAGTCGTCTTCGCCTTAGTCTGTAGTTATGACTGACACCAGCCAATCATATTATTGTGAGGGGGAACCAAGGTTTATACATATTCATTATATCACATATTCATTACATCAGTTATCATAAATGATCCACCTTTCATCAAAGGTGGCTATTCGGTCAAAAAAGGATCATTGGTGTTACGCAGAAAGAGAGTCAGGCACACTTCAAAACGCCTCTTTCTGATTTTCATCGAGATCATGAGGAATCCATTTATCGAGCTTTTTCTCCGCAAATGGCATGAGACTATTGCAGAGCTACACCTAGCGTCTGAGACATTTATCTGACATTTTGAATTTAATTTGCCCAACAACTTCTTGAAATTGTTCGTTATCAAGTCTACATGGCCGTCCTCTACTTTTTTTATCTGCAAGACTCTTACCACCAGGACGGAAATTATTGAACCTCCTTTGTACTGTCCGATCTCTGGTGGACCCACTTTCCCATGTTCTGTTGATATTGGCAGGAGTTGGGGAAGCACTGTGCCCAAATTGGAACTCATGCAGGAAAAATAAATAGAGATCATGCTTTTGACATATTCATAATTAAGTGCTTCTCTGCTTCAAGAATATTTCTATAGAAAAATAAGTTAAAATTTATTAAAGGGCACTATGAACTATTATCTATATCAAAAGTTACCTAAGATATACCGGGAATACTTTGTTAAAATGTTTTTTCAAAATTCAGCACTTCAAACAGCCATTACTTTTGTAACAACCTAATAGAAAGAAAAATATTTACTCTTGTGTACCGAATACAGATATGCGTTATGATGCAGTGGATATCGACTCTGAACGACAAATTGGGGTGCTGAGTTCAAATTTCAGTTACTTACATTCGCTTACGCACAAATACTTTGGGGAAAGGTATTTGTTGTGGGGCTTTAGCCACTTAATTATCGACTCTTCCTACCAGTATATTAACTAAGAGTTAATCACTCTCGTGGCTTCAGTTCAGCTCGGCACAGTCTGTCTGTCTCTCAGTCACTAGTAAGCCAAGCTTATATTTACTCTGTTCTCTTGTATCTATTTTTGACTAAATATATGTCATTGACCTTACCACCGTGGTATCATTTCGTGGTCCCATTACCGGTCCACCACATCAGTATTAATCCGTCTCTTCTGGGTTAAATAATAGGACAGATTAGGACAGATTAGGTTTTATAGACTTGGCTGGCAGTCAGTCTACCTCAGAAAGTAATGGCAACCTACTGCAGGATAATCTTCTTCCCAGAGAGTCATGTCTCTATCGAGACATGATCGCCCAAACGTGTATCACGTATCGCACCTGACTTACTGTACCGGCACATTATTCAATTCTATTTCCTTTTTTGCCTACCCCAAGACCAGTAACTTTCTCTCATATTTATTTCGAAGAAGTGTCATGATTCTTCCTGATCTTTATATGCAGCATCCCTTCAGAACGTAGGCGATCATGGATCTCCGCTCACTCCTGTGTCTTGTCGCTCTTAATAATTTTCCTCTTGGTGTCTCTCCCAAATCCATCTTCGCCATCTATTTGCTCAAAACTGTCTCGCACTGCTTTCCCCTATCTCTCTTTCCCCCATCCATCTTGTGAGTATTACATTCTCCAAACCCTTCTTCCTAATTATATGTCCCAGAAATCAGAGTTTCTTTTCCTAATACAAAGTATAAATCTTTTTCTCGCATGCATCTTCTCCAACATCTTGCCATTGCTAACGTGCCTGATCCATGGTACGAGGGCCATTCAATAAATAAGGTGAATCTTTCGGTATAACAACTTCTAATACAGATAGAAGCTTCCTTTTGTATTTTTCAACGTAGTCTCCCAGCAGTGTTACACACTATTCCCATCTGTAGACAAGCTTCCGTATTCCTTCAACGTAAAAAATGTTTGGACTGATGTCTCATCCAATCGATCACAGCACTTTTGACTTCATCGTCACTTTCAAACTTCGTGCCTCTCGTGACCGCTTTCAAGGGACCAAACAGGTGAAAGTCTGAAGGGGATAGGTCTGGGTTGTAAGGGGGATGAGAAAGAAGTTCCCAGCCCAACTCGTTGTTTGTGCTCTGCAGTAAGCATCATTGGTACCCACCGGCAGCTGACCTTCGACTAGTCAAGGTCATCATGGACAATTTTGTGTGCTGTCCCAACAGATAGGCTCAAAGTCCTTGCAATGTCATCCACTGTCACCCTTCTGTCAAACTGAATGAGGTCATTGACTGATTCGATAACCTCAGGAAACCTCACTTCTGTAAGCCTCCCAGGCCTGTCTTCATCCTCAAAACTGCCCCGTCCTTCTTTAAACAATTTAGCCCACTTGTAGACATTTCTTGGCTGAAACATGTGGCACCATACACAGTTGACATTCTCTAATGAATTTCAACTGGTTTGCACCCTTCAGCAACCAAAAACTTGATAACTGGCCACTGTTCAATCCTGGAGCATGCTTCTTGGTCGGCCATCTTTGTTAATCTCAAAAATTCTCAAAGTTTTTTCAATCTGAAAAAAAAAAAACTAAATCCTTTGAAAAAGAAGTAAAGGAATTTTTTTAAAAAAAAGTTAGCTTCTATCTGTATTAGATGTCCTTATACAGAAAAATTCACCTAATTTATTGAATGACCATCGTATATTCGGTATCTTTCAGTAGAACCACATTTAGTTGTTTCAAGCCTCTTCTTTATCCGGTAGACTGGTTGCGCTGTTATTTAACCCATAACTGGAAGGAAGGGACGGATTGATATATTTCGCAAGGGTATTAGCGCGTAAGTGAATGCAGGGCATTCAACTGGAATTCGAACTCGGCATCCCGATTTCTCTTTCCGAGCCGATATCCACTGCACCACAACGCACATCCGTCAAGAAATGCTTACAGCACCTGGTATTCCCAAGCGGTCACCCATCTAAGTACTGACCAGGATCAACGTTGCTTAACTTCGGTGATCGGACGAGAACCGGTGTATACAACGCGATGTAACCGTAAACCAAGTCTCGAATAGGGTAACTCTAAATCCAAAAACGTATGTCGCCACGGAGAAACCCATACTTTTCAGCGATATAAAAAATATTAACATATAAAAACGATAGAGTTTACAATTAAATGCGATACGTGCCTATGGATTGTATATATTACTGGACGAAATTTTGGACTGACTCATTCTTGAAGAGCCACTTTTCTACTTTTTTTGTACTAAAGTATTTATCCCTTAAGGCTCTATCTTTGGACCTAATTTGCTCTTAATTTTTCATCAACTCTGTATCTATACTGATTTTTTAAATCATTTCACCCTAAACAAGACGATAAAACCACTAAGACGCAAAGCGTTACTGAGTGTTGGAGAATATGAAAAAAACTATTATTAAGAACATCGTACAATAAATGGAAAGGGAGTATGAAGACAAGAAACAACGACTGACATTTCATTTAAATTTTTGAATGCTCACGCATGTGGTTGTAGGTAGAGAAAAGACAGTACAATAGTGACAAAAAAAAAGAAAAAGAAAAAATGGATAAAATTCAATGAGACAGAAGATGGCAAGTGACATTGCATCTAAATTTTTGGAGATTGTATCTATCAGGGAAGCAAGTAAACAAAAGGGAGTTTCACAGGCGGGAACTGCAAGAAAAGCAACTGTTAGAGTAGAAATAAGGGTTACATTTAACTATTTAATCGATAAAAATGGTGGGTTCTAGATGCCAATGTAGATGCACGTTTAATTGCATGTTGGTCGGGGCAGCAGGGAAATAGTTCATCAGAGCAGTTGCGATGAAAATGTTTGTAGAAAAGACAGAGAGAAGCCACGTGAGAAAGTGACGGATGTCGAGATGCCAGGTGAGGACCGATTACATTGCAGATCTTTCTTTGGATTTTGTCAAGAATCTTGAGATAAATATCAGGAGCACCCGACCAGATGATTTTGTTGTCAACCATACATTTTATCTTCTTGCAATTGGTGTTTATTTCTTTCTACTCATTTTTCTTCACTACTTTCTGTAGGTTTTCTTATAGTTTCCTTTCTGTGTCTGCTATAAACACAGTGTCGTCTAAAAATATATCTATAATTATTTCAACCCAAGGAAGGCGGGACCGCGACTGGTGCGCAAGAGATTACAGTGAGGAAGGAAAAAGGAGATGTCGAAGAAATGATAAGAGATAGAAGATAGTAATTAAAGTTGCATTTAAACTTTTAGAGATTGCAACTATCAGGGAAGCAAGCCAATAGGAAGTGCCAGGAAAGAAACTGTTATAGTAGAAGAGGCGGTTACATTTAGCTATTTCAACGACAATGCGGGACCTTGATGCCAATCTAGCAGTATGTGGTCGGGGAACCAGGGAAAGAGCTCGTCAGAGCACTTGTCATAAAAAATATTTGTATAAAAGACAGCGAAAAAGAAAGACACGTCGGTGAGAAAGTCGAGATGCCAGGTGGGGACCGATTACATTGCAGTTCTTTCTTTGGATTTTGTCAAGAACCTTGAGATAAATATCAGGAGCACCCGACCAGATGCTTTTGTTATTGCGTCTTATTGCCTTGCGCGGAGTGGAACAATTAAAGGGATTTTGATAGTGTAGATAGGTTTTCTGGCATGGTTCTTACAGGCATCAGTTGTCTTTGGACAAACAGTAGGAAGGCGTGGATAATGTTAGAAGAAAAAGAAAAAACGTATGTTTTGAAGAAGAATAGTTTTAAAAGGGAATGAGTCAAAGAAGAGAAAAAAGAGAAAAATGTGCGAGATGAAAGCCTAATGTAAATGATGGAGAGAGAGAAGGAGACTGAAGAAAAAAAAACAAAGAAAAGTATGGTATAAATCAAAAGAGAAGGAAAAAGAAAAAAACAGCGAATAAAAAGTATGGTTATAATAAAAATGAAGACTGTTTGATTTTTACGGTTTATCAACCAACTAGCAGTATAGCCCGGCGTTGATCGGGTGTAATGAAAGCTTTAAAACTAATCCATGGTGTTTATTTCTTTCTTCTCATTTTTCTTCACGACTTTCTGTAGTTGTTCTTGTAGTTTCCTTTCGGTGTCTGCTATAAACACAGTATCATCTAAAAATATATATATATAATTATTTCAACCCAAGGAAGGCGGGACAGCGACTGGTGCGCAAGAGATTCCAGTGAGAAAGGAAAAAGGAGATGTCGAAGAAATGATAAAAGATAGTAAGTTAAATGCCATACGTGATACACGCTTGGGCGATCATGTCTCAAAACAGAGATGATTGACTGGGCAGAAGATTATCCCTCAGTAGATAGCCATTACTTTCTGCCAAGGCTATAGATCCCAATATGTCCTGTCATTTAATCCATAACTGGAGGGAAGATAAAGATTGATACCTTTCACAAGCGTATAAGAAATAGAAGATGGCAATTAATGTTGCAATTAAACTTTTGGAGATCGCAGCTATCAGGGAAACAAGCAAATGGGACGTGCCAGAAAAGAAACTGTTGGAGTAGAAGAGGGTGTTACATTTATTTGTTTCAACGGTAAAAAGGTGGGATCTTGAGACAAATCTATCAGTATGCATAAATACATGTGGTCAGGGAATCAGGGAAAAAGCTCGTCAGAGCAGTTGTCATGATAATATTTGTAGATAAGACAGAGTGAAGCCACATCACGTCGGTGAGAAAGTCGAGATGCCAGGTGAGGACCGATTACATTGCAGATCTTTCTTTGAATTTTGTCGATAACCCCAGGATAAATAGCAGCAGATACCTGACCAGATATGGCAACAGCATTCAATGCACGGACGAATAGCCGATTTATAAATGCGCTAAATGCAACTACTTGATAGTCAGATTAGCTCGATTAGGTAAAATTGAGCTGCTGATCCCGAAAATTGACCTACAGTCTGCAGTTAACTACAACAGGGAATGGCATGTTTATTTACACGCCTCTTAAATGAAACTTCTTTCTATTAATCATCTGAGGTCCTGGGTATGACGGTAAACTGAATCCGGCAGCAAGGCTTCTGATTGGGAGGTTGTGAGGAGCATGGACCCACCTCTTAATTACTGTTGTTCCCAGGCTCACCCTGACCCGGAGTGGTAGCACCTGTTAGGATCCCAGCTATGGGCAAATAACTAACGCCCAAACTGAGGTCAAAACGCGGGGGTACCTCGACACAAATCGTAGCTAAGAACACTCGCAGACGCTTATAGTACAACTGTGTAAATTTTGAAGAAAATCGGTTCAGCCGTTTCGGAGTCTATAGGAACGGACACACACGCACACACACACAGACAAAGCAGAATTTCTACTTATATATATTTTGCACACGAGTTGTTGTGGTGCAGTGGATATCGACTCGAACCGAGAAATCGGGGAGCCGAGTTCAAACTCCAGTTGAATTCCTTGCCTTCACATACGCACAAATACCATTGGGAAAGTTATTAATCCGTCACTTCCCTCCAGTTATTGAATAATAGGACCGACTGGGTTCTATAGACTTGGCTGGCAACTAGTCTACCGTAGAAAGCAATGGCAACCTACTGCGGAATAATCTTCTGCCCAGTCAGTCATGTCTCTTTCGAAACATGATCGCTCAAAGCGTGTATCTCGTAGGTCACTTATATGTGTCATATGGGTGAGTCCTCATAACAGAAAGAAAGAAAGAAAGAAAGAAAGAAACATGATAAAGAATAGATAAAAGCATAATGTTCTCAAATAGTCTTATGAAAGAAAAAACTGAAGGATTAAAAAGAGAAAGAAAAACAAAGAAAAATGAAAGACAAAAAGAAGAATGAAAGAAGTATAGCACAATGAAAGAATGAAAAAGAACAAAAGAAAATAAAGAAGAAATGCATAAAATAAAAGAAAGAAAGAAAAATGAAAGAAAGAAAAAATGAAAGAAAGCATAAATTAATATAGAAAGAAAGTGGGAAAGAAATAAAAATGGGTAAAAAGATAGTACCTAATCAATCAAAGAGTAAAGAAATAAGAAAAAAAATTTCAGAACAAGAAAGAAAGAAAGAAAGAAAAAAAAGAAAGATAAAGAAAGATAAAGGAAGAAAGAGAGAAAAAAGGAAAGAAGAAAAATGAAAGAAAAAAAGAAAGAAAAAATAAAATAGCAAAAATGGAAATTGAAACTGATCAATAAGTGAATAAAAAACGCGTTTTAAGAATTAAAAAATGATTAAAGAATGAAAAGAAAGAAAGAAAGAAAGAAAGAAGCCATAAAGAAAGAAAGGAAAAAGAAAGATAAAGAATGAAAGAAAAAAGCCATAAAGAAAGAAAGGAGAAAGAAAGATAAAGAAAGAAAGAAAGAAAAAAGAAAAAAGAGAAAGAAAGAAAGAAAGAGAAAGAAAGAAGGAAAGAAGAAAAAAGAAAGAAAAAATAAATAAATAAATAAATAAATAAAATAGCAAAAATGGAAATTGAAACTGATCAATAAGTGAATAAAAATAAGCGCGATTTAAGAATAAAAAAAATTAAAGAAGGAAAGAAAGAAAGGAAAAGAAACAAACAAGCAAAAAAGAAAGAAAGAAAGAAAGAAAGAAAGAAAAAGAAAGAAGAAAATAGCAAAAATGGAAACTGAAACTGATCAATAAGTGAATAAAAAATACGCAATTTATGAACAAAAAAATTAAAAAAGAAAAGAAAAGAAACAAACAAAAGAGAAAGAAAGAAAGAAAGAAAAAGAAAGAAAGAAAAAGAAAGAAAATTCAAGAAAGAAGAAAATAACAAAAATGGAAATTGAAACTGATCAATAAGTGAATGAAAAAACGCGATTTAAGAATAAAGAAATAATTAAAAAAGAAAGAAAAAGAAAAAACAAAGAAAGAAAGAATGTAATTTTGAAAATTGGTTTTGTGAAGAAAATGAAAGACAAAAGAATTGAGAGCGAATAAGAGCGAAAGTCGTAAACCTGAATAGAACCACTTCAGATAATGAAAACAAGGGTTCTTTTTTTAATTTTTTTTTCTCGTTGTGTGTGTGTGTGCGTGTGTGCGTGTGTGTGTGTGTGTGTGTGTGTGTGTGTGTGTGTGTGTGTGTTATCTGGCCATGCATGCTGTTAAGGCCTGCTGGGAAAAGATAGTATATGAGAATAAATTTGGAAGGGCGCTGAGATGGTGTTATTATTATTATTATTATTATTATTATTATTATTCTTTTTGTTATTATTTCTTTTTCTGATTTGAACGAATACAGGAGATGTGATGCTTACAAGAGAAACTGTTTTCAGTTGCACCGTGGGGATTTAGGCCAGTAGCTTCCACGGCAGCCCGCCCACGACGACAACTTTTCTATCTTCTCAATTCTTTTATTTGTTTGTTTCCGTTCTTGGACGACTCCGGTGAAACCTCCTGTCGCATCCTCTCAAGGGTGGGGGTGCACTTTTCAACGATTGCCCCTTCCATGCCTTCATGAATTATTAATTAGCTAGATTGCAATTAAAAATAAAAACGAATCAATCTTACATGTCATAACATCATTATGACGTCAGCAGGGCTTGATAATTACAGGTGTGGGGTGGTAATTGTGTGAAAATGGAAAGGCTCGAGAAAAAAAAGGCAAAAGGGAGTTTGGGTGTGGTAGGTGAGTTATTTGGGACGATCCAGTTTACAGGAGTTGGTCAGCGGTTTTCTAGAAGGTTCTGGAAAACGTTGTATTTAAAGAACGAAAGAAAAAAGAAAAATAGAAAGAAAAGACAAGAAATTAAAGCCCAAATCGAATGGAAAATGAACGAAAATGAGAAAGAAATTGAATGAAATAAGGGCATTAAACAAAAGGGAAATTTAACTAGCAAGGAAAAAAAACACGATAAAAATGAATAAAAGAACAAATAAGAAAGAAGGAAAAAGAAAAGAAAATTATAAATGAAAAAAGTAAGTACAGTGTAACCCTGATATAAGAGAGTTGTCGGGACCGGATAAAAAGTTCTCTTATAGGTCAACTGTATCTACATTACCACAGGCTCTAAGTTTGGACCAGAGAAAATGTCTCTTATATCCGGTCCCTCTTATAGCGGGGTCTCTTATATCCGGGTTATACTGTATAAGGTTGTAATGAAAAGAAAGAAAGAATACTACTGAAAAAATTTAAATTAGAAATAACATGTAGAGAAAAAGAAAATTTATTGAAAACATAATTAAAAAAAGAAAGAAAAAGAAAGTGGATAAAATTTAAAAGTATAAGATTGAAAAAAAAAAAAAAGAAAAAGGTTGAAGGAAAAAAATAAAGAGAGGTGCTGAAAAATTATGGAACTGGCCAATTTCCTTATATCGGAACAAATTACCCAACATCAGAAATGTTTAGAATCACTTCTTGGTCTTTCCGAGAAATATTTATCACCCGCTCGTGATAATAAACGATGAAAAAAAAAAAAAAAAAAAGAGAACAAAAAAAATAAATAAATAAAAGAATGTCTAAATGAAAAGAGATCGCAATAAAAAATAGAAAAAAAAAAGATTAATAATATCACTGGCAAAGAAAATTAAATTTTTAATAGAAATGTCATTTCTGACAGAGTAAAGGTTGTTGATGACGATGATAATGATAATGGTGATGATGGCGGGGGCGATGACGAAAATGATGATGTTGATGGTCGTGATGATAATGATGATGACGACGACGACTATGATGATGGCGACGATGATGATGATGATGATGATGGCGTCGATGAGATGTTCATTATCGTCGACGACATCATCATCATTATTGTTATCGTCTTTATTGTTAATGGTTCGATATTATCAATTATTATCAGATGTAGCTGTTTCGCTTTAGAGGTGTCTTCTGCGTAACAACTGTAAATTTTTTTTTTTTCGTCCCTGATGAATTTTGGCTTTTCAACATTACTTTTAACATCGTAAATGAAAAAGCCCATCAATTTCTTCTCATCATGTTTTTGTGTTTTTTTTTTTATAGTTATTTATATTTAACCTTATTTCCACTCTCCGAGAGCAACATCAACTAGTATATACATGTCTTCTTTCGGTATTTGTCCATACTTCTGAGATTACATTAGTAAACATTTACATTAGTTACATTGTTCGGACTATTGATCGAAATAAAGGCCGGGACGAAATGTCGCAAACATGGCAATAAAGATGAGGACAATAGTCCGAACAATCTAAATAATATATTTTCTTTGTTTACCACATCGAGATAAATATTATTACCGCATTGCGCTTGAAACGAAAATCAAAATGTTGACATTTCACACAGCTTCAAACATAAGGATAGGAAGGAAACTCACATTAATACC
Source organism: Ascarosepion bandense (assembly GCA_037127315.1). NCBI lineage: Eukaryota > Metazoa > Mollusca > Cephalopoda > Sepiida > Sepiidae > Ascarosepion > Ascarosepion bandense. Next base: position 2,897,705 of record JBBBDQ010000895.1, on the reverse strand, counting down.
GGAAGGAGTTATAACAGTTGATTTGAGATATCTATTTTCCTTAAAATAAATTTTAGCAGAAAGATTTTATAAATTTCAACCGACAGAATAATTTCTTTTATAATTATTTCTGAGATGTGTAATTTTCAATAATCTTGGAATTATTTCGAACTTCTGATGATGACCAGAGGTTACTTGGTCGAAACGTTGTGTACTATAACACTTATATCAACCAAGAGGAGAAAACTTCGAAATAATTTCAAAATTATAGAATAATTTCTATTATTCTCATTAAAGCAATAATAAGTCAAAATGATATATTTTATAACGAACTGTTCACTTCGACATCTAGTCTAAAATATATGGTCGTTCCTTTGTCATGATAAAGGCCTTGCGTAGGTCAGTGATCCTAAGAGCGAAGCCCTGGAGTTTTAACTCCTATAGGGCCACACATGGCTGTAAATTTGATGAGTAAGGACTAGACTGGCTGTTCGGTTAATGAAAGCCGAATGTTTCTTTATAAGAAAACGGCTAGCATTGTCATTACGATTATTTTTCGGATGTCGCAAATATAGGGTGTCCCAAAAAATGTTTACACACACTGCAACAGTCTGTCATGCCAAGCATTAGCGAGGACTTTGAAGATGAGGCATTTTATTTTCATAAAGATGGAGCACCAACACACTTGCGATGTTAGATCCTTCCTTGATGAGATCTTTCCAAATGGGTACATTGGACGAAGGGTTTTCGTAGAATACCCCACGCCTTCATGTGGTCTCACTCCACGAGACATATTTTATGGAGATACAGTATAACCCTGATATAAGAGACCTGGATGTAAGATAAACCCGGATATAAGATAGACTTTCTCTGGTCCCAAATTCTAGCCTGTGGTAATGTATATAAAATAGACCGAAACCAGATATAAATAACTTTTATCCGATCCCGACAACTCTCTTATATCCGGGTTACACGGATAAAGTCTACGCTAGCAAATCTGCAACAGTCGCTGAATTGAGAGCAGCCATTGAATGAGAAAGCACACAAATAACAAAGGAATTGTTTCATGACGTCTGCGATTCCACTGCTTCACCTTGGCAGCAGTGCCTCGACCAGAACGGACGTCAGATTGAGAACAGGCATTGACAAAACAATAAAATAATGTTTATAGATTCTATTTAATTTTGAAAATGATATATATTTTAATAAACCCTGACTTTACAATTATCTAAAATGTGTATTCATTTTTGGGGACACCCTGTATAATAGGATTTTTAGTCTACTGTACATCAAATTTTCATTCAACTCTTCTTTTCCAGATGACAGCGTGGATCAGATCACCAAAAAATTGTCCTTAATTCATCGGGAATTATTAGAGAAACACCCGCGGTTAGACATCATAAAAAAGTTCAATACCAAGGTTCGTCATTTAATATTCAGTTCTTAATTAATGCCATTTTATATTTATTTTTCTACCGTTCCACTATCAGGAATTAGAAATTTTCTCCAGCCACAATGAACGGTTGAACTCCCAATAAGTCTCCAAGCTGTGAACGTCTATTTGGTCTCTGTTCACTCACTCCAGACGTTATGAAACTCAGAGTTGTAGTGCAGTAGAGAGCCGAGTTTAAATCCCAGTTGAATTTGCTGCATTGACTTACGCGCAAATACCCTTGGGAAAAGAATTAATCCGTCACTTTCCTTCAGCTATGGGTTAAATAATAGGATATTTTGGGTTCTGCAGCCTTGGTTTGTAACTAGTATACTGCAGAAAGTAATGTCAAACTATTGCAGGAAGATCTGCTCAGTTATGTCTCGAAAGAGACATGATCGCTCAAGCGTGTATCACGTACGGCACTTAACTGACTGACTGAAAATAATAGTTGGAAACATGATTAAGGCTTCTACTGGGTATAAAGTGGGGGATCGGTTTTCAGCTGTTTTGAAGTAATAACCTGATCCCCCACTAATTACTACTTAATAATATAATACATCTCTTCCCCCTCTAGCTATGAGTCAAATTACAGGACATATTGAGTTCTATAGCCTTGGCTGGCAACCAGTCTACCACAAAAAGTAATGGCAAAATACTGCGGGATAATCTTCTGCCCAGTCAGTCATGTCTCGAAAGTGTCATAATCGCCCAAGCGTGTATCACGTATGGCACTTAACTGACTAATATACACATGCAGGAAAATGGTCGGTATATTCTTTCATTCCAAATCGAACTTGACTACTTCTGCTCGACTTCATCTGTTTTTTTTTTGTCTCCATTCTTCTGTGTCCCGTCAGAACTTGAGCGGTAATTGCTACCTACAATTCCCTTTTTTATAATCGTGTATTGTACGGTTTAATTAGTGCGCTTTAAGATTTAAACAATGGACTCCTTTATAAATATTTTTGGGGTATGTTTTAATGATTGTGTAGCCACTGTATTAGATATTTTAGTGAAGCCCACAAATGTATTCCCATAATATATACATACATTTACTTAAAAAATGCATATAGAATATCGGTATTATTATAGAATATTGATATTATTCAATAATAAAAAAAGTAACTGTGTCAATTTTGATAAAAAAAGTGACTGTCAATTTTGATGTCCCGATGAGAGCGTTTGATTCCGCTGACAATTGCAGATTTAGTGGGTATTTATATTTTGCACATTCTTAGTAGGATTTTTGAACCATAACAAATTCGGTTACATAGGTATGATGGGCTTATTGTCATTCTTAATAATAATTCACCTCTATCATTTAAAATTCAAAAGGAAGTTATCAGGACTTTTAAATTAATTAAAAAAAATTATGTGTTGAGTTGTATATATATATATATATATATATATATGTGTGTGTGTGTGTGTGTGTGTGTGTGTGTATATATATATATTTGTGTGTGTATGTGTGTAGTCAGCGCAAATCTTCAGTCAAACATGTTTCATTGAATAACATAAAGAGGCAATTTTAAGACATAATTTTAAATTTATTATAACAGATCGCATTTGTGCATTTTTTTCAAAATCACTATGATTACGTAATGTTTTTTTTTTGTTTTGTCTTGATTTTTATAATCGTGTGACCCCAAGCAAAGCATTTTACTGCCACTGTTGTGCGGGGAGGGTTACATAGAAGCAATGTTATGAGAAAGAGTGACATGTTACAGAGAGTGTCAGGAAGAGGGTAAGAGAAGGATGAGAATACTGATGAGAGTAGGGTGGACGGAGAAAGGAGCATGAGAGAGAGGATGCAGGTTAGTAAGACAGGAGATGACTATTGACTTTACATTTGAATTCTTGAAGATTGTAGCTGTCGGGAAAGCAAGTAAGCGGAAGGGAATTCCACAGGCGGGGAGTGCGAGAAAAGAAGCTGATGGAGTAGAATTTGCGTTTACAATTTATCGGTTTCACAAAAAAAGGGTGGGACCTAGTTGCTAATTTTGTGGGTCAAGTAAATTCATATATCGTGTGTATCAGTGAGCTAAGTTCATCGGAGCAGAATCCGTGAAAGTATTTGTAGAAGAGACACAGGGAAGCCACACTGCGTCGGTGAGAAAGTGACTGTAACCTAACTGCCAAGTCGGGGTCTTAGTAACTCTCTCTCTCTCTCTCTCTCTCTCTCTCTCTCTCTCTCTCCCCTAATCCCTATTCAGAAACGATTTATACAAGCTAGCTATGTAGGTTATGCACTAGCTTTCTGTCTTCCTTGCCTTCAATATATTCTATTGGTGTCAAATTTTGTAAGTCTGCTTTCCACATTATGTGCACTAGAAATTTCAACTGTCTATTTCTGATGTTAATTATAAGTGTCCATTTTGTTTCTATATTCTCTAATGTTGATAACATCGTATTCATACAATACTTCTGCAGAACAACATAGTATCCTCAGTATCCTTCTGTAGTACATGTCTGTTGACACTTCATCTGTACGGAGATTGTCTAGCATTTGCTCTCATATAGAAGGACGGACATTACGTAACATTTAAGTGCTCTTCGTTTCTAACGAGATTTTCCTGTTTCTAAATACTTCGCTTAGCCTTTAGAAAACATATTTCGCTATGTAAATGCACCTTTCAACACTTATGGGGCCACCCATGGCAGTAAGGTCGATAAGAACGGACCAGAATGAATGCGACCAATCACCGAAGAACCCAGCGGCAAAATAGGCAAGGGTCACTATGTCGATCCAGGATGTTTTTTCCACCTGAATCCATCCTGCATATATACAAGTCAACCATCCGTCCGTGCATGGAGTACTGCTGCCATTTATGGTCAGGTGCCCCTGCCGTTCTCCTCAGTGTTCTTGACAAGCTCCAAAGGAGAGTTTGTAATGTGATAGGTACTGATCTGGCGATTCGACTGCAGCCACTTTCCCATCGTCGAAATGTGGCCCCCTCTGTCTCTTCTATCAATACTTTCATGGCTTCTGCTCAGTTGAGCTTAAGTCACTGATGCCTCCTCAACAGGTGTTTACCCGTGCAACCAGACTGGCAACTGGGTTCCACCCATTCACAGTCAGGTTAGCCAAATGCAGGCGACAATTCTACTCCTGCAGCTTCCTCTCTCGCACTTCCCGCCTGTGGAACTCACTCCCGTATTCTTGCTTTCCTGACGGCTACAACCTCCAGAAATGTAAATGCAAAGTTAATACTCATCTACTAACCACTGGCCTCTAGCTCTCTCTCCCCTCCCCTGTATAACCTTCCCTTTCTCTCCACCTATGTATCTGTCATCGCATCTGCTTTCTCAGCTTTCTATTGTTTCTTTCTAACTAGCTTGTACTCCTCGCTCTTTTCTAATTAATCGTTATACATTTATGTAGCCCCCTGCACATCAGTGGCGTTTCCGTCTTGCTCGCGGTGAAATGATTAAAAAAAAATATCTACACGATCTCAACGACCAAACTGACGTAAGACTTCAGAGCCAGTTGGGTTAGATTAATGAAGACGGACCTTGACAAACCAAACATCCGACAGTTTTCAATCAACCAGGTTTGTCAGATCTCACATGTCTCAATCGGATTTGAGCCGCGATGGAGGCGCTTCTGTGGTATGTGGATTTTTTTTTGTCCACCAAAATTCATTTCACGCAAATGGCCATTGTCAAACTCTCTTTGACTACTCGTCAGAAGTAGGCTGGACCTTCACAGCCATCCCCGCCACAGTTAGCAAGGAATGACGGGAATGAGAGTAGGGGGTGATAATCCTGATGATCATATGCGACGACAACCCAGTCAGTTAAGTGCCATAAGAGACATGACTGACTGGGCAGAATATTTCCCCGTCGTTGGTTGCCATTACTTTCTGCAGTAGACTGGTTGCCTACTAAGGCTATAGATCATAATCTGTTCTGCACTTTAACCCATAGCTGGAGGGAGAAGAGACATTAATATCTTTCCCAATGGTATTTGCGTTTAAGCGAATGCAAGAAGTTCAACTGGAAATCGAAATAAGTTCACTGATTTCTCGTTCTGAGCTGATATCCACTGCATCACAACGCTAATTATATGGTTTCGATTCAAATGGAATTTATTCATCAGTTCCACCAGTTCAGATATTTATACATCGGACAAGCCATGATAATCTGACAAAGTCAATTTATTCACTCCGTATATAAAATGTAATGAAGAAATTTAATTATTAAAGTTTTATTTCCCTAAGAAATGATATTTTTTGGAATAGACTCCAAAATAGATTCTTTCCTAAGCACGTTAATTCTAAAATCGCTAATGTAAACCTCTTCGAGACAACGGTCAGTCGGTTTTTACTCGTATGTGCTTTATGGTGTGGTGGATATTACCTCGGAACGACAAATTGTGAAGCCGAGTTTGAATTCCAGTTGAATTCATGGCATTCACTTACGCGCAAATAGCATTGGGAAAGATATTAATCTGTCACTTCCCTCCAGTTATGGGTTAAATAATAGGACAGATTGAGTTATATAGCCTTGGCTGGTAACCAGTCTACCGCAGAAAGCAATGGAAACGTACTGCGGGATAATCTATCATAGCTAATTTATCAGTAACTTTCTACCTTGAGCCTTTCTTAAGCTTTCTATTGAGTGAACTTAAGTATTAAATACATTTCCCTTTATTTGCTTATCATGATTGTCAGCCATTAATTTGCCAAGTCAGCCATATTCCCAATTTCGGAGAACCATTTTTTCTTATACTTTTACAAATTCTAACGAATTTCTTTCTCCTTGCTTGGGTTTCTAATTGTCTGCATCTCAAATTACTGCTGTAAAAATGTATGAGCTAAAGGGTTTTACTAGCAAAGAGTTCCAAATTGCCTGGCGACAGATTAAAATAAAGGATGAGATAGAGGGGAAAAAGAACCGCGTTTTTCATTGTTATTTTCTAATTTTATCAAAGAAAAAAGCGTCGAAAATGGGGTTACATTTACTTTTGCTGAAAGTTATTTTCATGGAGAAAAAAATACCTACTTAAAATACGCGAGTCACTTCATAACAAAGAAAACTACACGGAATCTTTTCTTTAAGAGAAAAAAATAAGTGAAAAATAAAGTTTCATAACGGCGTCGTAAATCCTATCGCATTCGTCACAATTAAGCAAACTATATTTGTTGTCTTGGCTCAAGTGTTACAGCAGCAAATGAAATATTTAAGGTTCCATAAGGTGTTCGTTGTGGTGCAGTGGATATCGGCTCGGAAAGTGGAATCAGAGAGCCGTGTTCAAATTCCAGTTAAATTTGTTGCATTCACTTACGCGCAAATACCATACGGAAATTTATTAATCAGTCCATGCAGATATGTTGTCCGCTGCCTTCCCCTGTCATCATCGTTGTTTCTTATTTCCTGTGTCATGTGTCTGATCGATCGTACGTTGTGTCGAATCCCAAATATAAATATCGTAATGGAATCCTAATATTATCTACAAGCTCATCCCAACAATTACCATAAAATTATTTGTAGAAAGGTCACAGGAAATTTACGTTATGGAGGTGGGAAATTGAATGATGTCGCGATGCCAGATAAGGACTAATAACATTGCAGTAACCATATGAAAATGTTTTATTACTAGTAAATATTACGGATTATGCTAAAATATCTCAAAAATAAATCAAAGACTCACTTTTTTGCTTCGGAACAGCAATAGACACATACTTACTAAGACAATTTCATGTTCATTTTTTTTTAATATCCGGGCCTAAGCTGCCTTTCGGCCAACGCTTTATCAGGGACCAGTCGTTGGCAACTTTGATTATAACAGATTGATTAGGAAATAAATGAATATGGAGACAGTACAGGAACACGCTTAAAATTACAAATATTGTAAATACGTAACATTAAAAAAGAGAAAAAAACAAATTACGATTAAAATACGTAAATAAAGAAAAATGATCCAGTGGAGCATTAAAAAATGGAAAAAAATGCTCCAATATAAAATTATATGGGGATTTTAGATAATCTGCAAAGGGTTGATAAACCGTAAAAACGACTGAATTAGTCAACTACATAACGATTTTGAGGATCGTGTTCCAGTAGTGCCTGAATATTTATTTATTTCCTAATCAATCTGTTATAACAAAAGTTGCCAACAACTGGTCCCCGACAAAGCTTGGCCAAAAGGCAGCCCAGGCCTGGAATAAAAAATGGACATGAAATTGCATTTGTTTAAATCCGTTATCTTTTTCTGTGGTGTCAGATAATTATTTACTAAGACATTTTGTCGAAAGTGTTCGAAAGTACCTACGGATTTTCTTTATGTTTTAAAAGCTGCCTGATTTACATAATAGGTAGAAATATACTAATTTAATTAACTAGCGGTATAGCCCGGCGTTGCTCGGGTGTAATGAAAGCTTTAAAACTAATCCTTGGTCCTGGAGCTCAGACTCTTTCGACGTTGGAACGAAAGACTAAAATGAAATAGTTGTTTCCAGTTAAAGCAAAACCGTAGACTGAAAGAAAAATGAATGGATGTAAGTCAAATTTTGATTTCCTGGTATCGATATCAAAGTAGTTTTTTTCGTCATAAACTGAATTTTGAAGGCTAAATAAGTCCTCTGAGTAAATGGTATCATGGCTGAGACTAAGAACTACAATTATACCTACTTACAGTCAAACCCGAAGCAAAAACTAAAATAAAAGGGCTGAAAAAAATACAGACACACAGGCAGAGAAACAGACATACACACAAACATCTTTTCTTTTATATATATTATCGATTTTCTGCACTATTGTAAGAATTGCAACCTTGAAACTTCTGAATATCGTTTCTTATATCTTTGTCTATGAGTGTATCAAATTTGATTAAAATTGGACACTCCTTCTATAACCCGATTTTTTCGATTATCGATTTTCGATATTTATCGGGGGTACCTCGACACAAAACCTAGCTAGGAACACTCGCAGATGCTTATAAAACAAATGTGTAAATTTTCAAGAAAATCGTTTCAGCTGTTTAGGAATCTATAGGTAACGGACACACACACACAGACACACACACACACGCACAAATTTCCATTCATATGTAAGTTTAGATATAGCTATTCAGAGGCTTTTACGCGAAACGCTGAAAGGCCAGGAATCTCCAACGTATGAGCGAATCAAATACAATCTGTGTATTATCACCACCACTATACACCTATACGATGTCTGTGTTTCTGTATTATCATAGAAGTTGAGCAATGTTGAACCTGGTCAGTACCTAGATGGGTGACTGCTTGGAATACCAGATGTTGTAAGCTTGGATGTAAAGGTGATATAATGGATAATAACCCAGAATGCCACATCGGAGAGTCGATTTCCGATTCCTGTTGTATTTTTTATATCCACTTCCGCAGAAATAACCGCGGGAAATGCATGAATCTGCATCATCTCCTCAAGATATGGATTAATTAGTAAAATATGTATGACGCAACTAATATTTTTGGCAAAACAAATTTCTTACAATATAAATTTTTTTGGGGGGGGTGGGGCTCAGGATAATCTGCAAAAGGTTGATAAACCGTAAAAAATAAATGAATCAGCCAATCTCATACTGATTTTGAGAATTGTCTAATTTGTGTTCTTATTCTTTTATTTGTGATATACTGCTAGGTGAATATAAGATTAATAAAAGTTTCTTAGGCGGTTTGTATTTCCGGACCGACAGAGACCGGGATTGAACGCAAAATTTCTAGAAAAATAAATGTTTTGTAAACAATTTCGCCTGGTAGGTAGCGCGTGCGCGTGTGTGAATGCTCGGCGGGCATGTGTGTGAATGCTCGGCGGGCGTGTGTGTGAATGCTCGGCGGGCGTGTGTGTGAATGCTCGGCGGGCGTGTGTGTGAATGCTCGGCGGGCGTGTGTGTGAATGCTCGGCGGGCGTGTGTGTGAATGCTCGGCGGGCGTGTGTGCGTGCGCATGCCCGCGCTAATCATCCCTTGTAAAGGGCTATTTTTTAAAATTCAGTTAAGGATGCTAGCCCAACGTCTGCTTTATCTGCTTAGATGAAGCGACACTGGAAAGTCCTCTCCTAGGCGTTTTAATTTTTTTTTATTTTTATAGATGATTGTCCATGCAGTGTATCTACATTTTCCAAATCATCAACGCTTTCCAACTGAAAAAAATAGGGAAAAATACTTCCAGGCACTAGTGACCTTGCAGTTGTCAGAACGCATCAAGATTTTATCCTCAGGATTTTCTCTTGGGCATGTCTCATGAAAAGTTGTTCCATCAACCCGATTTGATCATTTCATTCATATATAGGATAAAGAAATGGGGTTGTTCTAACGAGAGGAATTGGTATAGAATAAAAAGTGTGATATATATATATATATATATATATATATACTATAGCCATCCGCAGACAGATCTGTTTCGCTGTATTACAGTTCATCAGCACGGCTTAGACTCCGTTCGCTTCCTAACCCAGGATTGAAATCGGCGTTCGCTTCCTAACCCAGGGTTGAACCGGCGTCAGTCGGCGATTCTACCCCTAGGCCACGAGCGTCCGGCAGGAGAAGGTAGGCATTTTAGTGCGTATAAACACGCCCAATATATATATATTCTATTTGTAAACGAGTTATTAGGCGACCTAGGTTTCTACCATGAGTGGTGTCTTCGCCTGAAGACACCACTCATGGTAGAAACCTAGGTCGCCTAATAACTTGTTTACAAATGGAAAATTTTCAAAAGTTCTACAATATAATTATATTGAGCACTTTTTAATACAAATGTGCACTTGTCCAATTTTATTATGACCAAAAAGTAAGTAATTAAACAATCAATATATATATATATATATATATATATATAGGTTTCATTAAAAATGACAGACAAGGTGTGATGGTTAAGATTTTTCTGTAATTTTTCATGTGATATTAAGATTTTTTCTTTTTAGGACATAAATTATATACAAATTGTCCAAAAGTTTTGTTTATCCGGGCGCTTTCGGTTATAATTTTAGCCATTATTGAGGATGTATTTTATTTTACGTGTAACAGAATGTATGTGGTGTATATGTATGTGTGATATCATAGGAGAATGAACAAATAGGAAATGTTTATAAAAGTTTCTTGTTTTTTCCTTATCCTATCCTTAATTTATCCTTATCGAATTTAATGCATATTTTATCTATATTTGATTCCAATTCATATATATATATATATATAAAAGATTATATATATATATATATATATATATATATATATATATATATATGGAGAAATTGGAATAGAATTCTGTCTTTGGTTCATTAAGCATAAAAATTATCAAAGATAACAACAATTTCCTTGTGACTGCACACTTTAAACAACAGTTTCATTACATTGATGATATCAGATGCATCCTTTCTTCAAAAGCTGGCAAAAATAAAATAACAAATTTAAAGGTTTAATCAGGGATTTAGCTTTGTTCAACTGGTATAATTTCCACAAGGAGCCCTCTAAACAACAACCATATTCCTCGAATTAGAAGAGTAAGTCCCACTTCTTTGTTTAATCTTCGTATCGTTGAAAAAAGACCCAGTCCAGTCCGAAAATTTACCCCTTTTAATATACTCCTTTTAATATACCCCTTTAAATATACTCCTTTAAAATCTGTCTTTTCGTGCTTCAATTTACCCAAGAAGCTAATATACCATAAATATGGTACGTGATCAGGCATAAATAAAGCTGGTTGATTAATTGAAGTTCTCAAATTAGGTACAACATGTTTCTTCAATATATATTTGTATACAGTTGCGTTAATTTTACCGTGTAGACTAACAGGAGGTCCCGTACCAGAAGATGAAATCATAGCAAACACCATCACATTTTTTCCTCCAAATGTAACGCTACTATTAGAGCCCTGAGGCAAATATCGTTCCTTAAGACTACGTCGAACGAACCTTCTCCCGTCACAACCGAAGAGGTTAAACTTTGACTCATCGCTGAAATGAACACAATCTCACTGTTTTTCTGTCCATATGAGGTGTTCAGTGGCAAATTTCCATCGGCTCATTTGATTCTTTTTAGAAATGTAAGGCTTTCGCTTTCGCTAAGTCTTCGGGAAATAGTGTGCCTTGATATTTTACTGCCAAGGTTAGGATTAGCTCTTTTTTTATTCTATACAAATCTATCTGTCTTCCCTTGCAGTAGTTTTTCTAGACCTGCCAGGTGGTTTCTTGGCTTCACATGAACCAGTTTCCTCAAGTTTTCTTAAAATACTATGAATAACACTTAGATGTCCCCACATCCTTTGAAATAACCCCAGTTGAGAGTTTATCTTCATTGCATAAGTCGACTATCAGTTTTCTAAGTTTTAATGACGTCACATATTTTTTCGTCATGTTTACAATGCAAGAGCTAGTAAAGAGCCGGTGTAATTTAGTAAAATTACCCGATTTTAAATTGTTACCCTAAAAAAATTTGCAATAATGCAAAATAATTATTAAATTCTATGGATTTATTTAATCGTTCTGATATTTTTGATCATCTATTTTTTTCGAATGTTATATAATTATTCTTATAATTTTATCAAAATAAGTTTATTGAACTTTATATTTTGGAATTATATAATTTACTTTTATATCCTTTTTTATCTTAATAAAATGTTCTTTGAAGATTAAAAATAAAAATTTATTTCATATTTAGACTTTTTCTTAACATCGTTCTGATAGTTATGCTCGCTACTGTATAACCGCATATCGTGGAAATAAAATTGATTCCTTGGTGTGGCGGTATTTCACCGTTCGTTCACTTGTCAACATACATCAGATCGAAACACAACAGCGGGTATTTCATTTCTCCAGTTGGTCAAACTTTATATATATATATATAGAGTCATCCGCAGACAGATCTGTTTCGCTGTATCACAGCTCATCAGTACGGTTAGACTCCGATTGCTTTTTAACCCAGGATTGAAACCCGACCGAATTGGCATCAGTCGGCGATTCTATTTCCGGGCTATGGGCGTTCGGTAGAAGAAGGCAGACTTTTTAGCGTGTATATTATCATTATTCGCGCCCAATAGCCAGAGTTCTCTAATCTATTACTGAATGAGCGATGCGTACATGCCAGGGTAGCTACTGTTTGTTAAAGTCTACCATTCTTCCAGAGTGCTCAATCAGGGTGTGAGAGCGTATATATATATATATATATATATATATATATATATATATATATATATATATATATACCACCGCTCATTCGCTGAAAAACATCATAGCATGATGTTAAAAGGCACCAAACTTAATCAAAACAAATTTTTATTATGTTTATAATATTATTAAGAGGCAAGATCAAACTATTTTTTTCATTATTTTATCAAATTGTTTAATTCTTTTGAACCCGTTCGAAATTGTTATTAAATTTTTTTTTTTTTCGTCAGCAAGTGACCAGACTTTTACTAGACTTTACTATGGCAAATGTAATATTACAAAGCTCATTTTCTTGCCGTTTAAAAATACATTAATTGGAAATTCTTGCAAAAATCAAATACTGAGTAGAGTTTGATGAAGCTTTCAGGATTAAAACAAGACGGAAATCATTTTTGAAATCATTATTTCTATCAAATCTTGTTAAAAGGATTTTATTTTTTATATCTTACCCCACTCACTACCAATTAATTTTTTGAAATTTCTCGAAATTGTCTACTGTGCCGAAACTTTGTTTCATTAGATAAAATGCAAGACTCTTCGGGGAACGTAAGTCATCTATTATTTTAAATAATTGCTTCTTTTCAGATCTGCTCCGAATAATAATAAAAAATGCAATAAAACTATTTACATGTTTTTATGAACAATATATGTTAAGAATATCATCGTCTGAGGAAAAGAAAATTCGATGAATTGGAGTTTGCAATAAAAAGTAAATGAACAAAAAAGAAAACAAAAGGAAAAAAAAACAATATAAAGCAAGGCAACAATATATGCAAGGCTAATTAACCGTAATTAGGCAAAGAAACAGTAATTACTAAGATGTTTAAGGTAAAATATTTATGATTTATGATTATATTTTAGATATATGGGGAAAAAGAAGACATCAGTATGAACTTATATCAAGAGGATATATGTTAAAGAAATGGTTGATTTTATCCTGCAAGAAGAGCAACTTAAATATGGAATTCAGATCCAAGTCGGATTGGAAGCTACACTACCGGCCATAATTATTAGCGAACCCCAGTTTTTTTTAAAGAAATTATGTATCTCATACTTTTTTAATCATTTAACCCCAAGTAAGGCATTCCACTGCCACTATTGCGCAGGGGGTTACATAGAGAAAAGTGGTGAGAAAGAGAGGTTAGATATAGGATATGTCAGAAGGCGGGAGATAGACGGGTAAGGATCTAGATTGGAAGAGTGTTTGAAAGAATGAACGCGTGTGTGTTAGGAGGTGTCTGTTGACCTTACTATTTTTAGTATTTTTTTTTTAATCATTTCACCCCGAGCAAGGCGGAAACGCCACTGATGTGCAGGGGGCTACAGAAATGTAAAAAGATTAATTAAAAAAGAGTGAGGAGTACAAACTAGTTAGAAAGGAACAATAGAAAGCTGAGAAAGCAGGTGCGATGACAGATACATAGGTGGAGAGAAAGGGAAGGTTATACGGGGGTGGGGAGAGAGCTAGAGTTCAGTGGTTAGTAGATGAGTATTGACTTTGCATTTAAATTTCTGGAGGTTGTAGCCGTCAGGAAAGCAAGAATACGGGAGCGAGTTCCACAGGCGAGAAGTGCGAGAGAAGAAGCTGCAGGAGTAGAACTGTCGTCTGCATTTGGCTAACCCGACTGTGAATGGGTGGGACCCAGTTGCCAGTCTGGTTGCACGAGTAAACACCTGGTGAGGAGGCATCAGTGACTTAAGTTCGTCTGAGCAGAAGCCATGAAAGTATTTATAGAACAGACAAAGGGAGGCCACATTTCGACGATGGGGAAGTGGCTGTATTCGAGCCGCCAGATCAGTACCTATCACATTACAGACTCTCCTTTGGAGCCTGTCAAGAACACTGAGGAGAACAGCAGGGGCACCTGACCATAAATGGCAACAGTACTCCATGCACGGACGGATGGTTGACTTGTATATATGCAGGATGGATTCAAATGAAAATTGAATAGTTCTCTTGTTATTATTACTTTACAAATTTTGCAAGGCAAAAAAGCAAGGATGAACTCATCCGAATCACCTTAAATTTTCTTCATTCGTTCATTGATGAAGCTGCGATATAGGTAATTATTAAATATTTATAAATTCATTTGACGCACATGTTATTGTGCAGTATTAACAAAAGTACTATTCTATTTTCATTTACAATTATTCACTTGTCAATAAATACGAAAAATATTATAAAATACATCATTTTTTAATAACACTGTGGTGACCTAATAATTATGGCCGGTAGTGTATATATATATATATATATATATATATATGATCTACAGGATATGATGGATAAATTGTCGCTATTTGCCTTGTAAAATTTTGCAAAGTAATAATAACAAAAGGATCATTCTATTTTCATTTAGTACTAGCAGTATAGCCCGGCGTTGCTCGGGTGTAATGAAAGCTTTAAAACTAATCCATGGTCCTGGAGCTCAGACTATTTGGACGTTGGCACGAAAGACTAAAAAGCAATAGATGTTTCCAGTTAAAGCGAAACCGTAGACTGAAAAAACATGAATGGATGCAAGTCAAATTTTGATTTCCTGCTATCGATATAAAATTTTCTGCACTATTGTAAGAACTTCAACCTTGAAACTTCTGAATATCGTTTTTTATGTCTTTGTCTATGAGTGTATCAAATTTGATTAAAATCGGACCACTCCTTCTATAACCCGATTTTTTCGATTATCGATATTTATCGGGGGTACCTCGAACAAAACCTAGCTAAGAACACTCGAAGACGCTTATTGTACAACTGTGTAAATTTTCAAGAAAATTGGTTCAACCTTTTCGGAGTCTATAGGTAACGGACACACACACACACACACACAAACACAAACACACACACAGACAAAGTTCCATTTATAAATATGTTTAGATTATCCACTTGGTAATAAATACTAAAATATAGTATGAAATACATCATTTTTTTTAAACACTGGGGTGGCCAAATAATTATGACTGGTAGTGTATTTCTTCATTCCAATTTAGTGTTTTTGAATTAAACGGTTGAGATTTATATTGCCAGAGAAAATCAGAAATCAGAGTTGTTTCCTTTGTTTGTAGAAGAAAAGACAAAAAAACCTTTGTTTTCACAAACCTATGTTGATTGGTCAATTAAACTGGGAAACCGCCTAATAGGAAAAAAAAAGGATTTGTCTTTGTTTTCTCTCCTTTACTCTGTTCTCTTCTCAATGTGAGTTCCGAACTTGCGAAGATTTCATTCCAAAGAATCAAACTGCCAAAGAGATTTCGCACTGGAGGTATTGGGCATTTGCCAAACAGCAGTATTTTGCTTCTAACAGTTGATATGAACTTTGGAACTTCAGGCGTTCATTTCAGCGTTTACTTCACGTTCCTGGTTCCAAGAGACTTATGTTTGGTTCTTTTTTTCCAAATTCATTCAACCTTTAAGACTGAATTCATTTTTTGGCGCATTTCCCGATCTATTATTTCAATATTGGCAGATTACTATCGACCCAACAGGGATTTTAGTTGATTATATAATATTTATCGAAACATGGGCAAACATCATTCCAAGGAATTTGCTTTTGCATTGGACTGTATCGCATGGTTGAGCAGTAATAGTTTAGTTATCTATCTATCTATCTATCTATCTATCTATCTATCTATCTATCTATCTATCTCAGTCTGTTCATATCTATCTATCTATCTATCTATCTATCTATCTATCTATCTATCTATCTAGTCTGTTCATATCTATCTATCTATCTATCTATCTATCTATCTATCTATCTATCTTCATCTAGTTCATATCTATCTATCTATCTATCTATCTATCTATCCATCTATCTATCTAAGTCTGTTCATATCTATCTATCTATCTATCTATCTATCTATCTATCTATCTATCTATCTAGTCTGTTCATATCTATCTATCTATCTATCTATCTATCTATCTATCTATCTATCTATCTATGTCTGTTCATATCTATCTATCTATCTATCTATCTATCTATGTCTGTTCATATCTATCTATCTATCTATCTATCTATCTATCTATCTATCTATCTACGTCTGTTCATATCTATCTATCTATCTATCTATCTATGTCTGGTCATATCTATCTATCTATCTATCTATCTATCTATCTATCTATCTATCTATGTCTGTTCATATCTATCTATCTATCTCAGTCTGTTCATATCTATCTATCTATCTATCTATCTATCTATCTATCTATCTATGTATGTTCATATCTATCTATCTATCTCAGTCTGTTCATATCTATCTATCTATCTATCTATCTATCTATCTATCTATCTATCTATCTATCTATCTATCTATCTAAAGTCTATTAATATCTATCCATCTACAAATGTCTGCGGGAATATTCACAAACTGGCGAAGATATGGTCGAAACACCAGTTAAGAGACTAAAAACAATAAATTGTACCAGACTACAAGAGCTCGCTAACAGCTGTTGTATGCTGCGTATATCTATAAGCAATATATATATATATATATATATATATATATATATATATATATTATTAAATTACTTTAATTCGAAATGGAAAAGTAGGAAAGGTAAATTCCAAGAACCTGATCCTAATTAATATTAAAAATTTTAAAAATGTTAATATTAAAAAATGATAGAGCCAATATAAATTAAATAGATTTTCAAAATTCAAAAATGTTGAATGAACATTTCAACATGAAATCCCTAAAAGAGATTTCACTTCTCCTCAGCGACTGTCTAAATCAAAATGACAAAATAATATTAAAAAGCGAAATAAATAACGGCTAGGATTTGAGAAATATACGTCACAAAAAAAAATTTTGAAAATCAGTCTATTTTTCATTTTTATATGCGTGGTACAAACCCAGGGTTACAAACTCACACCTATCTATATGAATATATATATATATATATATATATATATATATACTAATTTTATTCACATTTTTCTTTGTTTCCTGCATATATATATATATATATATATATATATATATGTGTGTGTGTGCATCTATCTATCTATCTATCTATCTATGAATTTTATCTTATAACATCCACTTTTTTCTTCAACAATTTCTCTTGACAAAGTATCACAGATTTCGAACTTTAACCAGATTCCAAATCTTTCCGTCTTGGCACCAGTTCTTTTGCTATTGGCAAAAAATGAACTCATCAATTTCTAGCGATTATATCACCACATGTATTCACACACATATTCGTGCAAACAAAGTTTTATCTATGCCATTTATAAAGACAAAAACATGAATACAGCATATTAACACACATACATATTAATTTATTTGTTTTAGATTATCTGTAAAGTCTACTAATATTTAAGTAGATGTTCTGTTTTTTAGGTTTTTTTTTTGCTTTTTTTTAAAGTATATTTATTTACATCTATCGGCCTGAGTATTCAAAACTATTTTTAGAAAAATAAGCGCTCTCTAGCAAGATTAAAACCTGACTAACCTTAGACCGCTCACTCACGTAGAAACTCCCATTTCGCCCGATTCTTGAAATGTACATATCTGCTTTATTTCGTGTCCTAAAAGTAACAATGACATTTTTTAGAAAATGGATTAAATCTGAAACATTCTAAATTTATTTGTTTTAACGTTACTTTTAGTAAATACTTATATTTGAGTAGATGCTCTGGGTTTTTTTATTATTAAACATTATATTTATTTATTTACTTCTTCCGGCTTGAATATTCGGGAATTTTATTTTTTTTTTATTTTTTATAAGCGTTTCACCCCGAGCAAGGCATGTCACTGCGCAGGGGGCTACGTAGAGTGGAGAAAGGCTGATTAAATATAGGAAATGTCAGAGGGTGGGTGATAGGTGGGTAAGGAAACCGAGAATGAGGGTTGGGTAGATGAGAGGGTTCTGAGAATAGTTGGGAGTTAGTGTGATAGGAGGTGTCTATTGACCCTACATTTAAACACCTGGAGATTGTAACTGTCGGGAAAGCAGACTTGTGGAAGGGAGTTCCACAGGCGGGAAGCGCGAGAAAAGAAGCTGTTGGAGTAGAATTTACGGTTACATCTTATTTGTTTAACTAAAAGGGTGGGACCTAGTTGATAACCTAGTATCTCGTGTAAATTCCTGCTTAGGCGGCACCAGTGATCTAAGCTCATCGGAACAGAAGCCATGAAAGTACTTGTAGAAGAGGCACAGAGAAGCCACATCACGCCAGTGAGAGAGCGGCTGCAGCCGGTCTGCCAAGTCAGTATCAACCACGTTACAGATCCTCCTTTGTATTTTGTCAAGAAGCCCAAGGAGAGCAGCAGGGGCACCCGAAAAAAATGTGTGTCCTCTGGCCGATAGTTGTAAATAAATAAATAAATAAATAAATAACGATATTGAGACAAACCCTGTTCATCGCGTTAGGCGAAAATTAGTGATCCGTTCGCTGTTGATAATCGAACGTGACTAGTTTGATTTTCGATGTAATTGTTCGGTTTATTGAACGTTTTGTTTTTTGAAGTACGAATCGGTTTATTTAGTTAGTAACAAGTTATAAATTTAAACAAATCACTATACATTTCAATTTTTAAAGATCCATCAACTATTGTTATTAAAATAGTAAGGCTTTCTGTAAAAATAATACTATTAACGGGAAAAGACCATAAAACAACAAGTATTAAGAAGACAGAAGATAGCGATTGACATTGCACTTACATTTTTGAAGATCAAAATTCAGTAGGGGGCACAGCCGAATGATAGTTCAACAAACTAGGAGTGCGATAGAAGAAACTGTTAACATAGAACATACGGTAACTCCCAGCCATTCTTATTGAAAAATGATGATATCTAGCTACCAATTTAGTCAGTCAGTTAAGTGCCATACGTGAAACATGCTTGGCCGATCATGTCTCGAAAGAGACATGATTGACTGGGCAGAAGATTACCCCGCAGTAGGTTTCCATTGCTTTCTACGGTAGACTGGTTGTCAGACAAGGCTATAGAACCCAATCTGTCCTGTTATTTAACCCATAACTGGAAGGAAGAGACGGATTAATATCTTTCCCAAGGGTATTTGCGCGTAAGTGAGTGGAATGAATTCAACTGAAATTCGAACTCGGCTCCCCGATTTCTCGTTCCGAGCCGATATCCACTGCATTACAACGTACAATTTAGTACTGCACTTAAATTCATAAAGTTTAGATATCATAGAAGAATTGTTATCAGAACAGTAAATACCTTTGTGCTGGATTAAAAAATAATGTAAACAAAAAATATTAGCAAAGAACATTTACATTTAGCCATTTAAACTGTATAATAATGAGACCTAGCCACCAATCTAGTACTCTGCTTAAATTTATAAAGTCTGTGTATAATAGACGAAAGGCCATTAGAATAATTACTATAAAAGTATTACAAGAAGGGCTCTGGGAAGCTACGTTACGGCGGTGAGGAAGTGATTGAAACCGAAATGCCAGGTCAGGAGACATAAAATAGCAGATCCTTTTTTTGAATTTTACTAAGAATCACTAAATACATAACAACAGCACCATATAAAATAACATAACAACGACAAATGGTAGCCTGGTAAATATTTCAGACAAACGGATTGAATGACCTTATGGTTAAAATTGTGTCTTGGATAAAAATGGTTCGAGAACCACAACATTCGACATTCCTTGTTTCTGTTGCATTTTTTTTATTTGTTTTCATCTATTCTGAATTTAGAAAAGCGTAGTCTACTGAATTTTTTTTCTTTTGGTTATTTATTAAGGTTAGCACAAGGACATAATAGAGAAAAATCCAGATAGTATCAAATTTACTTCATTGGCAATTGCTTTATTGGCATAGCTTAGAACAGGGGCCAGCAACCAACGGCACCTCGAGCAATATCTAGTGGCATGCAACCGGAAGTGTCATCACAAAGTCCGAACTAATCACTACTACAAGACAAAGACGATATATATTTGTTTCAAAACTGCTCACTCGTTACTTGATTCTTCTTCGAAGAGCATCGCTAAGGACACCAACTAATAGACAAGGAAACATTTCTATGAACGTGAGTCTTTTATTAATTCTACAGCTACTCGATTGAATAACTATTTAGGGCCTAACACTTCTCCTGTAATCTTTCATCTGTTTGAACGTGAGTCTTTTATTAATTCTACAGCTACTCGATTGAATAACTATTTAAGGCCTAACAGTTCTCCTCTAATCTTTCATCTGTTTGAAGAAAATAGCTTTTGCTCTTCTTTCGGCTTTTCGTTCAACTTATTCTTGTGAGCAAATTTTCTCTCACATGAAAGCAGTGTTAAGTCCACAACAAAGTTGCCTAATACCTGAACTCTCAGAAAATTATGTAAAACTCAAGTTTATGTTGCCGGTATTGAGCAATTGGCTAAGACCATGCAAGGATCTTAATAAGAAGAACGTAAAAAAATTAAAAAACAGTTTCTTTCTATCAATGTGGCTTACATATTATTGTATATATTACTATATAAGATATATCGCAGAACAAGTATATTGACATTGACTTACATAAAAATGGGTATGATGTTGACAAACTGAACGATTTAAAAACTCTACATCGTAAAAGGTTGCCGACGCCTGTCTACATCGTTTTCTGTCAGTAACTTTCTATCACAAGTAGATACGGAGCCTTATATTTGGTAACAATGTATATATATATATATATATATATATATATATATATATATATACATTTTATATATATGTTGCAGATATAGAGCAATAGGCTAAGACCATGCAAGTATCTTAATAATAAAAACGTAAAATACTTATTTTTTATCATCATTTGAAATTGTCGGTTGTTTATAACAAAATTTCGTTAATCTTCGTTAATTTCAGTAATATTATTGTATAAATATTACTATCTAAAATATATTGTGGAACAGATATATTGACGTTGACTTGTATAAAAAATACGTATGCTGTTGGCAAACTGAACGATTTTAAAACTCTAAGTCAGTACATTGTAAAAGGTTTATCTCTAGAACAGCTGAATTCGTGAGTGGATGCTTTCCTGGTTAGTTAACTTCTTCAAATCGAGAATCAACCGTAATCTAACCTATATACATTCATAATATGCACACATACCTCTTACACCAGGATTCGGCAACCTACGACACACCTGTCGCACGTGGCACGCCAAGCAATTTTTAATAGCGCAGCCGTAACTGATATCACAAAGTCCGAACTAATACCTACATTTAGAAAATTGTGTAAAACTCAAAGTAACAAAGTATATTTCCAATATTGAGCAGTTGGCTAAAACCATGCAAGTCTCCCATTAAAAAAAAAAACTTTAAAAAAAGTTAAACAGTTTCTATATTAATATAGATTTTCTTAATGTGGTTTGCATATTATTTTATACATTACTAACTAAAATAATTTGTAGAACAAGCATATTGTCAGTATTTACATTATTCGGGCTATTGTCCTCATCTTTGTTGCTATTTGTACGAAGTTTCGGTCATTGTTCCGGCCTTCTTTATGTGCTAGGAATTTCGAACACTTTATTACCATGACTGGGGTATATTATCCTCATTCTTGGCGTAAATCCTCGATTGGAAGTCATGTGTTATCTCCCTCTAACCCTGCAAGTTACTTGTTCACAACTGCTGTATCCTGGTACCGAACTCTCAACTCTTTGGGTCAAGTCACAGGAACTAACCAAAGTCTATATCCACTGGGCCATGTGTCGTTAAGGAAGAACGCCGGAGTGTACAACGGCCGAAACGTCGTACAAAGATGAGGAAAACAGTCCGAATAATGTTAATACTACCTCATCTTAGAAATATAGACAAAAAAGTATATTGACGTTGAATTTTCTGAAAGTACGTATACTGTTGGCTCACTAAATGATTTTAAAACCCAGAACTAAATAATTTTATGTCGGCACATAGCAAAAGTTTGTCGGCTCCTGGCTTAGAATACGCCGAGTGGGTCTGCTGCTCAGGATCCAGTCCGCACTACCAACAAAACGTGGTCGGTGCAAATGTTTTTGCCGATTTAAAATTTCATCTTGAAAAGGAAAAACTATGTGTTTTTGAAAATCTTTATTCATAACAATAACGACCTTTGTTCTCTATAACTTGATTCCATCTGTCAACGAGCTTATAAATGTCTCGCTTGTAAAATTCTTTAGCTTTTGATGTGAAATATGAATCTAACTCATGTTCAATGTTCTCTCGTGATGTTAGCCTAAGTCCATCTAAATGGTTTTGTAATCCTCGAAATAAGTGATAATCCGAGGGAGCTAGGTCAGGAGAATATGCAGGATGGGGCAAGATGGCACTTCTCATCACCCGTGACAAGCCTACCCAAAAATGGTGTCTGAAAGTGTCGTGAAAGCAAAAATTCAGAAACAAGAAACACGTTGTCGCAGGTTCTCTGGAGAACGTGGGTGAGAATATTAGAGAAAATTATGACTGATGCTTTAATAATCTGAAAGAAAAGGTTATAAATTAATCATGGTGATATATTTGAGTAATAATAATATGCATAAGATAAATTACAATGATTTAAAATGCTCCTTTTACAAGCCGGCATAAACTTTTGAACCGAACTGATAATACAAGTGGACACTCAGAGTGACAAGTATAATCTTGACCGATCTCGAGATTTCTATTCTATCAATCCATCTTTTTCTTTAAGTGCCGTATACTTTCAGGACGTAGATGATTATAAATTTCTTTTTACCCTTTCCCTTGTAGTTGTTAACACATCTCTTCTTGATATTCTTCTAAACCCCACTCCGCCATCAAGTATGTCTCGTACTGGTTTCCCCTGTCTCTCTTTTCCTTAATCCGTCCCGTGAGTATTAGATTCCCTAAAACTTCCTTCCTCATTACGTGTCCCAGAGACTTCAGCTGACCCCTCCTGATGCTAAGTATAAGTTACCTTCTCATTTGCATCCTCTCCAAAACCATGTCGTGGCTTACATGTTCGGTCCATGATATACTCAGCATCCTTCTACAGAAACACATTTCTTTGATATGAGTCTCTCCTTCATCCTTGAGGAGATCGTCCAGCATTAGCTACAATATAGGAGGACATATATCACATAAGAGTCTAGTACTCTTTTCTTTGTTTCCAACTAAATTTTCCTCTCTCTCAATACTCTGCTTAGCTTTTTAAAGACGTCCTTAGAAGCCCAGGCGCTGTAAGCGTTCAGTGACGGATGTGCGTTGTGGTGCAATGGATGTCGGCTTGGAAAGAGAAATCGGTGAGCCGAGTTCGAAATCCAGTTGAGTACCCTACATTCACTTAAGCACTGGTACCCTTGGGAAATGTATTAATCCGTCACTTCCTTCCAGTTATGAGTTAAATAACGGGATGGAGCCTGGAGGCAACCCATCCAGTGTTGGTGTCACAATAAAAAAACACCCTTGGTAGCCCTGGCGAAGCATCAAGTATTCAGCTATTTGACAAGATTATGAATTTCGCTACAAACTGCGCCAGGGTTCCAAATGCACAGGGAATACTGGAGGGGTGTAGTGAGTTCAATCTCGGCCAAGGTTGCAGGACGATGACGACGACGTTGGATATGTCAATGAGTCTTCGGATCTCTTTGTGGCACTTTCTAATCACTGTCAAAACACTTCTCAGATATTAAAATCTCTTCATTTGTTTGATTTAAGCATCCAAGACCTGTAGTTGTCATTTCTATGCATTCAGTTTTCTTGAAGTTTATGTTTAGTCCTCTCCTCGCTTTTCACTGCTACCTTCTGTAGGGGTTCGTGCATTTTTCTTTTCCGTGTCTGCTACCAGTACTGTGTCGTCTGGGTATCTTTTATTGTTGATATTGTGACAGCGAATAGGGAATATTGGCAATTTCTCTAGTTCTCTCAGAACTGTTTCCCTGTACAGGTTGAATAGATCGTGTACGAAGACACGTCCTTGTCTTACACCTTTTTCTATTTTTGTATACGAATAGAGAAAGTGCTGAGTGAGAAAAGAGTTCTTCTTCTTCTTCTTCTTCTTCTTCTATGTGCCCTGTCCCTTCAGGACGTAGGCGATCATGACTTTCCATGTCTCCCTATCCCTGATGGCCTTTAGCACACCTTCTCCTGTTACACCATGCAACCCTCGTTCCATCATTCACCTGATTAGGTCCTTCAAATATGTTATGTGTTGCTTTTCCCTGTCTATCCTTCCCTGTATCTGATCTGTTAGTATCAGGTTCTACAAGCCCTTCTTCTTCATTGCATGTCCCAGGAACTTCAGCTGTCTCTTCCTGATGCTCAGCATTAATTTTCTTTTTGTTTCCATCATTTCTAGGACATCATCATTGCTCACATGGTTGATCCATGATATTCACACATCTTTCAGTAGAACCACATTTCAGTTGCTTCAAGTTTTTCCTTCATCTTTGATGATATTGTCCAGCATTCACTGCCATATTGAAAAACTGACATCACATAGCAATCCAGTACTCTCTTCCCGGTTTCTAGCGAAATCTTCCTGTTTCTTCATACTTTACTCAACTTCTGGAATGCATCTTTCGCCATGCTAATTCGCCTTCGGATCTCTGTGTAGCACTTTCCATCTTCTGTTATGACACTTCCCAGGTATTTAAATTTTTGTACCTGCTTGATTCTAGAATCCCCGACCTAAAAGAATTCAAGCAAGTTTCAATTTACCTTATTTGATAACGCTGCTAACGTGTTTGTAGTCGTTTAAAAGACACCCCAATATAAAATTCCAACCATATTTTTCTCACGCAGTTTAGAATTTCTACTTCTAAATCACAAACCTTGAAAACATATTACCATAGACGCCCTTGAAAATAGCTAATACATTTGTCGTAAGCGCTTGGGACAGTAATCATTACAAAGTTAGTTAGTCGAAGGACGAAGTGTCGCAAGATAAAAATACGAGTAGACAAAGTGCTGAGTGAGAAAAGAGTTGACTAAACGACAAATAAACAAACTGACAAAAGACAATTTATCAAACGGAAAAATAATCAGGCTGACTAAATGACGAATGGAGAAAATGCCGAACGGACGAAATAGTGAACCGAACAGAAAGTGTGGAACGGAAAAAAGTACCGAAGAGAAAAAGAGTCGAACTGAGTAAATTACGAAGATACTAAATATCGAACGGACTATGTAATGCACTAATAGTGTATCGAACAAAATATCAAACGGAAAAAAAAACTGACTGACTAAACGACCAATGGACAAAATGCTGAACGGACAAAATGTCGAACGTACAAGATGTCGAACGGACTAAGTGTCGAATAGAAAAAGAGTGGATCTGAGTAAATGATGAATGAAGTAAATGTCGAACGGACATAGTATCTAATAGAATAAGAGTGGAACTGAGTAAATGATGAATGGAGTAAATGTCGAACGGACTAAGTATCGAATAGAAAAAAGTGGAACTGAGTAAATGATGAATGGAGTAAATGTCGAACGGACATAGTATCTAATAGAATAAGAGTGGAACTGAGTAAATGATGAATGGAGTAAATGTCGAACGGACATAGTATCTAATAGAATAAGAGTGGAACTGAGTAAATGATGAATGGAGTAAATGTTGAATGGACATAGTATCTAATAGAATAAGAGTGGAACTGAGTAAATGTTGAATGGAGTAAATGTCGAACAGACTAAGTATCGAATAGAAAAAGAGTGAAACTGAGTAAATGAAGAATGGAGAAAATGTCGAATGGACAAAGTATCGAATAGAAAAAGAGTGAAACTGAGTAAATGATGAATGGAGTAAATGTTGAATGGATTAAATGTCGAACGGACTAAGTATCGAATAGAAAATGAGTGAATCTGAGTAAATGACGAATGGACCTAATGTTGAAAAGACAATGTTTCAAAAAGACAAAATATTGAACAAAGTAAAAACAAACATATATTCAAGGTTAAAAAAAACTTGGTCCAAATAATCAGTTAAGCTATTCTAAAATTTTTATTGCTTAGCATGTAGTTTTTTCAATAATTAATATTCCAACATACGTAAAGAATATTTGTGTAAGTAAATAATTCTAGTTTTGTCTCATCTGATTATAAAACAGAATTACGATATCCACTTAGTCCTGAACTTGATGAGTAATTATATCCGGTTGCAAATCTTAGGATCGAGATATTGAAGGTTTTAAGGAGCTATTGTTCACATGTCCACTCTGATCCGAGATGAGTCCCCGCTATAAACAAATAGTGAACCTCTAAACAAAACAAAGAAAAGCACCATGAAATTATAAAAATTCATTTTTTGTAGTGGAATTGAATAACAAAATGCATAGTTACCGTGAAGTAGCTAATAATACGTTTTATAGTTAAACTAGCTGTATATCCCGGCGTTGCTCGAGTGTAATGAAAGCTTTAAAACTAATCCATGGTCGTGAAGCTCATACTCTTTGGACGTTGGCACGAAAGACTAAAAAGCAATAGTTGTTTCCAGTTAAAGCGAAACCGTGGACTGAAAGAAAAATGAATGGATGCAAGTCAAATTTTGATTTCCTGGTATCGATATCAAATAAGTTTTTCGTCGTAAACTGAATTTTGAAGGCTAAATAAGTCCACTGAGTAAATGGTATCATGGCTGAGACTAAGTACTACAATTATACCTACTTAGAGCCAAACTCGAAGCAAAAACTAAAATAAAAGGGCTGAAAAAATACAGACATACAGGCAGATAAACAGACACACACACAAACATCTTGCCTTTATATATATATATATATATTATCAATTTTTTGCACTATTGTAAGAACTGCAATCTTGAAATTTCTGAATATCGTTTCTTATGTCTTTGTTTATGACTGTATTTTATTAAATTTTATTAAAATCGGACCACTCCTTTTATAACCCGATTTTTTCGATTATCGATTTTCGATATTTATCGGGAGTATCTCGACTAAAACACCTAGCTAAGAACACTCGCAGACACTTATAGTACAACTGTGTAAATTTTCAAGAAAATCGGTTCAGCCGTTTCGGAGTCTATAGGTAACGGACACACACACAGCACACACACATACCCACACAGACAAGGTTCCATTTATAAATAAGTTTAGATATTGTAACAGCGAATGCGGCATCTTGGCAATTTTTCTAGTTCTCTCAGAATTGTTTCCCTGTACAGGTGGAATAGATCGCGTGCGAAGACACATCCTTGTCCTAGACCCTTGCCTATTTTTGTATATCTGCTGAATTTCTTTTCTGTGAGTATGCAGGTGTTTTTTTTTTAAATGTGCGTTGTGAAGCAGTGGATATCGACTCGGAACGAGAGATCAGGGTGCCGAGTTCGAATTTAAGTTGAATTCCTCGCGTTCACTTACACACAAATACCCTTGGGAAAGGTATTAATCCGTCTCTTCCCTCCAGTTATGGGTTAAATACTAGGACAGATGGCGTTTTATAGCACTGGCTGGCAACTAGTCTACCGCAGAAAGCGTTGGCAACCTACTGCGGGATAATCTTCTGTCCAGTCCGTCATGTCTCTTTCGAGACATGATTGTCCAAAGCGTGTATTACGTATGGCACTTAACTGACTGACTGAATATAATAGAAACATGATTAAGGCTTCTACTGGGCATAAAGTGGGGACCCGTTTTCTATTGTTATGAAGTAATAAACTGTTCACCCATTTATTACTACTTAATAATGTAATACATCTTTTCCCCCCTCCAACTGAGTCAAATAACAGAACGGATTGGGTTCGCAGAAAGCGTTGGCAACCTACTGCGGGGTAATCTTCTGTCCAGTCCGTCATGTCTCTGTCGAGACATGATCGTCCGAAGCGTGTTTTACGTATGGCACTTAACTGACTAATTCTATCGTCAAACATCACCGTCTTAGATTCTCATGCAACTCGTGAGAATCTCTACTTTTTTTCTGTATAGAAAACTATAAGTATTTCAATCTTTTTGTGTTTATTTTTGTACTCCTACTAGTAACTCTGTCCTATTCATCATTTTTATTGAAGTATACACCGAACCTATATAGAACATTTCTTATTATAGTGTTAACTGGATTTATGCCTACCATTTGACGCTTGTATTGCTCTTGAGCGAAGCGGCTTAAGCGGATTTATTTATGCATTCTTCTTAGGCGTATCTAAATGGAAGACAGTCTCTGATAAAAAAAAAAATGTATAATCGTCCGGATAAATTATGCCCTTGAGGAAGGCCGAAGAATATTTTGGCCAGAACGTCGTGATAAATGTAGCGAGAATTAAACTATGGGCTTGAACGAGCAAGTTATTGTTCGGACAACAGCTGCGTGTGTCACTTTGGCAATAGCAGAAAAGCTTGATGGTGCTTGCCCTGGGGTATTTTTGTTGGGGTGTGCAGACTTACTAACTGACTCTTTCTGAAGCGATGGCCATCATTGTCACCAGTGCTTATTGGCCACCAAGGCATTATCAATTTTTTGTCTGATTTTTTTGGTTTTATAAATGAAATCCCTGTCAGTCTGTTTGTTTCGTTGTTTGGATATTGGGGATTGGCTGCGTTTGTCTCTTCTTTTGTACGTTTTTGTGGTATTTTTGTGGCTTTCGTCTTCTCTTAAGTATCGCATACATAAGGGTGTAATGCATTCCCCATTGCCTGTGCTAAGGGATCTCATTAGGTGCCCATCTTGGCTCCTAAGCTATGATTTTTTTTCTTTTTCATTCACACTCCATCATTCTTCTCGTCTCACTTTGTCTGGAGCTGTGTGTGTGTGTGTGTGTGCGTGCGTGTGTGTGTGTGTGTGTGTGTGTGTGTGTGTGTGTGTGTGTGTGTTCTCTTGCGTACAAGCGTTCATTTATCATTTTGACAGGCCATTGTCCCGATGATAATACGAATTCCGTTTTCGAGTCGATATTTTTACGTTTTTCTTTTTTTCTATCTATCTTTCTTCTTTCCTTTTCTTCTCCTCGTTCTACTACTAGTACTAATATTATAATTTCTTCTTTCTTTTCTCTTTCTCTAAATCTTTCTTCCCAGTCAATAATCACAGATTTTTCTTTACCATCTTCAATGTTTCCTTCTTTTTCTTTTACGACATCCATTTCCTTCGTCCCTGCTTTCATTCCCATGTTTCTCTCTTCTTGTCTTCAGTAACATTCTATACTTTGATTTCTTCGTTTTTTTCTCTATCTACTACTACTACTACTACTACTACTACTACTAATAATAATAATAATAATAATAATAATAATAATAATTCTCCTACTTTCTTTATATTTTCTGTCTTTTTTTTTCTCCAATCTTCCCCAACGTCTTCTGTTTTTTTTTTTGTTTTTTGTTTTTTTTGTTTTTTTAGGAGCACCTCGATATAGTGTAATGGTTTACAAGCTTGTCCCCTAGAACCATTTTTTTTAAAAATAATTTCACCCCAAACAAGGCATTCCACTGCCACTATTGCGCAGGAGGTTACACAGAGAGAAAATGCTGAGACAGAGTGGTTAGTTATAGGAAAAAGGGTGGTAGATGGATACGAATACCGAGGATGGGGGTTGGGTAGATGGGTAGAGTGTTTGAGGGCATAGATGTGAGTTAGTGTGATAGATTTTTTTCTCTGTAAAAGGGTGGGACCTAGTTCCTAATCTAGTATCTCTTGCAAATTCCTACCTAGGGGGCACCAGGGAACTAAGTTCATCGGAGCAGAAGCCGCGAAAGTATTTATAGAAAAGGCACAGGGAAGCCACATCCCGCCATTGAGAGAGTGACTGCAGCCGGGCTGCTAAGTCGGCATCGATCACATTACAGATTCTCCGTTTTATTTTGTCAAGGACCCCGAGGATTGCAACTGAGTAGTGAGTTCGATTCTCACTGGATACTCCATACTTTCGGCCTTGTGCCACATCTAAAATCACCTTGCTTTTCATTCTTTCTCTCCTCATAACTTCCCCGTTTTTCTCTTTTAAAACTAAATATCTCTCTTTCATTGATTTCTTCCTCCTCCTCTCCTTCCTTCTTTCCTTTCTTCCTCTTGTTCTTCTCATTAAAATGTACTCGTCTGTATTTTTCAATATTTAATTTCTTTTTTTCATTTCTACTGTCAATTATTCTTTGGCTTCATTTTAAAAGTTATCAAGAGCTGTTTTCCTTTTATCTCTCTTCTTAATTCCTTTTCCACTTCTTTCTTCTGCCTTAAATAGAGAAGTCAAATTTTTCCTGTTCTTATCCTGTTTTTCTCTCTATATTTAAATGGGCACTGGTCTAATCTTATTATAACCAAAAACTAAGTAATTAAACAATCAATCAATCAATATATATATATATATATATATATATATATACACATATATATTGTCATCCGCAGACAGATCGGTTTCGCTGTATCACAGCTCATCAGTACAGTTGGACAGCCGATTGCTTTTTACCCAGGATTGAAATCCGACCGAATTGGCGTCAGTCGGCGATTCTACCTCTGAGCTACGGACACTCGGTAGAAGGAAGCGAACATTTTATCCTGTATATTATCATTATACACACGCCCAATAGCTGAGAGTGTTCTAATTCATGACTGAATGAATATTGAGTCTGTGTTTATGGTAAAGGGTGGTTATGGTAAAGTGCAAGTTTGAAGTTGCTTGGCACTTATTGACTTTCTTTTCTTTGTACCACTGTTTGGAAAGAAAGTGTGTCGAGTGTGGTTTCCATCAAACCAAAAGTATTCCATCAGTGGTCTTTGCTTGTGAGGCAAATTTTACTTAGCACAACATTCCCCCGATCTGGCTCCTTTCAACATTTTATTCTTTTCAAAAATCAATTCCTACTTGAGAGAAACAAGATTTCAAGACATTCAACAAATAGAAGCGAATGCAACAAGAAAGATGACCCTATCACAAGTAAGAGTTCCGGCAATGCTTGAATCAATGGAAACAACGCTGGATAAATTGTGTGTGACTTCAGAAGAGACACATTTATAAAAAGAGGTTAAATACCGAATTGATATAGGATGTAGTTTTCTTTTATAGCACTTTTCCTGACACTTTTGCATCAACCCCTTTATATATATTATCTAAACTTATTTATAAATGGAACTTTGTCTCTGTGTTTGTGTGTCTGTGTGTGTGTATCCGTTACCTATAGACTCCGAAACGGCTGGACCGATTTTCTTAAAAATTTACACAGTTGTACTATAAGCGTCTGCGAGTGTTCTTAATTAGGTTTTGTGTCGAGGTACACCCGATAAATATCGAAAATCGATTATCGAAAAAATCGGGTTATAGAAGGAGTAGTCCGATTTTAATCAAATTTCATACACCCATAGACAAAGACATAAGAAACGAAATTCATAAGTTTCAAGGTTACAGTTCTTACAATAGTGCAGAATATTTGATATCGATACCAGGAAATCAAAATTTGACTTCCATCCATTCATTTTTCTTTCAGTCTACGGTTTCGCTATAACTAGAAACAACTATTGCTTATGGGAGGCAGGAGAGGTTGCCTGTGATGGTTGACAGACAACAGCTTGATCTTAGACGCATTGAAGTTGACAAGCCACTTCTTGCCCCAATTCACCACAGAGTGTAGATCCCGTTCAAGGTCAGCAGCGAGATTATGTCTGTCCGCCACGACAGTTTTCTTACTGGTGCGGGAGTATATTGTGATATCGTCTGCGTAGATGCCTACTTGGGAACGGATCTCATCTGGCAGGTCGTTGATGAAAATAAGGAAAAGCGTCGGGCCCAGGATAGAGCCCTGTGGGACACCAGCATTCGTGCTGTAGGATGAAGAGGCATGCCCATTCAAAACGGCCTTCATTTTGCGGTTATTTGAAAAAGATTGGATTAGGTCAAGCAGGCGACCGGTAATACCGTAACCCCGTAGCTTGCATAGGAGGCCAGAGCAACCGCGCGAGCCTCGTCAGACTCATCAAGGGCCTGGAGCATGTACTCCGTTACGGTTGTTAGCAAGTCGGCCGTGGACCTGGCAAAGCGGAAGCCATATTGCCTGTCAGAGAAGAGTTTGTGGGCAGTAAGATGTTGAACTATTTCAGCATTGATTATGGCCTCGAATACTTTCCCGAATATCTGTAGAAGACTGATAGGACGATAGTTGGATGGGTCCGAGACCACAATTCTTAAATACAGGAACGACTGCAGAGAACTTCCAGCATGCAGGAAGACATGAGTCTCATCTGTCCTTTCTATAAATGTATCCATGACAATCGTTCTAATGAGCCCGTTTCTCTTGACTTTAAACGTAGTACTAGACTGACAACTGGGTCTCATCGTTTTCTATAAATATTTTTTCGTAGTTATTCCACTGATCACCTCTGGAACTCTTCAGATTTTTTGCATCCTTGCCACTGTAGAAACAGCGTGTCGATCCTGGTCAACGGTAATCGATAATGTATCCAACGAATCTCGATCTTCGTCAACGATAACCAGTAATGTAGCCCTACGTCCCGCGTTGATCTTCAAGTTCCTTCAGACCTCCGTAGTTATCAACTATCTGGCGCACATTTAGTATCCAGCTACTGTAATCGTATTAGGAATGGCTGTTGTGGTACAGGATGTGCGTTGTAGTGCAGTGGATATCGATTCGGAACAAGAAATCGGGAAGCCGAGTTCGAATTCCAGTTGAATTCCTTGTTCACTTACGCGCAAATACCCTTGGGAAAGGTATTAATTCGTTTCTTTCCTCCAGTTATGGGTTAAATAATAGGACAGATTGGGTTCTATAGACTTGATCGGCAGCCAGTCTACCGTAGAAAATAATAGCAACCAACTGCGGGATAATCTTCTGCCCAGTCAGTCATGTCTCTTTCGAGACACGATTACCCAAGCGTGTATCACGTATGGCACTTAAATGACTGAGTGTTGTGGTACAATAGACATCCGCTCGAAATGAGTAATCGAAGAGCGGGGTTCGAATTCCAGTTGAATTCAGTTACATTCAGTTATGCGCAAATACTCTTGGCAATGGTATATCTTCTCCCTCAAGCTGTGGGTAAAATAACAAGACAGATTGGGTTCTATAACCATGGTTGGCAAACAATCTACCGCAGAAAGTAATGGCAACCTACTGTGGGATAATCTTCCGCCCAGTCAGTCATGTCTCTTTCAAAACCTGATCACCCAAAGCGTGTATCACGTATGGCATTTAACTGATCGACTGAATACAATAGTTGGAAACATGATTAAGGCTTCTACTGGGCGTAAAGTGGGTGATCAGTTTTATATTGTTATGAAGTAATAAACTGACCCCCACTAATTATCACTTAATAATATACTACATCTCTTCCCCATCTAGGTTTGAGTCAAATAACAGGACAGATTGGGTTCTATAGCCTTGGCTGGCAACCAGTTTACCACATAAAGTAATCCATCTCTTCCCTCAGCTATGAGTTAAATAATAAGACAGATTGGGTTCTATAGCCTTGGTCGGCAAACAATCTACCGCAGAAAGAATGGCAACTTACTGCCCAGTCAGTCATATCTCTTTCAAGACCTGATCGCCCAAAGTGCGTATCACGTATGGCACTTAACTGACTGACTGAATATAATAGTTGGAAACATGGTTTATGCTTCGAGGCATAAAGTGGGGGATCAGTTTTATATTGTCATGAAGTAATAAACTGATCCCCCACTAATTACTACTTACTAATATAATACATCTCTTCTACCTCCAGTTATGAATTGAATAGCAAGACAGATTGGGTTCTATAACCTTGGTTGGCAAACAATCTACCGTAGAAAGAAACGACAATTTACAGTAACCGCATTTTTCATTCTTATTTTCTAATTTCATCAAAGGAAAAAGCATCGAGAATGAGGTTACATTTAATTTTACTGAAAGGCATTTTCATGAAGAAAAATACCTCCTTAAAATATTCGACACATTTAACAAATAAAACTATACGGAATCTTTTCTTTGATAAAAAAAAATATAGTGTAAAATAAAGTTTTATAACGGTGTCGTAAATACTATCGCATCCGCCACAATTAAGCAAACTATATTTGTTGTTCGAATTCCACCTGAATCCATTGCATTCACTTACGCACAAATACCGTTGGAAAAGGTATTAATCCGTCTCTTCCCTCCAGTTATTTTTTAAATAATAGGCCAGATTGGGTTTTATACCACTGGCTGGCAACCAGTCTACCACAGAAAGCAATGGCAAGCTACTACGGGATAATCTTCTACCCAGTCAGTCAAGTCTCTTTCGAGACATGATCGCCCAAGCGTGTTTCACGTATGGCACTTAACTAATATTTGTTGTCTTGGCTCAAGTGTTACAGCAGTAAATGAAATATTAAAAGTTCCATAAAACCGGTGTACTGGATGTTCTTTGTGGTGCAGTGGAAATTGACTCGGAATCGAGGAGCCAAGATCGAATTCCAGTTGAAATAGTTGCATTCACTTACGCGCAATACACCTGGCAAAGTTATTAATCCATCTCTTCTCCCTCCAGCTATAGTTGAATAGCAAAACAGATTTGGTTCTATAGCCTTGTTTGACAAACAGTCTATCGCAGAAAGAAACGGCAGCCTACTCTGGGAAAATCTTCTGCCAAGTCAGTCATGGATAGAAAAAGATATAAACCCCCGAGCGTGTATAACGTATGGCACTTATGTGATTGACTGCGCGTCTAGGAGAGAAATCCATTGCACTTTCTTATTTTTATGCCTTCCACTGACAAAAAGTACACTGATTAGTCAATTCGGAAATTTGGTTCACTGTATCGTGCCAGATAAACTTTCTCTCCAGAAGATACGTTGAATGCTTAAAAATCGATCATTTGTCTGGATATCGGCCCCGGTACTTCTGCTATATGTCTCGAGATTCTCGACAAAATCTCGCACTTTTCTCGCACTTTTCTCGCACTTCCCACTTGTGGAAATCCCTTCCGTTTACTTGCTTCCCCGACAGCTACAATCTCTGAGAATTCAAATGTAAATTCAATAGTCATCTCCTATCCCACTAACTTGCATACTCTCTCTCTCTCATGCTTCTTTCTCCGTCCACGCCACTCTCATCAGTATTCTCATGCTTTTCTTACCCATTTCCTGACACCCCCTATAACCTGTCACTCTTTCTCCCAATGACTTTCCTCCTATGAAACCCCTTGCAAACCAGTGACAATAAATGCCTTGCTTGGGGTGATATGATTATTAAAAAAATAATCTAAAGTAAGTTCTGAAAAACAAAGATAGAAAGAGGCGTAAGGCAAGGATGTGTCTTCTCACCGGATCTGTTCAACTTGTACAGCGAGAATATTTTGAGGACCCTAGATGACACGCCAGAATTTGTTATTGGAGGCCACAACTTGAACAGCATAAGGTATGCAGATGATACAGTGCTGATTGCAGACACGGAAAGGAAACTACAAGACCTCTTACAGAAGGTATCGGTGGAGAGTGACAAAAAAGGACTACAAATAAACTTAAAAAAATGAATGCATGGTCATCAGCAAAAGGTGCAACCGAAAAAATGCCAAATACAGGTGGGGGATACCAGAATCAAGCAAGTACAAAAATTTAAATACCTAGGAAGTGTTCTAACAAGAGATGGAAAGTGCAACACAGAGATCCGAAGGCGAAGCATGGAAAAGACACGTTCCAGAAGCTGAGTAAAGTACTAACACACAGAAAAATTTCAGTGGAAACAAAGAAAAGAGTGCTGGATTGCCATGCGATGTCAGTTCTTCAATACGGCAGTGAATGCTGGACAATATCATCGAAAATGAGGACAAAACTTGAAACAGCTGAAATGTGTTTCTACAGAAGGATGATACGGATATCGTGTGACTGAACATGCAAGCAACGATGAGGTGTTGGAAAGAATGGAAACAAAAAGGAAATTGATACTGAACATCAGGAAGAGACAACTGAAGTTCCTAGGACATGCAATAAGGAAGGAGAGCTTCGAGAACCTGATACTGACTGGCCAGATAAGAGACAGAGGAAGGTAGCGGATAACATTTTTGCATGGCCTGATCAGGTGGATGACGGAACGGGGGTTGCGAGGTGGAACGGGAGCAAATATACTAAGAGCCACAAGGGATAGGGAGACGTGGAGAACCATGATCGCCTACGTCCTGAAGGGACAGGGCACATAGAAGAAGAAGTTCTCAAATATTATCGGTCCTTACTTTGCATCTTGGCTTCAGTCACTTTCGCACCAGCGTGACATGGCTTTTCCTTTATCTTTTCTACAAATATTTTCATGGTAATTAATTTAATGAGCTTTCCTGATTGGTGCATCGACTTAGTGGATTTAAGCGTACTAATAGTTTGGTAACAATGTCTCCCTATTTTACTGTTGAAATAACTCGATGTAACAGTAAGTTCCCTTCTCATAGTTTCGTTTCTTACCCGTGGAACTCTCCTCCGGTTTTTTGCTTCTTATTCTTCTTTTTGTGGATGTGCGTTATGGTGCAGTGGATATCGACTCGGAACGACAAATCGGGGTGCCGAGTTCGAATTCAAGTTGAATTCCTTGCATTCACTTTACGCACAAATACCCTTGAGAAAGCTATTAACCCGTCTCTTTTCTTCAGTTATGTGTTAAATAATAGGAAGGATTGGGTTCTGTAGCCTTGGCTGGCAACCAGTCTACTGCAGAAAGCAATGCCCAGTCTGCCATGTCTCGAAAGAGACATGATCGCCAAAGCGTGTATCACGTATGGGACTTAACGGACTGACTGAATATAATAGTTAAAAACATGATTAAGGCATCTCCTGGTCATAAAATGGAAGATCAGTTTTACATTGTTGTGAAGTAATAAACTGATCCCCCACTAATTACTACTTTATGATATAATACATATCTTCCCCCTCTAGCTATGAGTCAAATAACAGGACAGATTGGGTTCTATAGCCTTGGCTGGCAACCAGTCTACCGCAGAAAGCAATGCCAGTCCGCCATGTCTCGAAAGAGACATGATCGCCCAAAGTGTGTATCACGTATGGCACTTAACTGAATGAATTCTTCTTTTTGATCTGCTGTTTTCTATTTTTACTTTTATTTATTAATTTATTCATTTTGGTTTACAGCAATATCACAGAATTTCACCTGTTACCCGAAGTTAAGCAACGTTGTACCTGTTCAGTGCCTAGATGGGTGACTGTTCGGAAATACCAGTTAAAGTAAACTTGGGTTTACGGTGTGGTAATAGATAAAGGTTTGGAATAATGAATTGGAGAGCCGAGATTAAATTCCAGTCGGGTTTTTATATATATTCATTTGCATACAAATACCTCTTCCCTTCCCAGCTATGGGTTAAAATACTTATCATCTTAAAAAAATACTTAGAATTCACAAAATATGTTTCAGATTTCAAAAATCTCGAAAAGGTTGATAAGTCGTAAAAAACAAAGCAATTTTAACATTTTCTTATTTTTTATGTATTTCTTTTTTATATCGTTTTCATTTTTTAACAGACGGCAGTAAGTATGGCAGAAGCAAGGCGCATTTAAAGGGAGTAAGTGTTTTATAAACGCTAAACAAAGTATTAAGAAAAAAGAAAATCAATTTCAAGAAAGAAACATTTAACAGGTAATAGGAAATATCATAAACATTGTATAGGGAAAGTAAATTATGTCTTTCAAAAGATAAGCAAAGTATTAAAAACATGGAAATTTCATTAAAACTGAACTAAATAGTGCTGAACATTTAGGGGATACTAGCAGTATAGCCCGACGTTGCTCGGGTGTAATGAAAGCTTTAAAATTAATCCATGGTCCTAGAGCTCAGACACTTTGGACGTTGGCACGAAAGACTAAAAAGCAATAGTTGTTTCCAGTTAAAGCGAAACCGTAGACTGAAAGAAAAATGAATGGATGTAAGTCAAATTTTGATTTCCTGGTATCGATATCAAATAAGTTTTTTTCGTCGTAAACTGAATTTTGAAGGCTAAATAAGCCCTCTGAGTAAATGGTATCATGGCTGAGACTAAGAACCACAATTATACCTACTTAGAGCCAAATCTGAAGCAAAAACTAAAATAAAAGGGCTGAAAAACTGATTCTGATCAAACCCTGTATATATTATCGATTTTCTGCACTATTGTAAGAACTGCAACCTTGAAACTTCTGAATATCGTTTCTTATGTCTTTGTCTATGAGTGTATCAAATTTGATTAAAATCGGACCACTCCTTCTATAACCCAATTTTTTCGATTATCGATTTTCGATATTTATCGGGGGTGCCTCGACACAAAACCTAGCTAAGAACACTCGCAGACGCTTATAGTACACCTGTGTAAATTTTCAGTAAAATCGGTTTAGCCGTTTCGGAGCCTTTAGGTAACGGACACACACACAGAGACACACACACAGACACACACAGACAAGGTTCCATTTATAAATAAGTTGAGATTAATCTTTGTATATGTTAGTAAAGTTTAAGCAATCTTCTCAGTTAGGAAGAGAAGACTGGAAACATTGGAAATGTGGTTCGACAAAAAGTATAATGGGAATGTCATGGATAGAGTATGGAAGCAACGAGGACATTTTAATGAAAATTATACCAAAAAGAACGATTCAAGTTAGAATCTCTTGGCCGAGCGTACAACAGCCGAAACGTCGTATAAAAAGCAACAAACATGAGGACAATAGTGCGAAAAATGTAAATACTGTAAATACTACCTCATCTCAGAAATACAGACAAAGGGTTCGTTTCGAAATTTCTAGCACCTGAAGAAGGCCGGAGCGTACAACAGCCGAAACGTCGCACAAATCGCAACAAAGATGAAGACAATATTCCGAATAAATTACTACCTCACCTCAGAAATATAGACAAAGGGTTCGTTTCGAAATTCCTTGCACCTGAAAAGGCCGAGCGTACAACGGCCGAAACGTCGTACAAATGGCAACAAAGATGAGGACAATAGTTCGAATAATGTAAATACTTTAAATACTAACTCATCTAACAAAATATAGACAGATATCATCATAATCGTTTCTTAAAACCTTTCTAAAAAGAGCAAATAGGCATAACGAGCCAACCATCTTTACTGCACAGATATTTGATACAAAAAGTCTTTTCTCGTGATAAAATATCTCAAGCACCATCAATGCCATCATCTCAATCATGAATGATTCGATGAGCCAGAAAACAGTTTTGAGTATATCATCCATTCTTTCTTTTTTTTTCTGCCTGTCAGAGACTGTCCCATTACAGTTCACTCTCAGATATTAACAAAAAAATGTTGCGTGAATATTTCTCTGTTTATTTAATCTATTTTCATGTCCAAATCCTTCGTAATGTGTCAATTCACTTAAGTCTGTTACGATACGCCCGATGTCGTCTGCCACCTCTCTATCGTATTCGTCGACGTTTTCAATAAAATGTATTGTCCTGTCCAGTTTGATATTTTTCGCCATCCATATATTTCCCTTTCAAAGGCCGTCTGTGTTTCTGGAATTCAAAGACTTGTAGTTTTTTTTTCTCCCCTTAATTTACTTGTATCTGTTACAAGATGAAAAGAAAAAAAAGGAAAAAAAAATTTCCTTTCAATTTTTAAAATAAGCGTCTTTATTAATGCAACGCCCGGCATCTTTTTCCCGCATTTTTTTTTATTTCCATGGCATCATTGTCATTACTGTGTTCGTTTTGCTCTCCACGAATTATTTGTCATTTTTCTGCGATGCTTAAAATTATTTTATAAATCTTCCACCCAGTAGTGCTTGCTTGTTTTCTCTCGGTATCAAGTGACAGTAAGGCTCCACTTTCGAACATTCAAAATGTGTAATGTTCCGCAATACGAGTCCTAGAACACGTACTGGAGATTTGAATAATAATTTCAAGAGAAACATAGCTCTCTGCTTTGACGATAAGCAAATTGTAAGCATTTACGTCTAAAAAATCATGTGCCTTATTAATATAATTGTATTTATACGTTTTCCTTTAAAACACGACATCATATCCTACGCAACTACTTATGGTACAACCAACGGTCAGAACTGTTTGTATTTCAGAAATTTTAGAAATTTTGAAAGAAAAATTAAACAACATTCTTAATTTGGTTAAAATTTAAAGTTAAACAAAATTATTAATAAACTAGCAGTATAGCCGGCGTTGCTCGGTTGTAATGAAAGTTTTAAGACTAATCCATGGTCCTGGAGCTCAGACTGTTCGGACGTTGGCACGAAAGACTAAAAAGCGATAGTTGTTTCCAGTTAAAGCGAAAGCGTAGACTGAAAGATAAATGAATGAATGTAAGTCAAATTTTGATTTCCTGGTATCGATATCAAATATGTTTTTTTACGTCGTAAACTAAATTTTGAAGGCTAAATAAGTCCTCTGAGTAAATGGTATCATGGCTGAGACTAAGAACTACAATTATACCTACTTAGATCCAATCCCAAAGCAAAAACTAAAATAAAAGGGCTGAAAAAAATACAGACATAGAGGCAAATAAACAGACACACACAAACATCTTGCCTTATATATATATATATATATATATATATTATCGATTTTCTGCTCTATTGTAAGAACTGCAACCTTGAAACTTCTGAATATCGTTTCTGATTTCTTTGTCTATGAGTGTATCAAATCGGATCACTCCTTCTATAACCCTATTTTTTCGATTATCGAATTTCGATATTTCTCGGGAGTACCTCGATACAAAACCTATCTAAGAACACTCGCAAACGCTTATAGTATAACTGTGTAAATTTTCAAGAAAATCGGTTCAGCTGTTTCGGAGTCTATAGGTAACGGACACACACACACACACACGCACACAGATAAAGATTCCCGGATAAATATCGAAAATCGATAATTAAAAAAAATCGGGTTATAGAAGGAGTGGTCCGATTTTAATCAAATTTGATACACTCATAGACAAAGACATAAGAAACGATATTAAGAAGTTTCAAGGTTGCAGTTCTTATAATAGTGCAGAAAATCGATAATATATATTGATAAAAGACAAGACGTTTGTGTGTGTCTGTTTATCTGTCTGTATATCTGTATTTTTTTCAGCCCTTTTATTTTAGTTTTTGCTTCGGGTTTGTCTCTAAGTATGTATCATTGTAGTTCTTAGTCTCAGCCATGATATCATTTACTCAGAGGGCTTATTTAGCTTTCAAAATTCAGTTTACGTCGAAAAAAACTTATTTGATATTAGTTTTAAAGCTTTCATTATACCCGAGCAACGCCGGGCTATACTGCTTGTTAACAATATAAGGGACGAAGATGATCCAGTGCTGATAGCAGATACAGGAAAGAAGCAACAATAACTCTTACATGAAAAGGAAAGCAGAAAGAAAGGACTACATATCAAATACAAGAAAGCGTAATTCGTGGTAATCAGTAAAAAGAGGAGCCCAAAATGCCAACTACAATTAGGTGATACCAAAACCAAACTAGTGCATGAAGGTAAATACCTTGGAAGTGACCTAACAGAGAGCGGAATGTACGATACAGAGATCCAAACGAGAATTGGCATGGCCAAGGATGCATTCCAGAAGCTGAGTATAGTTTTAAGAGACAGGAAAATTTCACTGGAAACAAAGACGTTAGTAATGGATTGTTATGTGATGTCTGTCCGTCAATATGGCAGTAAATATTGGACAATCTCATTAAAGAGGAAGGAAAGACTTGAAGCAACCAAAATGTGGTTCTACAGAAGGATGTTGAGGATACTTATTTAGAGTTGCTAAAGATTTTTAAATACCTTAAAAAAAATTAGCAACTCTAAATATTCCATATTATCTGATAATTCACGCCTCCACGTGATCACATATTTTCACGCCTCCACGTGATCACATATTTTCACGCCTGCACGTGATTACATTATTACTTCCCTTGAATTTTTAAAAATTTTCTTAACGTTTATTTAGTTCTTCAAAATGTCGTAACACGTTTTCTGCTACAAGGCAATTGTTGATGTTTAAAACTGTAAAATCTGTAAATTTGACCCTGATGATGAACGATGACGTTCGAAACTACTTGGTTAACCGTTGGACAATATTTGCATGAATATAATTTGGAAATAAAAAGCCTCATTAAAAAATATGAGAAAATACAAAAGAAAATCTGAAAGAGTAAGATGTCTCTATCGTTTAATACAAAGTGTTTAAAAGAAAAGATGCTGCCAAAATATACGTACTTTATATATATATATATATATATATATATATATATGTGAGAATTTTGTAATTTGCTTCAAGAATTGCATATATTAGGTGCACGAGGAGGTCTTGAAGACTATCACAATGCGTTTAGTAAAATAAAGGAAGGTAAAGAAGGTGTCGGGTATTACCTATTTATTAATCATTAATATTTCGAGATCAAAATCTCATCTTCAGAATGGTAAGAGAGCTTGTTTTTACGTCCGTTCGTGGACCGTGCCTTTCAACGAAATCAAGCTCT
The DNA here is from genome assembly GCA_037127315.1 of Ascarosepion bandense. Classification (NCBI taxonomy): domain Eukaryota; kingdom Metazoa; phylum Mollusca; class Cephalopoda; order Sepiida; family Sepiidae; genus Ascarosepion; species Ascarosepion bandense. Next base: position 2,854,898 of record JBBBDQ010000895.1, on the reverse strand, counting down.
TCTATCATTCTGAAGATGAGACTTTGATCTCGAAATATTAATGAATAATAAATATGTAATACAAAACAACTTTTTTACTTTCCTTTTTTTATGAACATATTATGATAGCCTTCAAGACCTACGCATACAGCATATATATATATATATATATATATAATATTTATATATATAATATATATATATAATGTATATATATAATATATATATAATATATATATATAATATATATATAATATATATATATATAATATTTATTATATTACATTAGGACATGTAAAAACTACTACAAAATTGCACGTTTTATTTCGGCATTAAAAGAACAATGTCTTATCAGTTAATGTTTTGAATAATGCCTTTTTAATTAATGTTTTGAACGTGTAATTTTATTCTTGGTTTTTATTCATTTCGATATATATATATATATATATATATATATATATATATATATACACATATCGAAATTATATATATATATATATATATTTCGATATATATATATATATATATATATATGTATATATCGAAATTATATATATATATATATATATATAATAGTTTGTCTATTCATGCTGATTTCGAAGTTTGTGAGGACACCTATTAATGCTCTATCACCACTCTGATATCGAACACTTTACGGTAAAGTACCTATCTACCAAAATACATTTTATTAGTAACACAACTGAAAAATAACAATCACGGCGTTAAACATTATCACAACTAAACTTACCTGTCACCTTTCTGATCAGAGTTCAATTAAACAACATTTCTTAAAAAAAACATAGCCATGTAGTTAATATTAGATTTTAGTCAACAATACAATAATCTTCACTCATACACACAGTAAAAAGAACCTTCAGACATTGGAGGCCACCTACATTAAATCCAAACAACCCACACTTAATTAAATTACATTTAAATCTGGTCACAACACATGACACTGCATTTAGACATATGGTTCTTTTAACATTTCGGTCTCTCACGCGGTGTAACGTCATAGAACCGCTTTACAAATTGACGAACAGTGTCTGCTATTTGTTAACATTTATCGTTCCTTAGCAAAGTTTTATGTCAACACAACATAAAAAACCATCTTTGATGGTGGATGTTTTTGTACTAACGTCCTTGTAACCTCTCTGAAGATGGCTTCTGTGAGCCGAAAGCTTTGAACCAACATAATAAAAAAATATTCAAACGTTGGTGAAATTTTGTCTTTATTTTCACCTGAAATTAAAGCCAAAATATGATGTTTAGAACGGCTTATGATTAAACATATTAGACATTCAATGTCTGTTATACTTAACAGTATATAGTTAAATATATATATATATATATATATATATATATAGAGAGAGAGAGAGAGAGAGAGAGAGATTTTGAGCAGAGTGAGATACTGTACATTACAAACAGAATGAGATAGATAGATAGATAGATAGATAGATAGATAGATAGATAGATATTAACAGAAATAAGAGAATTGGTAGATAGATAGTGAGAATGAGAGTGAGAGAGAGAGTGTGTGGAAGATACACACATATATTATACAAATTTTCTGCCATATGCCAAGAAATTATTTATACAACCCTTGTAATTTTAATGGAACCACCGGAATTACCCTGAAGCCGATGGAGGCATGAAACCAAATGATATTCACGAGCGAGGTTAACGAAATGTCTGAAAGTAAAATTGATTATAGAGCACCCTGAAGCTCTTTATTTTTTTTTGTCATGTAGCTGCATTTCATTGGGCGGGGATTTTTAATGCGTAGCATACATTGACAAAAGCAAAGAGACAAAGCCATTCTGATGATATTTTCTTTATTTACCCTCAGGACTGTCAACTTTTGTTCCGAAAGGCTTTTCCCCTGCAGCATTCGGTAAAGTGCAGGCCTGACGACACTTGGGCCAGTCAAACCTGATAAATGTTTGACGCTATTGTGTAGATATTCTTGTGGTCCCAAACCCACCCCAACGCGTTTTGTTCTTGAAATGTGCTCATATCAGCAAGTGTAAGTCTATCAGAACCATATGCAACCCCATCCGAATTTGGATATGTCGATAGAATAAGCATCCAAACCTTGGCTTTTCCAAGATATTGATACTGCTTCAAGTAAAGATAGATAGATAGATAGATAGATAGATAGATAGATAGATAGATAGGCATAGGCTGAGATATCTATCTATCTATCTATCTATCTATCTATCTATCTATCTATCTATCTATCTATCTATCATAGTCTGCTTCTATCTATCGATTTATCACACACACACATATAGATAAATAGATAGATAGATAGATAGATAGATAGATATTTACAAACTGAGATAGATAGATAGATAGATAGATAGATAGATAGAAACTGAGATAGATAGATAGATAGATAGATAGATAGATAGAAAGGAAGAAACTGAGATAGATAGATAGATAGATAGATAGATAGATAGATAGATAGATAGATAGATAGATAGGCCTGGGCGGGTGAGATATCTATCTATCTGTCTATCTATCTATCATAGTCTGCTTTCTATCTATCGATTTATCACACACACACATATAGATAAATAGATAGATAGATATATAGATAGATAGATAGATATTTACAAACTGAGATAGATAGATAGATAGATAGATAGAAACTGAGATAGATAGATAGATAGATAGATAGATAGATAGATAGATAGAAAGGAAGAAACTGAGATAGATAGATAGATAGATAGATAGATAGATAGATAGATAGATAGATAGATAGATAGATAGATAGGCCTGGGCTGAGATATCTATCTATCTGTCTATCTATCTATCATAGTCTGCTTCTATCTACACACACACACACACACACACAGATAGATAGATAGATAGATAGATAGATAGATAGATAGATAGATAGATAGATAGATAGATACGTACGTGTATTCTTCGAAAGATTAAATGCATATTGACAAAATTTCAATAAGTCTTTGCAGAATTAATAAGCACAGTTACATGAGAAATTCTTTATAATCACTTGTTTTGCCTCATCTTATTATTGTTGCTTTTTGGATTAAACATTTTCACCATAATTTTTTTCTTATTAGTTTCTCTCCAGTTTATTATTCTTGCATTTTGGATTATTATTTTTATTATTCCCTTTACTCCATTTTATTTGGTAATTTGTTGGTAATTTTTTTTCCTTGCTTTTTACTCATTAATTCGTTTTCTCTGGGTTATCAACCTTTTTCAGATTGTTTAAAGCAAAAAAAGTGAATGAGAAAAGGTTACTGACGAGAAAGGGCAATAAATGAGCATGCCTTAAGAAGACAGACGATGGCGGTAGACGTTGCTTTTAAACTTTTAAACGTCGTAGTTGACAACGAGGTGTTAGAAAGAATGGCAACAAAAAGGAAATTGATGCTGAGCATCAGGAAGAGACAACTGAAGTTCCTTTGACATGCAATGAGGAAGGAGAGCCTGGAGAACCTGATACTGACTGGTCAGATAGAAGGAAGGAGAGACAGAGGAAGGCAGCGGATAGTATATTTGCAGGGCCTGATCAGGTGGATGACGGAACGGGGGTTGCCAGGAGCAACAGGAGCAAACATACTAAAAGCCACAAGGGATAGGGAGACGTGGAGAGCCATGATCGCCTACGTCCTGAAGGGACCGGGCACATCGAAGAAGAAGAAGAAGAAGTTGACAACGAAGCAATAAACCAAACGAGATTCCACAAGCGATAAGGACGAGAAGAAACTATTAGAATATAACTTGCGATTGCATCAAGCGTGATCAACAGTAAAGCGATGAGAAGCATTTGCCCACCTAATCAGTCAGTCAGTTAAGTGCCATACGTGATACACGGTGGGCGATCATGTCTTGAAAGAGAAGTGATTGTCTAGGCAGAAGAATATCCCGCAGTAGGTTGCCATTACTTTCTGCGGTAGCCCGGTTGCTTGCCAAGTCTATAGAACCCAATCTGTCCTATTATTTAACCCATAACTGGAGGGAAGAGATGAAGTGCAATATTTATATTAAATTATTTGCTAGGTCTATTGCTGGGAAAGTTGGTTCACTGTGTCATGTCAGACATTTTTTCATGCAAAAAACCCATTTTGCTTATTTATACATAAACCTTCGATTCGTGTATTGAATATTCTTGCCATATCCGGTCTGATGCTCTAATGATATCACTTGAAAATCGTGACAAAATCCAAATTAGGGTCAGTATTGTCATCTGCCTTGACCTCGCATCTCAACAAGTGGCTTCCCTGTTTTTGTTTTTCAATTAATACTTGGCAATGGCAATTGTACTAATGAACTTTCCTCCTTGAAACTTCGACCGCATGAATTTAAGCCTACTATCAGGAGGGCAAATGCATCTCATTCCTTTACAGCTGATCACGCTAGATCTAATCGCAAGTTATATTCTAATAGTTTCTTCTCTCGTTCTTATCGCCTGTGGAAATCTCTTTTAGTTTCTTGCTTCGATGCTCAAAAGTTTAAAAACAACGTCTACCGCCATTGACTGCCTTCTTAAGGCATGCTCTTTTATTGCCCTTTCTCCTCAGTAACCTCTTTCGCAATTGACAGTTCGGTATTTAGACATGGCTATGTTTGCTTGTTTTGTTTTTAGGGCATATCAACCTCGGCGGGTCATTTATTGCCTACTAATATTCTTTTATTTATTACTGGTAGTACATTTTTCTTTCAACAATTTATTATTGTTTTTATATAAGTTTTGTGTTTAGTAAAACTTTTTTATTTTCTAGTATCAAGATTCATTAGGATTTGTTTTAAGAGCAGGGTCCCCAAATCCTACCCTGTTATTTAGCCCATAACTGGAGGGAAGGGACTGATTAATACCTTTGCCAAGAGTACCAGTGCTTAAGTGAATGCAGGGTATTCAACTGGAACTCGAACTCGGCTCACCGATTTCTCTTTCCGAGCCGATATCCACTGCACATCCATCACTAAACGCTTACAGCACCTGGTATTGCCAAGCGGTCACCTATCTAAGTACTGACCGGGCTCAACGTTGCTTAACTTCGGTGACCGAGCGAGAACCGGTGTATGCAACGTGATATGGCCGTAAGCCGGCTATGTTTGGATTCCAGGTCAGAACCGATAGCCTTGTAGATTCTTCTTTAGATTTTGTCGAAAATCTCAAAATCCCGGTTCACACTCCACCCACGTCTATTGAACAGGTGAAGAGGCTCAACCCTTATTTCCTGTTTAGGGTGTGGTTTCCGGTTTTTCTCTTTTCCAATCCTTTCACTCATTTATTTTATATATATATTTTTTTCAATTGGAGTAGATAGACTAAACTATCGCCCGGTTCACACTTTACCCACGTCTATTGAACAGGTGAAGAGGCTCATCCCTTGTTTCCTGTTTAGGATGTGGTTTCCGGTTTTTCTCTTTTCCAATCCTTTCACTCATTTATTTTATATATATATTTTTTCAATTGGAGTAGATAGACTAAACTATCGCCCGGTTCACACTTCACCCACGTCTATTGAACAGGTGAAGTGGCTCATCCCTTGTTTCCTGTTTAGGATGTGGTTTCCGGTTTTTCTCTTTTCCAATTCTTTCACTCAGTTATTTTATATATTTTTTTTTCAATTGGAGTAGATAGACTAAACTATCGCCCGGTTCACACTTCATCCACGTCAATTGAACAGGTGAAGAGGCTCATCACTTGTTCCCTGTTTAGGATGTGGTTTCCGGTTTTTCTCTTTTCCAATCTTTTCACTCATTTATTTATTTTTTTTTTCAATTGGAGTAGATAGACTAAACTATCGCCCGGTTCACACTTCACCCACGTCAATTGAACAGGTGAAGAGGCTCATCACTTGTTCCCTGTTTAGGATGTGGTTTCCGGTTTTTCTCTTTTCCAATCTTTTCACTCATTTATTTATTTTTTTTTTCAATTGGAGTAGATAGACTAAACTATCGCCCGGTTCACACTCCACCCACGTCTACTGAACAGGTGAAGAGGCTCATCCCTTGTTTACTGTTTAGGATGCGGTTTCCGGTTTTCTCTTTTCGAATCTCTTCAATCTTATGTAGCCCCCTGCACATCAGTGGCGTTACCGCCTTGCTCGGGGTGATATGATTAAAAAAAAATATCGCAGGAACGTCAGACCAAATGTGGCAGTAATATTTAATTCATGGGCAAATGATAGATATATAAATTTGCAAGATTGACTCTGACAGAAAAATTGTCTGGGACGATATGATTAACTAAGTTTTCTACCAGCAACCAGAACGAAAGAGCGAATATAACCGCTCCTCTTCCTGTAAGTAGAAAAGATTTGGTTAAGAAGGTTAAAGGTTAATAGAAGTTAGTATTTGCCATGCGGTTGAATGTATATATAATTATTCTTTATGACAATTAAAAGAATATATTTTTATTTTCTGGCACTTGATATAAATAGTTTTTGATATTTGATTCGATTTTTTTTAGTCCGTCCTCAGCATAAATATCGATTTGCGAGCGTCAAGTTCGTTGATGAAGACAGAAAAAAAGTACGTTCAAGAACAGAAGCCCTGGGGATATCTAAACTTATTTATAAATGGAACTTTGTCTCTCTGTGTGTGTGTGTGTGTGTGTGTGTGTGTGTGTGTGTGTGTGTGTCCGTTACCTATAGATTCCGAAACGGCTGAACCGATTTTCTTGAAAATTTACACAGTTGTACTATAAGCATCTGCAAGTGTTCTTACCTAGGTTTTGTGTCGAGGTACCCCTGATAAATATCGAAAATCGATAATCGAAAAAATCGGGTTATAGAAGGAATGGTCCAATTTTAATCAAATTTGATACACTCATAGACAAAGATATAAAAACTAATATTCAGAAGTTTCAAGGTTGCAGTTCTTACAATAGTGCAGAAAATCGGTAATACATATATATAAAAGGCAAGATGTTTGTGTGTGTGTCTGTTTATCTGTCTGTATGTCCTTTATACATATCCACAATTATTATCCGATTATCACCAATCTTCACCCAAATATTCTTTAGTCTGAGCTCCAGGATTAGTTTTAAAGCTTTCATTACACCCGAGCAACGTTTGGCTATATTGCTAGTCTGCATTAAAGTGAAATGATCTATCTGCCTAGCCGTTAAACACTGCCAGGGCGTCACCTACGTGCTAACTACCAAAGTGAGTAACTAACAAGAAACATTATGATACAATGCTTCTGTTTCTCGTCAAAACCAAACAGCACCTTTGAGACATATTTTATCTCCTGCGTTTCCTCGCTATCAAAACGAAATCCTCCATTATTCATCAGCGATAATGGCAAGGCGTAACGTACGTGCTAACTTACGAACTAACGGAGAAACAAGGGGAATTATAATTTGATGTCAGTTTTGCGTCTAATGAATATAAATGTTTGTTCAAGCTGTCGAAATCCTTATCGTCCCAAAATATATTGATAAATAGCAAGCTGAAATGAAACTAGTATGAGACATTGACAGACGGTGGCGTAAAATTGCGTGTGTCGAAGACGAGGGATGAAAAAGCCATTTGAATATTAGAGTGCCCTCTGTAGACGCGTGTGTGACAGAGATTTGAAGTGGTCTTGCAGAGATGCAAGAAATACAAGATTTGATGAAAGGGTGGCGGTTTTCGTTGACAAAAGTGTAAAGTCGAGCTGACAGTTAACACGAACAATACGGAAGTAAAAGGCGTCACGATACGAACTGGACGGATGTTGTCATCGGAACAATATGGCGAGTATTGTTGAGAACAGGAAAGAAGCTCAGACGATTGAAACTCAAGGTAGACATAGTAAACGTGATAAAGCGAGACCTTTAAGAAGAAGGACAAAGAAATCACAGTCGAGAGGCAGAAGGAGAAGGGAAAGTGAAGAGTCGGGCGAAAGAGATGAGAATGAAATTAGAAAAGGAAAAAATATTTCATATATTGAATAAAATAGAGAAAGAAAACTTGAGAAAAGCAGAAAAAAGATGAAAAGAAAGAAATAATGAAAGAAAATGGAAACTAAAGCTACTCAAACAAATGAAACAATTTTGAAGACGCATAAGCAAGAAAATAAAAAAGAAAAGACAAAAAAGGAAAGGAAGAAAGAAAGAGAACAAGAAAGAAAGAAGAAACAAAAAAGAAAGAAAAAGAAAATGGTAAAAATTTAAAAAGAAAAAGAAAGAATGAAATAACTAACGAAGTATTCATCATAATAAGAAACAAACAAAAAAGAAACAAACAAACAAAAAAGAAAGAAAGAAAGAAAGAAGAAAAAAGAAAGAAAGAAAAAAGTAAAAAATAAACCTACAAAAAATATGAAACCATTTTCAAAGAAAAATATTTAAAAAAAAAAACAAAGAAAGAAAAAAAGTAAGAAAGAAAGAATGGAAAAGAAAATGGCAAAAATTAAAAAGAGAAAGAAAGAAAGAAAGAAGACTGAAAAAGAAAATGGCAAAAAAGAAAAAAGAAAAGAAACAAACAAACAAACAAACAAGAAACAAAGAAAAAAGAAACAAAGAAACAAACAAACAAGAAACAAAGAAAAAAGAAACAAACAAACAAAGAAACAAAGAAAAAAGAAAGAAACAAACAAACAAATAAACAAAGAAAAAAGAAACAAACAAACAAACAAACAAAGAAACAAAGAAAAAAGAAACAAACAAACAAACAAAGAAACAAAGAAAAAAGAAACAAACAAACAAACAAACAAACAAAGAACAAAGAAACAAAGAAAAAAGAAACAAACAAAGAAACAAAGAAAAAAGAAAGAAACAAACAAACAAACAAACAAAGAAACAAAGAAAGAAAGAAACAAACAAACAAACAAACAAAGAAACAAACAAACAAACAAACAAACAAAGAAAAAAGAAACAAAGAAACAAAGAAAAAAGAAACAAACAAACAAAGAAACAAAGAAAGAAAGTAAGAAAGAAAGAAAGACATGAAAACAGAAAAAAAGAAATATAACAACCAAGAAAGAAAAAACAAAGACAGAAGAAAGAAAAGACGTCAAGGATAATCGTAAATTGGTCCAAATTGAAAAGAATGAAACTGAAAACAAACCGAACTAAAAGAAAAACATGAAAAGGAATGAAACATTTTGTATGTAATTATAAATATAGAAGATGAAGAAAAAACGAGAATGTCAAATCTGTAGAAAAGAACAACTTAGAAGAAAGAAAGAAAGAAAGAGAGAAAGAAAGAAAGAAAGAGAGAAAGAAAGAAAGAAAGAAAGAAAAAAAGAAAGAAAGAAAGAGAGAAAGAAAGAAAAAAAGAAAGAAAGAGAGAAAGAAAGAAAGAAAGAGATAAAAGGAATAATTATTTGTTAGAACGTTACAAAGAAACGGAATCCATTTTTTTTTTAATCGTATCACCCCAAGCAAGGCGGTAACGCAACTAATGTGCAGGGGGCTACGTAATAGTGAAAAGATTGGAAAAGATAAAGTCAGAAAACATATCCTAAACAGGAAACAAGGGATGAGCCTCTTAACCTGTTCAATAGACGTGGGTGGAGTGTGAACCGGGCGATAGATAGATCTATCTACTCCAATTGAAAAAAAAACAAGGTGAGAAGATTGGAAAAGAGAAAGCCGGAAACCACATCCTAAATAGGGAACAAGGGATGAGCCTCTTAACCTGTTCAATAGATGTGGGTGGAGTGTGAACTGGGCGATAGATAGATCTATCTAAAAACAAAGTGAGAAGATTGGAAAAGAGAAAGCTGGAAACCACATCCTAAACAGGGAACAAGGGATGAGCCTCTTAACCTGTTCAATAGATGTGGGTGGAGTGTGACCCGGGCGATCGATAGATCTATTGCATTGATAATATCATTTTTAACTGAAGGGAGATAAATTATCAATCAAGTTGATAAGACACAGACAGAGATTGAGATAGAGATAGAGAGAGAGAGTGGGAGAGAGAGAGAGAAAGGACATTGTTAGAAAGGAATGTAATAAGTGTATATATTCCGCACAACAGAGTTGAAATCAAACAGGGCGACAGTTTCGTATAATCGAGGCTGTAAATATAATTACTGGAGAGTTTGTCAAGAGACAAATGGATATTAATGAGTCGAAAGAAAGTAAAGGTAAGTAATTTAAAATTTGTTTTAAATAAAATAAATTTACACCCTTCAACAATCTATGAACTTTAAACCAATATGTCAACTTGGTCAGCTTCCTTACCACAAAAAAACAAAAAAAAAAAGCCAGTACAGTCTGAATTTCATGAACAAGGAGTTACCATTATTTACAAAATTTACATTAGAACGATTGTCCTCATCTGTAAGAACTACAGCCTTCTTCAAATTATTTGAAACAACTGCATTCCTTTCTTATTATCATACGGTCAGTTTAGACCCACGGGAAGTGACAAAGGAAATGAATCTATCGCGCTGATAATATTGTTTTATATTGTGAAAGTGTAAAAGATCCTAGAAAAAACAATTCGTTTTAATTTGCATGATATTCTATCTATAGATGTAAGAAAGGTTGCTGTCCAAGTATATTTTCACACACACGCGCGCTCACACACACACACACACACACACACACACACACACACACAATTATATATATATATATATCAAGCAAAAATTTCGAAATTTAATTTCGTTGGATGGCTATTTCAGCGAGAAAATCCTCGCTTCATCAGCAACGGTGGAAAACAAAAGCTTTATTAATTCAAATGTGTTACAAGATGTTTATACTTGAAAAAGACCAAAAACATATCCATACAGAGGAAGTTAAAATGGTGTGGGATTAACAATTTTTGAATTTTCCTATCCTTTTGAATTTACCTATTTGCTAAACCTTTTGAATTTAAAATAAAGAAATATATATATATATATATATATATATATAGTAAAGTTTTGTAATTTGCTTGAAGCATTGCGTAAAATAGTTGTATGTGTTATGTCTTGAAGGCTGTCACAATGCGTTGAATGAAATAAAGGAAGGTCGGGAGGTATTTGTATGACCTGTTTATTATTATTGAAATTTCGAGACAATAATCTCATCATCAGAATGGCAGAGAAAACCTCAGACTGACCGTGCTTTTAGCTGTCCATCTATGAATGGCTGGCTTTATCCACTGCTGCTGTACGTGTGTGCGTGTATGTACGTGCGCGTGTGTGTGTGTGCGAGTGTGTATCTATGTGCGTTCTAGTTGTTTTTTTATATGGCTTAATGGTGTGTGTGTGTGTGTGTGTGTGTGTGAGAGAGAGAGAGAGAGAGAGAGAGAGCGTGTGTGTGTGTGTGAGTGAGTGTGTGTGTGTGTATTCAAGTTTGGGTTTTTATTGGTCTGATGGAATCAGTTCGTAGGATCTGGGAGTTGATGTGACTTTGACCGGGTCGAAGAGTATCAGTTTCATTGCTGTTGTCTTATCTGTCTGATTTATCTGGTGGTGTTTGCTCGTTGTGTGTGCTGTAATTGAATCTACTTTTATGTGTGTGTGTGTGTGTGTGTGTGTGTGTGTGCGTGTGTGCGTGTGTATGTTCTGTCCTGGTACGTGCTTTGTTATGGGCACCTCTGCTACTACAGCCTGGGGGTGGGGGGGAGAAAATGTGTTAGCGTGGTTAGTGTAACTATTTTTTTGTGTGTAAAGGCTATGTGTAGTATTGTATTTAAATCTACCTAACTTATTTATCTCTGTGTGTGTGTGTGTGTGTGTGTGTGTGTGTGTGTGTGTGTGTGCGTGCTTTAGCCTGGTTAACGGTTTGTTATAAGGGAGGAAGACGTGTGTGTGGTTATTGTTACTGATTGCGTGTGTGTGTGACCTTTGTTGTCGTGTTAAGTGCATGTTGTGTGAGTCTTGGTGTCTATACTGTTACGTAATCTAGGTTTAATTCTTGGCGACTGTTAATTGAAGGATGTAATTTAGATATTATTAGGGACTCTTTAATGCGTAGGTTACCTATGTTGCGTTCCTTAGCCAAGATATTAACGATTATGGTTTTTCCTTATTTTTGCATTTTTAAAGTGTTTTTGGAATGACGACGCTTGCGTGTGTAGATGTTCTTTTATTCTAATGTGTAGATGTCTTGTAGTGCTGCCGACATAGAATTCATCGCATTTGGCGTATTGTATGCGGTATACGACGTATACCTGGTGGCATATACCGGTACCTGCAATAGGGCAGTTGGTTAGTGTGCATGTGGTGTTGTTGTTTGTTCTGTGGTTGGGGTTAAGGTGTCTTCGAAGAGCTGTATGTCTAAACCCTCTCTGAGGATAGCTCGACGTATTTTAGATGTTATATAATCGCTGAAGTGTGGTAACCTCAGGAAGCAGGTGTTAGATAGGGTGCGGCGCCTTGGGCCCCTACTACCCTTCCGTTCTAGGCGATCCACAAACGATTGTGGGTAACCGTTAGTCACCAGTTCTCAGGAGCAAGACAACAGCAATGTAACTGATATCCTTGGACCCGGTCAAAGTCACATCAACTCCCAGACCCTACGAACTGATTCCATCAGACCAATAAAAACCCAAACTTGAATACACACACACACACACACACGCTCTCTCTCTCTCTCTCTCTCTCACACACACACACACAATTAGACCATAAAAAACAACTAGAACACACATAGATACACACTCGCACACACACACACACACACACACACACACACACACACACACACACACACGTATATACACGCACATACGTACAGCAGCAGTGGATAAAGCCAGCCATTCATAGATGGACAGCTAAAAGCACGGTCAGTTTGGGGTTTTCTCTGCCATTCTGATGATGAGATTATAGTCTCGAAATATCATAATAAACAGGTCATACAAATACCTCCCGACTTTCCTTTATTTCATTCAACGCATTGTGACAGCCTTCAAGACATAACGCATATATATATATATATATAATTCCAGCAAAAAAATAGCAGTTCGAGGTTTCTTTGGAAAAATCTTTTCTTTAACAAATAGACTAAAGGGGACGAGAAAGAAGATGGGTACTACAAAAAAGGAATATCACATCAAATGTAATAAAACTGAAGGGAAAATGATAAGATCAGATAAATGCGAAGGGAAATAGAAAAGGGATGAATAGGGTCAAGGAAAAAGAAAAAAGAGGAGGAAAAAAATTGCTTAGCACAGAAATTCTTCGGGGTCAAACCCCAAAGTGAATCTCCATTCTGATTAGCTACACGCACACACACACAAAAAAAAACACCCACATACATTCACAGTAAACCGAAAGTATTTGTCATTTAAATGTAAATCGTCTGCACAACCACACCAACATTGCCTGATGATAAGAATTGATCTCGAAACATAGAAATTTCCATGTTGCAATGTAAAATTGACATAAACATATATATATATATATATATATATATATATATATATTTCCTTATCGGAGTTTATAATAAAAAAGAGCTACAAAAAATGCCGTGTTTCGGTGCTATATTCTGCACCTCATCAGGCGATTATTGCTCTAATACATATAGAGCATTGTTAAAAACTAAATTCTACGAACTGTGGGGTGTCATTTTATTAGTTCTTATGACTAATAAGATATAGACTATTAATATATATATATATATATATATGTGTGTGTGTGTGTGTGTGTGTGTGTGTGTGTGTGTGTGTGTGTGTGTGCGTGATACAGCGAAACAGGCTTATCTGCAGATGACTATTCATGCACTTGCTAGTCGATAGAGCACTTAGGTAAGTGTAGATTTTATGTTAACGGTGACTACTTATGGCTTTACGCTACGTTCTTTGGTTACTCAATTGAACTCAGTTTGGTTCGGCTATTAAATTGAACGCTCTCAGTCACCGGGGTTTGTTTACCGCCTATGAATTAACCTGCAGTGAAAGCAGTTTTTCTCTGCCTTAATGCTGACAGCTTAGTAGTAGGATGTTCGTCTAATAAAAAATTAGTTGGATTTTGATCCCGGCTTGAAGATAAACGGATAATCTAGCTCCACTGAAGAACTGTGATAAAGCGAAACAGGCTTGTCTACGGATGATTATATATATATATATATATATATATATCACTAATCTGCATCCTCTCTTTGATGCTCCCTTTTCCGTCCACTTCACTTTCATCAGTATTCTTAGCCTTCCTTTACCCACTTCCTGACCCCCGCTATCACCTGTCACTCTTTCTCATAACTTTCATCCTATGTAACCCCTTGCAAAACAGTGGCAGTAAAATGTCTTGCTTGGGGCGATCTGATTATATATATATATATTAGCAAAAAATAAATAGAGGTTAGGTGGCATCTTATTAAGAACTAAAAAATTACCGTTTTCGCCCAGCTTTTTATCAAATTCAGTTTCTTGAAGGGACATGGCATAAAGAAGAAGAAGAAGAAGAAGAAGAAGAAGAAGAAGAAGAAGAAGAAGAAGAAGATTGAAAAATAGGTCACATTGTTCTATTGAAATTTAACCGTAAGTTCTATTCTAAGGCTTTCTTTTCTCGCACTTCTCGACACTGGAAATTTTCCCCGGTTTCTTGCTTCCCGGTAACCAGCAATCTTAAAAAAATTATAAGCAACATCAATCGCCAGGTTTTGTCATCTTAAGACCCGTTCTTTTATTGACCTTTCCCTTCACCAAAATTTTCTCATTTCCTTTCGCTTGCAGTAACTTATTGCGTCTTAGTGGTATTATCGTCTCGAAATGACTGAAAAAGATATCCCTAGATATTGTCATTGATTAAATCAAGGGTTCACTTTCAAATGCTCTGAAGTTTATCCGGGTTAACATAACAACCAAAACGTTGTGATAGAGAGTAAGCCAGTTAAGTGCAATACATGATACACGCTTGGGCGATCATGTCTCGAAAGATTCATGACTGACTGGGCAGAAGATTATCCCGCAGTAGGGTGCCATTACTTTCTGCGGTAGAATGGTTACCAGCCAAGGCTATAGAACCCAATCTTTCCTATTATTTGACTCATAGCTAGAGGGTGAAGAGATGTATTATATTATTAAGTAGTAATTAGAGGGGGATCAATTTATTACTTCATAACAATATAAAACTGATCCCCCGCTTTATGCACAGTAGAAGCCTTAATTATGTTTCCAAGTATTATATTCAGTCAGTCAGTTAAATGCCATACGTAATACACGCTTGGGCGATCATGTCTCGAAAGAGACATGACTGACTGGGCAGAAGATTATCCCGCAGTAGGTTGTAAGGTTAATAATAACTCCTGATCTCAAAAATATTCGTTTTTATTATAACCAAAAAAACTCAGCTGTTGGCCTTCATACCTTCTTCAGGCGTCTTTTTCTCCTATTAATATTCAGAAAATTTTAAACTAAAACCTTCATTAAATCTATGCTGATAGATTGTTTTCATTCCGTTTTCCTGACCTCTCGGCTGAGGTTTCAGAATACGTCGACTGCACCTAATGAGGCATCATGAGTATGACGATAGACTACATCCGGGTCCTGAGTTTGTCAATAAACTGCATCAAGCAGCAAGGCCTTTAATTCGGAAGTTTTGAGGAGCATCGACCCACCTCATAGTTGCCAGTGTTTCCCGGTCCACCCTTATACAAGGTGATAGCATCTGTTCGGGTCTTAACTGTGGACAATTGTTAATCCCAAAACTGGGCTCAAGACACTATGGAAGTATGAAAATATATTTTTATAGTGAAAATTTCATCAACACCTTTTTTGGAGAAGAAAATATTACCAGCAATATATTTATGAAGAAAAAATATTAGTAACAACACATTTTCAAGAAAAAAATATTAGCAGCAATTTATTTTTGAAAATATATATATATTCATTTAGATACGTGTGAATTTGTGACCCTGGGTTTTACGCTCTTGCGATCGTCAGACAAACTAATTAATTTTTTAAAAATATTGGATATATGTAGGGCTGCGTATATTGGTGTATTTTTGTTGGAGTGGGAGGGAAATTGGGAGAAAAATTTGTCGTCGTGATGCAGACATAGATACACACTTGTACATCCATAGACGTACGCAGAAACACACACACACACACACACACACACACACACACACACACACACACACACGTACACGCCCATCGAGACTCGCACAAACATAACTATATATGGACTGTATGGGGCTAGACATATAAATGTATATGTGTGCCGTTGCGTACATACATACGCATTTGATTGATAATATAATATATATAACAAATTCCATATATATATATATATATATATATATATATATATATATATATACTACCGACCATAAGTTTGGGACCACTAAGAATTATTCTCTAAGAGAAAGATATAATAAATTATATGTCTTAGAAAAATAAATATAGATATATTTCATTGTTGCTCACAATTGTACAATAATTAAAACCAAAATTAACATAGAGTAATTTCAAATTAAATTAAAGTTAATTCATATTTTCTTTTCATCAAAGAAACAACCACAAGCCTTTATTACTGCAGAGCAAATCCTTGGCATTCTTTCTAATAACTTTTAAGTTGGTGAAAGGGATTTCCAAGCATCCTGCAAGCATTTAAACAACATTTCTTCATTCTTAGGAATTTCATTTCGAACTGTACGATCAATTTCATCCCTTATTCTCCTTCTTTAATAGTGGTTTCTTAACTGCTACACAGACTTTAAGTCCAGCAGAATGAAGTCGTCTTTTAACAGTAGTAACAGATACTGAATGATGCCGAGTAGAGTTCATTTCAATTGTTAATTTCGGAACGGTTTTTCTTCTATTCCTCTTGCTAGATATGATCAAGTGCCTATCCTCTACAACAGAAATCTGAGTGCTTTATATATTAAATAGCAGTTTATCCCGGTTTCACTCGGGTAGTTTAAGGAATAATAAGAATAAAAAACATATGATGAATTTACATAGCAAATATTTACACAACGTCCACCTTCGTCACTTTTATACATATATATATATATCAATTTAGCCCAGTTTCACTCGGGTAGTTTAAGGAATAATAGGAATAAAAAACATATAATGAATTTGCATAGCAAATACTTACACAACGTCCACCCTCGTCACTTTTATAGATATAGATAACAATGTAGAATGTCTCTATTGGATTAGCGTGGGAGGGGGAACATATATAGATATAGATAATATAAAGTGGGGGATCGATTCTATATTATAATCAATACATCAACTGATCCCTGACTTTGTGTGGTAATAATATATATTTTTCTACCCCTAATTTTGGCTTTCTGAAAACTTTCAAGGTGTCGTTGGCATTCTAAAATCTTCTGCCGAGTCAGTCATGTCTCTTTCGAGACATGACTGACTGGGCAGAAGATTATCCCGCAGTAGGTTGCCATTGCTTTCTGCGGTAGACTGGTTGCCGACCAAGGCTATAGAACCCAATCTATCCTGCTATTTAACCCATAACTTGAAGGGTATTTGCGCGTAAATGAATGCATTGGATTCAGCTGGAATTCGAACTCGGCTCCCCGATTTCTCGTTCCGAGCCGATATCCACTGTACCACAACTCACTAGTGGACATATTCTTAATATAATATATAATATATTGTAACCATTGTCAAGCTTATTGTATGAATTATTTTTCAGTCAGTTAAGAGCCATAAGTGATACAGGATTGCGCGATCATATGTCAAAAGAGACATGACTGACTGGGCATAAGTTTCTTACTGTAGGTTGTCATAACTTTCTGTGGTAAACTGGTTGCCAAGCCGGTCTATAGAACACAATTTTTCCTGTTATTTAACTCATAGAGACGGATAAATAATTTCTCAGAGATATGTGCGCGTAAGGGAATGCTACGAATTCAACTGGCATTCGAACTCGGCTCACAGATTATTATGTGATAATTTGGAAGTGAACAAGCGAATCCTAAGACAGCGCTCATTTGTTAACGCTTTGTCGTGTCGTTGAAAAAGAACTCTTTCCCCATTTTGAAAAATGAGAATTATATACGGGCTCAGAACTTCATCTATGTCATTCTTTTTTCAAATTCTTCTCTTTCTTTTATTCTGATTTTCTTTTCGCTATGATTTAGCTTTGTTATTTATTTATTTATTTTTTTACTCAGTTAGCCCCAGATAAAGCAGAATTGCCGATGATACGCAGGTGAGGGATCTTCTTCTTCTTCTTCTTCTTCTTCTTCTTCACCTTCTTATTCTTCTTCACCTCCATCTTTTTCTTCACCTTCTTCTTCTTCACCTTCTTCTTCATCCTCCTCTTCTTCACCTTCATATTCTTCTTCACCTTCTTCTTTTTCTTCCTTTTTCTTCTTCTTCTTCTTCTTCTTCTTCTTCTTCACCTTCTTCTTCACCTTCCTATTCTTCTTCTTCACCGTCTTCTTCTTCACCTTCTTCTTCTTCACCTTCTTCTTTTTCACCTTCTTCTTCTTCACCTTCTTCTTCCTCCTCTTCTTCACTTTCATATTCTTCTTCACATTCTTCTTCACCTTCTTCTTCTTTTATTATTCTTCTTCTTCTTCTTCTTCTTCTTCTTCCTCCTCACCTTATTCTTCTTCTTCTTCACCTTCTTCTTCCTCCTCTTCTTCACCTTCATATTCTTCTTCACCTTCTTCTTCATCTTTTTCTTCTTCCTCGCCTTCTTCTTCTTCTTCTTCTTCTTCAGATTCAAGAAATGATATTTATAATTACCTCACATAATAAATGCAAAAAAAAAAAAACATGATGCTGTATCCTGACAGAAAAGAATGAATGGTTTCAGTAAGCAATTAAATTTTTGCATGATACACTTATCTTGTTTTTTAATTCGTTCATTTGTTCTTCTGTATCTAAATCAGAAATTAATAATAGCAGACTATGTGTCAATTAATAAAAAAATCAAGATAATATACTACCTGATGATAAACAGGTGAAATTAAAAAAAATAATACTTGTCAAAAGTTAATAAAATTTTAATGTGTAGCCCCAAACATATTTATTTCTTTTGTTCAGATTATAAAATGACTGCATTAATTTGTTTTAGACTGAACAAGTATCTTTATTTTTTTTAAGTTCATCGTCAGAAAACATATTGACAGAAAATGCTAAAATAAAAAGCAAGAAACCAAGTTATTTTAAATAAATATGTGCGTTGTGGTGCAGTGGATATCAACTCGGAACAAGAAATCGGGTAGCCGAGTTCAAATTCCAGTTGAATTCATTGCATTCACTTACGCGCAAATACCCTTGGGAAAGGTATTAATCCGTCTCTTCCTTCCAGTTATGGGTTAAATAACAGGACAGATTGGGTTCTGTAGCCTTGGCGGGCAACCAGTCTACCGCAGAAAACAATGGCAACCTACTGCGGGATAATCTTCTGCCCAGTCAGTCATGTCTCTTTCGAGACATGATCGCCCAAGCGTGTTTCCCGTATGGCATTTAACTGACTGAATGATGACAAAACTAAACTTTACCTCAAAACTTTCTTCTTCTTCTTTTTCTATGTGCCTTGTCCTTTCAGGACGTAGGCGATCATGGGCTTCCACGCCCTCTATCCCTGGTGGCAACCCCCGTTCTGCCATCCACCTGCGCAGGCCCTTCAAATATGTTATCCGCTGCTTTCCCCTGTCTCTTTTTCCCTCTATCTGGCCTGTTAGTATCAGGTTCTCCAAGCCTTC
Organism: Ascarosepion bandense; assembly: GCA_037127315.1. Taxonomy (NCBI): domain Eukaryota; kingdom Metazoa; phylum Mollusca; class Cephalopoda; order Sepiida; family Sepiidae; genus Ascarosepion; species Ascarosepion bandense. The sequence goes on along the minus strand of JBBBDQ010000895.1, from coordinate 2,835,376 downwards.
CTTCCTCATTGCATGTCCAAGGAACTTCAGTTGTCTCTTACTGATGCTCAGTATTAATTTCCTTTTCGTCTCCATCATTAACAAAACCTCATCATTGCTCACATGTTCGGTCCATGATATCCTCAGCATCCTTCTGAAGAACCACATTTCAGCTGCTTCAAGACAGCGAGAGAAAAGAATAGGTACAAGGAAGGTCGAAGAAAAGCTAAAATATGGATGAGAATCAAAGAGTTAAAAGTCTCAACTGACGTTGCATTTAAACTTATGGAGATTGTTGCTATAAGAGAAGCAAGTGAATAAAAGTGAGTTCTGCAAACGGGAAATGCGAGAAAAGTAATTATTAAAGTAGAAGAGTGGGTTACATTTTATTATTTCGACAGTAAAAGAGTGGGACCTTGATGCCATACTTTCATCTAAATACACATGGCCGGGTACAAGGATAAAAAAGCTCGTGAATTTCCGTGAAAATACTTGTAGAAAACACAGAGGGAAGCCACATCATGTCGGTGAGAAAGTGACTGAAGACGAGCTGCCAAGTCAGGATCGATTATATTGCAGATCCTCCTTTGGATTTTGTCAAGAACCGCAAGATAAATAAATAATAGGAGAAAGCCGATTAATTATATTAAAGGTATTCAATACACGGATCTCCAATCTACTCCATTTCATACTAGCAGTATAGCCTGGCATTGCTCCGATGTAATGAAAGCTTTAAAACTAATCCATGGTCCTGGAGCTCAGACTTTTTGGACGTTGGCACGAAAGACTAAAAAGCAATAGTTGTTTCCAGTTAAAGCGAAACCATAGACTGAAAGAAAAATGAATGGATGTGAATCAAATTTTGATTTCCTGGTATCGATATCAAATAAGTTTTTTTCATCGTAAACTGAATTTTGAAGGCTAAATAAGTACTCTGAGTAAATGGTATCATGGCTGAGACTAAGAACTACAATTATACCTACTTAGAGTTAAACCCCAAGCAAAAACTTAAAGGGCTGAAAAAATACAGACATACAGGCAGATAAACAGACACACACACACAAACATCTTGCTTATATATATATATATATATATATATATATATATATATATATATCTTATCGATTTTCTGCACTATTTTAACAAATACAACCTTGAAACTTCTGAATATCGTTTCTTATGTCTTTGTCTATGAGTGTATCAAATTTGATCAAAATCGGACCACTCATTCTATAACCCGATTTTTTCGATTATCGATTTTCGATATTTATCGGGAGTACCTCGACACAAAACCTAGCTAAGAACACTCGCAGACGCTTATAGTACAACTGTGTAACTTTTCAAGAAATCGGTTTAGCCGTTTCGGAGTCTATAGGTAACGTATACACACACACACACAGACATATACACACACAGAGACAAATTTCCATTTATAAATATGTTTAGATATAGTTATTAAGAGGCTTTTACGCGATTAGATCTTCTGCGCTAATTACTAGGAGAAACCCGATTAAATATGGCAAAAGTATTCAATACATGGATCTCCAATCTACTCTATTTCATATCTTCTGCGCTAATTCGTTTCTTCTTTGCACGCACTGCCAAGGCAGACTGTAAAATCCTGCAGATAAATGCCTAAACGATAATGCCATTTTTTATGGGTAATGTACATGTATATAATTATTCCACCATCTTTCACGGACCATTTTCTTCGTGCTGTCGAAACGCTTTGCTCGATTTGCAAACTGTTCCAGGCGGGAAATGTCGGAAATAAATTTTGTCCCTTGCAAAATTATCACCCCCATTTACAAACGCTGACTGCACCGTTTCCTTTTAGTAACAACAAACACCAGACGATAATAAAAAAAGGTCGTCATGCATAGTTACGCCTCTTGAAAACGAATTTCCTGACGAGGATTATCAGTTGCAAAAATTAACCGACACATGTGATTCGCATCCCAACAAACAACTTAGAAGAACATATAAAAACTTTATTGTATATAAAAAAAATCAGCAATAAATAAATGATTCTACAAGACGATATTAATAAAAGAAATGACAAGAGGAACACTTTTTTTGTCGAGGTGTTAAGTTTCTTGAGGAACTTTTTCAAGGCAGGTATAGGAATTTTATATATAATAATTTTTAAATTTGTTGAAGAAGTATTTTTCAATCGCCATGCCGTGCCACACTACTCTGCCAAACGATCCACTTAATTTTGTCGCGAAATATACTCAAAGAATATTGAAGAAATCGAAAAAAGTCCAAGAACAGATTTCACACTAAAAAGCTACACAAATAATTGAATATAAACAATGAAATAACGTAAGTTTTAATTTGTGTAAACGTTCTTTTTTAAAAATCTACGGGTTTATTTCATAAGATTTAAATGTATACCCTTTAAAAATTTTAATAAGTGTGTGGTAATATTTCAATTTGTCCCGAGACATGCCGTTGTTTGAAAAGGATGATAAACAATGCATTAAAGTGCTCTCTCATTCAAATTTAAATGTATAACATTTTTATGGTATTTACATTATTCACACTGTTGTTCACATCTTTCTTGCAATTTGTACGATGTTTCGGCCGTTGTGCGCCTTCTACAGATGCTAGAAATTTCGAACCGAACCCTGGGGCATGTGTCCTTAAGGACACATTACCCAGTGGATATAGACGTTGATTAGTTCCTGACTTGACTCTTAGAGTTGTGAGTTCAATACCAGGCTACAGCAGTGGTGAACAAGTAACTTGCAGGTAAGAGGGAGGTAACTCATGACTTCCAGAAAAGGCATTAGGCAAGGAATGGAGTTCATATACACCAGTGATTGTAATAAAGAGTTCGGTTCGAAATTCCTAGCACTTGAAGAAAGCCGCAGCGTACAACGGCCGAAACGTCGTACAAATAGCAACAAAGATGAGGTCGATAGTCCGTATAATGTAAATACTGTAAATACTACCTCATCTCAATAATATAAATACACTTTTTTGTTAATTTTTTGCTGTTGCATAAGTTGAAGTTTCTAAACAAAATTTCCACATACGTTTGCATTGAAAAACCTCTTTAAGGAAGGAAACGCTTGCACATGTTTCCTGTTTTCATTTTGCACACACACACACACACACACGCACACACACACACATATATATATACATATATATATATATATATAAAATAGTGATGATCCACGTATACTGTCTTAATATGTATAGGAAAAACTGTTAAAAAGTTGTAAATTTAAAAATGTATTTTTTTTTTTGACATTTTGTTTATTTCTATTATTATATTTTATATTTCAGACCATCCTCAGTCCTTCATCAGAAACAAATGATTTTAAAATTTAAATTAGAAACGTATTTCGCGAAAGCGTCTGTGGAGAGATATTGTTTACATCACGTGACGCAGAAAGCGACAGATTTAAAAAAAATATTTGTAAACGTAAACCTATCTTTAATAATACTTATAATACTTGTTTTAAAGAAAATATAAAATTTAATAATAGAAATAAACAAACACTGTCAAAAAATACATTTTTAAACTTACAATTTTTTAATAGTTTTTCCTATATATATATATATATATATATATATATATATATATATACTACCGGCCATAATTATTAGGCCACCTCAGTGTTTTAAAAAAAGAAGTATTTCATGCTATTTTTAGTATTTATTCCCATGTGAATAATTATAAATGAAAATAAAATGGTACTTTTGTTAATATTGTCCAATAACTGAAACATTGATAAATACATTTTCTACGAGTGAGACATTGGATTAATTATTGAGTTTTGTGTTTTTATATATTTTTTATCTGATTATTTCGAATATTGATTTGATGCTCTGTTTACTAGGTTTGATGTGTTGGTTATTGATTTTGGTTAGCAGATAAATAGGTGTTGTAATTTGGGATCAGATGGGTTTATGTGTTTTTATAGTTCCATAAATGTATGCCAATTTGTAGTCACCAATTATTTGGGGAAGTTTTAAATTGTCTTGTTCTGTGTCGATGGCTGTGATTAATTTGATTTTTCACAGTTCTTATAGTAGACACGGAAAGGAAACGACAAGACCATTTACAGGAGGTATCTGAAGAAAGCGGAAAGAAAAAACATTACATATCAACTACAAACAAAACTGAATACATGATCATCAGTAAAAAGTGCCATACGTAAAACACGCTTGGGGTGATCATGTCTCTTTCGCGATATGACTGACTGGGCAGAAGATTATCCTGCAGTAGGTTGCCATTGCTTTCTGTGGTTATAGAACCCAATCTGTCCTATTATTTGACTCATAGCTAAAGGGAGGAAGAAATGCATTATATTATTAAGTAGTAATTAGTGGAGGATCAGTTTATTACTTCACGACAATATAAAACTGATCCCTCAATTTATGCCCAGAAGATGCCTTAATCATGTTTTCCACTATTATATTCAGTCAGTCATTTAAGTGCCATACGTGATACACGCTTTGGGCGATCATGTCTCGAAAGAGACATGACTGATTAAGCAGATTACACGCTTTGCGCGATCATGTATCTTTCAAGATATAACTGACTAGGCAGAGGATTATCTCGCAGTAGGTTGCCATTGCTTTCTGTGGCAGACTGGTTGACAGCTAAAGCTATAGAACCCAATCTGTCTTATTATTTAACCCATAACAGGAGGAAAGAAACGGATTAGTACTTTTCCCAATGGTATTTGTGCGTAAGTTAAAGCAAGGAATTTAATTGGAATTCGAACTCGGCTAACCCGATTTGTCGTTCCGAGTCGATATTCACTACACCACAACGCACAACTCACTGATCAGCAAAAAGAGTATCCCAAAAGAATAACTACAGGCCGGGAATACTAAAATCAAAGAGGTACAGAAATTTAAATTGCTGGGGAGTGTTCTAACTGTTATGTCGTCAAGTATAAATGAATAACTCAACAGCAGAATCAGAATATAAGTTGTATTCCGCGGAAAGACAGTTAGTATGTACAGAAGTGATTAGTGATATTTACAATAGAAAGATACAAGAGTCCAATCCGTCGTAAGACGTGTGTATTCGTGATTACTTCCGGTACGCCACCGGAAGTGTGACTAACTCTTCACTGACTCGCACTGACTCTTCAGTAACTTATTAGAGACTCTCAAGTAACTCTCTACGACTCCCTTGTAGAGAATCCACCATTGCTATATATAGCAATGGGAACAGTCCATTTGTAGTCAAATAGGAGCGGCGCCCTAACACTAACAAAGGACGGAATGTGTGACAATGAAATCCGAAGAAGAATCGGCATGGACAAAGATACATTCTAAAAGCTGAGTAGAGTATTAAGAGACAGGAAAATTTCGCTGAAAATTAAGAAGAGAGTACTGGATTTTTATGTGATATCTGTCCTCCAGTATGACAGTGAATGCTTGACAGTCTCTTCAAAGGGAGAGACTTGAAGAAAACCAATTGTGGTTTTATAGAAAGATGACAAGGAAAACATGGACTGAACATCTGAGCAACGATGGGGTTTTGAAGAGGATTGAAACGAAAAGTAAACTATTACTTAACATCAGGAATAGAGAGCTGAAGTTCCTGGGACACGTAATGAGGATGAGGACTTAGAGAATCTGATACTCATAAAAAAGTGTTGTGCAGTAGTTTTCGCACTGAAAGTTATAATCGTGCTACGTCGGTTGCTAATCGACTTAACCCACCCTAAATGTTAGAAACTTTGTAATCTTCCACTGAAAGCTGACTCCTTAGTATTCGGCTAACTGCCGACTAATATCAACTGCCTAGTAGTTATACTGAACTCCAGTAGAACTCTAAAGAACTCTCTAGAACTTCTAAGAACTCGTATAAACTTCCCAATAACTTCTCGAGTTAACTTCCTGTTAACTCTTATTAATCGAGGAGGGAGAGTCCATTATCTGAGGAATAAGTTTGTTTTACCATAACATAAAGGAAAGAGATGCAAAGGAAAACAACGCTAACATACTTGATGGGCTTGAGCAAATGGATAGCAGAGCAGGGTTTGAGTAGAATAACTTTAAATCCTTTAAGCCATCTTTATTTTAAAGTTAAGACCAACACTAAACAAAATTAATTATGAGTATAGTAGCAATGCTCTAAGATGTCTGTAATATTAATTCTTTAAAATATCTGAGTTGTAATTTTAAGAGACACAAAGAATTGATGGAGATGCTTGGCAGCCTTGATATATTTGGGAAAGACTTAAGAGTAATCAGGAATCTTTACTGGCAGCATACGGACAGGTAACGAATTCAGCAAATATACAAAGATAGAAAGGGGCGTAAGACAAAGATGTGTCTTTTCACCGGATCTGTTCAACTTGTACAGCGAGAATATTTTGGGAACCCTAGAAGTTATTCCTGTATTCGTCATCGGAGGCCACAATTTAAACAACCTAAGGTATGCAAATGATACAGTGCTGATAGGAGACACAGAAAGGAAACTACAAGACCTCCTACAGAAGGTAGCCAAAGAGAGTGACAAGAAAGGACTACAAATAAACTGCAAGAAAACAGAATCCATGGTCATCAGTAAAAAGGGCAGCCCAATATGCCAAATACACGTCGGGGATACTAAAATCAAGCAGGTACAAAAATTTAAATACCCGGGAAGTGTTCTAAAAAAAGACGGAAAATGCGACACAGAGATCCAAAGGCAAATTGGCATGGCGAAGGAAGCATTTCTAGAAGTTGAGTAAAGTATTAAGAGACAGGACAATTTCGCTAGAAACAAGGAAGAGAGTACTGGATTGCTATGTGATGTCAGTTCTTCAATATGGCAGTAAATGCTGGACAATATCATCAAAAATGAAGGAAAAACATGAAGCAACTGAAATGTGGTTCTGCGGAAGGATGCTGCGAATATCATGGATCGAGTATGTGAGCAATGATGAGGTTTTAGAAATGATGGAAACGAAAAGGAAATTAATACTGAGCATCAGGAAGAGACAGCTGAAGTTCCTGGACATGCAATGAGGAAGGAGGGCTTGGAGAACTTGATACTAACAGGTCAGATAGAGGGAAAAAGAGACAGGGGAAAGCAGCGGATAACACACTTGAAGGACCTAATCAGATGATGCATGGTGTAACAGGAGAAAGTTAAGAGCCACCGGAGATAGGGAGACCTGGAAAGCCATGATTGCCTACGTCCTGAAAGAACAGGGCGCATAGAAGAAGAAGAAGAAGAAGAAGAAGAAGAAGAAGAAGAAGAAGAAGAAGGATAGTGAGATGTGGAAGACCATGATTGCCTAATTCCTGAAGGGACAAAGCACATTAATGAAGAATAGGATTCTTGTTAACTTTTTTAAATTGTCGAGGGAGGAATCATCGTCCATGAGTTCTATCTTTGAAATATAGACAGATTTATTTAATACTACGAAAATGTTTTATCATCTTTTAGATTTTTGTCAGTTGATTACGTAGCTCTTCAGAAGCAATTTTAAATGTTTTCTTTAGCATCTTACGTTTTTATTTCTGTCGTGTCTATCTTTCATAACATCGGCCTTAAGTCAGTTAAGTTTCATATGTGATACACGCTTTAGGCGATCATGTCTCTTTCGAGACATGACTGACTGGGCAGAAGATTATCCCGCAGTAGGTTGCCATTGCTTTCTGCGGTAGACTGCTTGCGGACCAAGGCTACAGAACCCAATCTGTCCTGCTATTTAACCCATAACTAGATGGGGAAGACATGTATTATATTATTAAATAGTTATTAGTGGGGGATCAGTTTATTACTTCAAAACAATATAGAACCGATCTCCCATTTTATGCCCAATAGAAGTTTAATTATGTTTCCGACTAATATATTCAGTCAGTTATTTAAGTGCCCTAAGTTATACACGCTTTGGGTGATCATGTCTCGAAAGAGACATGACTGACTGGGCAGAAGATTATCCCGCAGTAGGTTGCCATTGCTTTCTGTGGTAGACTGGTTGACAGCCAAGTATATGGAACCCGATCTGTCATGTTCTTTGATTCATAGCTAGAGGGGGAATAATATTATATTTTTAGTAGTAATTAGTGGGGGGTCAGTTTTATATTGCCATGAAGTAATAAACTGATCCTCCACTTTATCACCAGCAGATGCCTTAATCATGTTTTCATCTATTATATTCAGTCGATCAGTTAAGTGCCATACGTGATACATGCTTGGGGCGATTATGTCTCGAAAGAGACATGACTGACTGGGCAGAAGATTATCCCGCAGTAGGTTGTCATTGCTTTCTGCGGTAGATTGGTTGCCAGCCAAGGCTATAGAACCCAATCTGTCTTATTATTTTACCCATAATGAGAGGGAAGAGAGTATTTGTGTGTAAGTGAATGCGAAGAATTGAACTGGAATTCGAACTCGGCTCCTCGATTTGCTGTTCCGAGTGGATATCCTTTGCACCACAACACACATACCCGCACTTAAGTAGGTATTAAATTTCTGGTACCGGATGTGCGTTGTGGTGCATTGAATATCGGCTCGGAACGAGAAATCGGGGAGCCGAGTTCGAATTCCAGCTGAATTCATTGCATTCACTTACGCGCAAATACCCTTGGGAAAGGTGTTAATCCGTCTCTTCCCTCCAGTTATGGGTTAAATAACAGGATAGATTGGGTTCTATAGCCTTGGTCGGCAACCAGTCTACCGCAGAAAGCAATGGCAAACTGCTGCGGGATAATCTTCTGCCCAGTCAGTCATGTCTCTTTCGAGACATGATCGCTTAAGCGTGTATCACGTATGGCACTTAACTGACTGACTGTTTCCCACAAACACCAGTAAAAAATTAAGCTAACCACTTATTATACTTAATTTAATACAACCGACTTCATCATCCGCAATAATTCTTCTCCCCCCACTAGTGTTTTGCAATGAACCAAGGTTGTATATCAATTTAAATATTTTTGGGAGAGTTTATTTCTGACAAAAAACAAATATATATGTTAGTTACAAATCAAACAATCACGCTACCAACATATATTTCAATACATGTGTCTGATTCATTTTTTAATTGACAATATTACTAAGTGATAATATATGTATTCTCCACGATGAGAATAATAAACAAGAACTTTATATTCTTGAAGTAATCTTTATTCTAAATTTAAAACCAAGACTAAACAAAATTAAGTATGAGTATAGTGACAATGTTCTAAGTTGCCTGCAATATTAAGTCATTAGAATATCTAAGTTGTAATTTTTAGAAGAACTTTAGAATAGTTTATTGGACAGTTATTTATAACTTGCAAGTACATTAATTATGTTTCTAAAAATCAGACCCATGAAGATGTTCTAAGATAAGATTGAATGTACTTCGAAAAATAAAACTAATAAAAATACCCACACCGCCTTTCTTGAAGTTTGTAATCACCATGCAAGGATATTTATTTGTGACTACGAGAGAATTAAAATGATTATAAATACACATAATGTGTTTAAAATCAAACAGGCTTAAATGCGGCCTACATAAACATATACATTATTGCAATATTTGTATTATAAGGGGTTAAAACTAAAACATTTTACATAACCACTTATAATAAAACTATTACAGTAATACTATTGCTTTACTTTATATTGAAAACTTTTAAAAAGTATATGCTAACTGTGGCTTTTCACTGCGTTTGTTTTTACTCTTACTTATATATATATATATATATATATATATATATATATATATATATATATATATATAACTGTAAATTTGTCTTTGAACACGTCTCGAAAAACCCACCGAGTATAAACGCGGAGGGGGAAAAAAGGAAACAAAGAAAGAAACGAACTAAACACTTGAACATGACTCAAAGTACTGGTCGAAAGAATAAAACCCCGAGACGAGTAACCTAACACGTAAAGCGCTCAATATACTAGTAGAGCAAACATATATATATATATATATATATATATATATATATTAGTCATCCACATACAAGCCTGTTTCGTTGTATCACAGCTCATCAGTGTGGCTATACGATATATATATATATATATATATATGCAAGATATATATAAAATATATATTTGGTTAAATAAAATGAAGACAAGAAGAAAACTGTATTTAAATCGCCTACACGTTTTCGTCCTTATCAAGGCAAATAGACGAAATTGATAAAATCTATTGCAGGACTAAACGCGTAGGCGATTTAAATACAGGTTTCCTCTTGTGTTCTTCTTATATAACGATCCTGTCCTTAATCTCACATCATAAAAGAGTATATTTTTACACACACACACACACACACACACACATATATATATATATATATCATCTGTAAACATTTTCAAATAAAATATATCGGTAGAAGGACTATATGAATAAAGAGAAATTGTCTTTACATTTGCCCTGATGATGTTCCTCAGTGGACGAAACGTGTTGGCTAAGTTAAGTTTTCTTTTTGTCTTTATATATATATATATATATATATATATACTATAGTCATCCGCAGACAGATCTGTTTCGCTGTAACACAGCTCATCAGTAAGGGTTAGACTCTGGTATTTGAAAAAATAGTAGCTAATCTAGCATCTACGCATCGTTCATTCAAAGAGTTAGAACACTCTCACTACTGGCGTATGTTTACATGGTATATCACACGGTAAATTTCTGCCTCTTTCTACCAAGCGCCCGTAGCTCCTTCTACCAAGCGCCCGTAGCTTAGAGGTAGAATCTGACTGATACCAATTCGGTCGGGTTTAAATGTTGGGTAAAAGCAATAGGATGTCTAACCGTACTGATAAGCTGTGATACAGCGAAACAGATCTGTCTGCGGATGACTATTTACGCTCTCACACCCTGATTGAGCACTCTGGAAGAATAGTAGACTTTGAAAAAACAGTAGCTACTCTAGCATTTACACATCGTTCATTCAGTAATGAATTAGAACACTCTCAGCTACTGGCCTATGTTTACATATCTCACGCTAAAAGCGCCCATAGAATCGCTGACTGACACCAGTTCGGTCTGGTTTCAATCCTGGGTAACAACAATCGGATGTCTAACCGTACTGATGAGCTGTGATACGACAAAACAGTTCTGTCTACGGATAACTACATATATATATATATATATATATATATATATATATATATATATATATATATAATGAACCTAATCACAGTAAGGCAACACTAATAATAACAGACTGAACTTCCGAAAATAGTGCTAACTTAACAGTAATTTAAACCGTCTTAAAAATTTAATTTAAACCGTTTAAAAACAAAAAACCCAAATACTAATTGAGTAAGCAATTAGTGTTTTTTTTTTGTTGTTGTTGTTTGTTTTTTTGTTCTTTTATTAGTTTTAATAAAGGTTGTTCTACCCTTCTTTTCTTGGTTTCTTCTTTACTTAAGTACAATATATTTGCTGTTTTAATCTCAGTTGTTAGCCTCTTACCCTGAAGAACTGGTGTGTGAAACCGCCGTAGGTGGTGGCTCGCTTCTAGATTTCTCGTAATATATATATATATATATATATATATATATATATATATATATATTCCTTGTCAATGTGGACTTTTAATGCTTCCCTGAACACGATTAGTTTCCAATCTATTTCATCATTTCCCCTTTTCATTGTTTTCCCATATTTTTTTCGGTGTCTTTCTTTATTCTTTTTTTATTTCCGGGCAACTTGAAGGAATTTTCAGACGGCCATGTTGTTCACGTTTCTTGGCACTGAATCAGCTTCCGCACACGTCTACATGACGTCCAACAAATGTTTCTCACATGGGTTCTTTATCAATGTCCGACACTTCACTGAATGTTCCCTGCAAGATCTATTGCGTTCACAGGAAGGGTTCATCAACATTAACGCCTGGCTCACATGAGGGATTGCTTCCCGACCAGCAAAGCCAGATGATTGTACCGTATCGGCCTGCCTCTAATGTTCAAATGTTTATTTCTTATTACTATAAACGTTATTTTTAGTCGGTACACAATGCCGGATAAAAAAAAATCCTTCAAAGTATACTATTTACGTTTTGGGTAGGAGACGGAAGCTATTAGATGCTGATTTGTAGAAGACCCAGCGAGAAAAGGCGTGCTTTTATGAAATAGGTACCGTATTTCCAGTTGATAAGATGCGGCGGCATGGAAGACGCACCCTAATATTGGAAAGACATTTCTAAGAATAAATTAATTCCCATACAACAACATATTCATTATGCTCCCTCGGATACTGGCACCATGTATTGTTTACATGAATTACACGTTCGATTTTGTTTCTATATATTTTTATAATCATATCGCCCCAAGCAAGGCATTTTACTGCCACTGTTGTGCAGTATGTTACATAATATGAAAGTTATGAGAAAGAATGACAGGTTACAAGAGGTGTCAGGAAGTGGGTAAGAGAAGGATGAGAATACTGATGAGAGTGGAGTGGACGGAGAAAGGAGCATGAGAGAAAGTTATGAGAAAGAATGACAGGTTACAAGAGGTGTCAGGAAGTGGGTAAGAGAAGGATGAGAATACTGATGAGAGTGGAGTGGATGGAGAAAGGAGCATGAGATAGAGAGAGAGGATGCAGGTTAGTGAGATAGGAGATGACTATTGACTTTACATTTAAATTCTGGCAGATTGTAGCTGTCGGGGAAGCAAGTAAAGGGAAGGGAATTCCACAGGCGGGAAGTGCGAGAAAAATAGCTGATGGAGTAGAATTTGTATTTACATCTTATTTGTTTCACGGTAAAAGAGTGGGACCTGGTTGCTAATCTTGTGGCTCGAGCTAAGTTTATCAGAGCAGAAGCCGTGAAAGTATTTGTAGAAGAGACACTGGGAAGCCACATTGCGCCGGAGAAAAAGTGACTGTATTCGAGCTGCCAAGTCGGGATCGATCACATTGCCGATTCTCCGTTGAATTTTGTTGTGGCAATGACATAGTAGTTAGTGTTTAGTAAATATACTATACATCTTTCATAGTCCAAGGGAGTTTTATTTTCATAAAAATGAATTTAAAATTTAAAAAATATGCATGTAAAACAATAAACGAACCAAAGTAATGTAATTCCTCCTCAAATCCAAAAAAATTGTCAATGGTGGATTCATGTAAAAGCTGAGTCATCACTATTGCCAATCCTCTAAACTTATTTATAAATGGAACTTTGTCTGTGGTTGTGTATGTGTGTGTGTGTGTGTGTGTCTGTGTGTGTGTGTGTGTGTGTGTGTGTGTGTGTGTGTGTGTGTGTGTGTCCGTTACCTATAGACTCCGAAACGGCTGAAAATTTACACAGATGTACTATAAGCGTCTTCGAGTGTTCTTAGCTAGGTTTTGTGTCGAGGTACACCCGATAAATATCGAAAATCGATAATCGAAAAAATCGGGTTATAGAACGAGTGGTCCGATTTTAATCAAATTTGATACACTCATAGACAAAGACATAAGAAACGATATTCAGAAGTTTTAAGATTGCAGTTCTTACAATAGTGCAGAAAATCGATAATATATATATATATATAAGGCAAGATGTTTGTGTGTCTGTCTGTTTATCTGTCTGTATGTCCTTTATACAAATCCACAATTTTTATCCGATTCTCACTACACTTCACACTTTTTAGGCTGAGTCTGAGCTCCAGGACCATGGATTAGTTTTAAAGCTTTCATTACACAGGAGCAACGCCGGGCTATACTGATAGCCAAATATAAATGATCATCACTACCATCCATGTCGTGATGGTAACCATGGTGGTAATTGATACATTCGCCTTGGAAGACGCACACGTATTTTCCAGGGTATGTTTTAGGAAAAAAATGCGTCTTGTAAGTCGGAAAATACAATAATTGTAACCTTGTCTTCTTCTTCCAAAGATAAAGGCAGAATTTAGTTCAAATAGAGGTTTCCCTGACGCAAGAAGGATATTCAAGTGTCACGCGTACAATTTTGCTTTAGTCAGAGAATGCTGGAGAATTTGATCCAAAACGAAAGAAAGACTCGAAACAGCAGAAGGGTACTGAGGATATGGATGCGTATTGTGGTGCAGTGAATATCGGCTTGGAACGAAAAATCGGGGAGCCGATTTCGAATTTCAGTTGAATTCCTTCCTTACGCGCAAATATTCTTGGGAAAGGTATAAATCCTTCTGTTCCTTCCAGTTATGAATTAAATAATTGAACAGATTTTGTTCATTAGCCCTGGCTGGCAACCAGTCTACCGAAAAAAGTAATAGCAATCGACTGCAGGATGATCTTCTGCCCAGTCAGTCATGTATCTGGCCGAAAGGTCTAAGACGCGCCAGATCAATTGGTGGCTTCCTCTATGTGGATAGAAGTTGCAGGCTCGAATCTTGCCGAATAACACTTATTTTCATAAGAAAAATTTATCGTAGATACTCAGACCGGTATATACGATTATTAAACAGAATATCTACTTAAATACAAGTATCGATCAAAAATAATGTTCAAACAAATAATTTCAAATTGTCTGTTATTTAAAACCGATTTCGTTATTCTCCGTTAATTTCCGTAATATATATATATATATATATATGTGTGTGTGTGTGTGTGTGTGTGTGTGTGTGTGTGTGTGTGTGTATAAGTAATTGTTACAAATGTAAGTATATTCCACAGTTAGATATTTACTTTAAAAGGTGCTCACCACAAAAGTCGACCATAGTTATATGGTTATTATTATTATTATGTCATTTTTCATCATATTTCGATTTCTGCTTTGGTCTCACTACCAACCAAGTCTGCGGGGAGACCTAAGGCAGGTAGTGGCGTGTTGTTATGGCTCCATTTCATGTTTTTCTATCTTCCCTATCATCTCCAGCATTACATAGATAAAGTTTTCCTTAGTGTGTGGGCTGTACTTAATAAGACAATTTTTTGTATATCTCTTAAGCTGGGGTTTCCAGGGATTCTTTCAATGTGTTGTTTTGTTCCATTTTTTATCATTCCAACTGTACCTACTATCACTGGCACAACTCTTGTTTTCAATTTCCACATTTTTTCTATTTCAATTTCCAGGTCTTTATATTGTGACAGTTTTTCAAATTCCTTGATTGCTATGTTACAATCCGCTGGACAAGCCATATCAATTAATAGACAAGTTTTCTCCTTCTGGTTTTTAACAATAATGTCTGGCCTGTTTGCTTCAATTTTTCTGTCTGTGTAGATGGTGTAATCCCATAGAATGGTTACATCTTCTATTTCTGTAACCGGTGCTGGGTGATGTTCATACCAGTGTTTGCCTACAGCTTTTCCATAATGTTTGCATATTGCCCAATGTAAATATTGCCCAACTCTATCGTGGCGATTTTTATATTCATTTGGGGCAAGCACAGAACAGCCTGAGATTAGGTGGTCTATTGTTTCTTGGTGTTTATCACAAAACCTGCATTTTGGATCCATATTATTATGCATATTTGCCTGAAAGTTTCTCGTGAAAAGACTTTGGTCTTGTGCTGCAAGAATAAAGCCTTCAGTTTCAGACTTTAATCCAGATGCACGTAACCATCGATGAGTATTAACTTTGTCAACATTGGATTTATTGGCACGTACTGGATATTGGCCATGCAGAGGTTTGTCTTGCCAGCGCTGTTTCATCTGTTCAAGAGCTTTATCTGTGGCTTTCATTTTCATATTCTTTGCCGCAATAGCCGGCTCTTGGCTTCTGTTCTGCTTTTCTACAGAATCTACTAACTGTAAATCTTGTTTGAATTTACTGCCTTCTTTTATTATTGAATATTTTTTCTTTCTTTCTTCATGTTGCCTTACTAATTGTATCATCCAATCCTTTGTTGTTTCTATGTATGTTAGTAAGCCAATAGTTGCTGTCTTGTATGACAATTCCAGCTGAATAAAACGCCTTCCACCTTCTTTACGGGGTATGTATAGACGGTCTACATCAGCCTTTGGATGATGCATCTTATGCTTAGAAAGAAGCTTTCTTGTTTTAGCATCCATTCGCCTGATGTCGTTTAGAGTCCAGTTTAAGATGTTAAAGCTATATTGGACAACTGGGATTGCAAGGCTATTAATGGCCATAACTCTGTTCTGTGAATTTAATTCAGTTTTTAATATCATTCGTAGCCTTCTATAGTACTCTTTACGCACTATTTCTTTCATTTTTTTATGGTGAATGTTTTCGCTCTCATTTACACCTAGGTATTTACAAGCTTCTTCTGGTTTCAATTCTTTTATTGTTACAGCAGGGTCTAGGCTAATTGAGGATGTTTCTTGTATTGATCCACGTAAAACTGTAGCTTTAGCACATTTATTCAAATTAAATTTCATTCCAATGTCTTCGCTGAAGCATTTTACAGTTTGCAGAAGACCTTCCAGTTCATTATCATTCTTAGCATATAACTTCAAGTCATCCATGTAAAATAGATGGCTTATTTTCTTTTGTCCTATTTTATAACCACATTCTGTCTTATTAAGTTGACTGGTTAGTGCTATTAATGATATGCAGAATAGTAAGGGAGATAAAGAATCACCTTGAAATATACCTCTTTTGATGTTTATTTCATCAGACTTATAGGTTCCATTTATATGATTGAGGAAAAGGGTTGTTTTCCATATAGACATGCACTGTTTGATGAAATTGATGATGACGGGCGATATCTTGTATATATTTAAAGTCTTTAAAATCCAGTCATGTGGCACACTATCGAATGCCTTTCGATAGTCTATCCAGGCTGTACTAAGATTTTTCTTTGTACTGTAGCAGTTTTTCAGGATCATTTTGTTAATCAGCAATTGGTCTTTACAACCATAACAGCCGCGTTTGCACCCTTTTTGTTCAAGCGGTATCATGTCATTTCTTTCTAAGAATAAATATGTCTGTTTTGTTAAAATAGATGTTAATGGTTTATATGTTGTCGGAAGTCATGTAATTGGTCTGTAGTTTTTCGGGTTGTTTGTGTCACCATTCTTGGGTAGAAGAAATGTAATTCCTTTGGTCATCCATGCAGGAATTTTAGTGGGATCCTCAACCATTTCTTGAAGTTCTTTGGCTAGTTTTTTATGTGCTGCATTTAAATAATATAGCCAAAAGTTAGGAATTTTATCTATACCTGCGAATTTCCAATTGTGTGCTTTTTTTAGTGCATATTTAACATCATCTTCTGTAATTCCAGACCATGTCTGTTCGGGTTTATTTTTCATTCGTTCTATCTCTTGCGTAATCCAATGTACTTCCTTGCTAAGTTCTTTAGGGCAAGCCCATATCTTTTCCCAGAACTGTGTGACTTCTTCCATTCTGGGGGGTACTGTCACTTCAATTCTTTTTTTACCTATTTCCCTGTAAAATCTCTTTGTATCAGTCTGAAAAATCTTGTTTTCTCTGTAAAATCTTGCTCTTTTTTCATAGCGTCTTATTCTTTGAGCCTTCAGTTGGATTTTTTGTTTTATTTTTTCTTTATTTGATAAGACGTCATTTTCATTCCTGATGTTATATTTTCTTTCGGCTCTTCTGCTTTTCCTAGTTCTTACATTTATTCCTCTACTCAGTTCATCCAGTACTGACAGTTCACTTCTAAGTTGTTCGATTTCTTTTTCTATTTTTCTTTTCCAAGGTGGATCTTCACGTCTACGAGACTGCCTTGTTTTTATTTTGATATTCAATTTTTTTGTTGCTGCTGTTGCTGATGCATATATTATTTCGTTAAGATTTGTATGAGGGTCTTCAACCAGTATTGATTTCAGTGCTGCATTGTAGAGTTTAATAGTACGGAGGTTATGTTTTGTTGGTTGTAATTTTGGGAGCCGTTCACGTTCCTCCATTGTAATATTTTGTATTTGACTTAGATGGTTTTTTATTTCTATCTTGGCTTCCTGTATATTGTTCTTATTTTCCGTCAAATAATTATCTTCGATGTGTTCTGAACTCGTTTTATTTTTGTCTTTTAACTGACTCAGATCACACCTTTCCAGCACTTTTAAACTTACAGCATTATCTTCGCAGTGATTTGCGTGTTTCACGGTTTCTACATTATGACCGGTGGCTTGTTTGATGTTATTACTTTTTATTTCTGATTCCGGTTTCTTTTCATATTTTGTTGATTCGTCTCTTCTTGTTACAATTCTTTTAATTTCATTGATTTCAGCCTCTGTCAGTCGGTTATTACGAATAATGTACCTACATACATTGGCTAATTTATTTTCGTCAATATACTTTCTATTTGCTTGACCAACTTTTTCACGCCAAATGTCATATGTTTGGCGAGTCACGTTTTTTTGAGGTTTGAGTAACGCTTCATGAAATGCAGTCATAACGACTTTGTACTCCTCACGAGACCATTTTATTTTTTCTTTCTTTAAATATACGGTTGTAGATCTAGCTGGTGAATTTTCAGGACCATCGTTAGGATTATCCTGGTTGTGGGGACCTGAAGATTCATTCTTTGTGTAAGAGTTTGTTCCTATGGCAGATTTTTCGACCTCAGGTAGGTTCCCTCCTGAAGGACGGGCTCCCTGTTTATCCACTGGAAGAGCCATACTGGACTTTTTATTTCTATTTGTATTTTTCATGTTTTTCCCACGAGTGACGCACGGGTCCAAAAGTCCACCCAAAGTTGCCCGGCACGTTGGGTAACGGTCTTTTACAAACAGGGTCCCGAAGCCTGTAGGGGATCGTTTGTGACCTCATAACGCAGTAGCCATTCACTCCTCGGCACGATTAACACCTTGAGTTGCGGGTTGTTGTTCGGAGTTTTCCTTCTCCTAAATGGGCTGCCAAGCAACATCTGACATATACGCGATTGGAATTCAAGGAGAAAGACGCTGGTGAAAAAAAACTTTGGCCTAGCAACGGCTCAACGAAACAACACATCAATACTAGAGTATTTTGTTAAAAAAAAAAAAAAAAAAAAAAAATTATGAAATATCGTCAGCTAAAGGAAATATAATACGGATGATTTTATTTAGGTTCATTTAAAGAGCAAATAGATAAATTAATTAAAATAAAACAGAATTTCATAAAAAAAAAAAAAAAAATTTCGATAATATCTGAAGAAAAAAAAAAGAAAACCCTGTTTATATTAAAACAGAATTTCATATTGAGAAAAGGAAAAATTCAAATAGAGAGACGCTGGTTGAAAAAAAAAACAAACATACTTGGGCGTAACGGTCGATCAACGGAAAAAAAAAAATGTAATAATTTGTTCGTCCACTCTATCATTTATTTTTTCAATAAAGTCGCTGGTCAAAAATAGGGTTATCAGAATAAGATAAATTAAATAAGTAAATTAAATCAATAGATAAATAAAAATAAATATATCAATAAATACGTAGACTTTCTATAAAATAATACCATATAAATTATTATTATTATTATTATTATTATTATTATTATTATTATTATTATTATACTACAACTGGATAGCTATAAAGTTTCGGTGTTAAAACGCCATCATCAGGCAGTAAAATGTGGTTCATTTACTTGGTAATTTATATAGATAAGGAGATTAAAAAAATAAAAATAAAATGTAATAAATAAATATAATAAAATTCATCATAATGCCAAATATAATCGAGACAGGAAAATAATTTGGTAGACACCACCATTTAATCAAATGGTTAGTACCAAGTAAGGCAATCCTTTTTTAAATCTATTTCAAAACAATTTTCATGTAATAATCCACTTAGCAAATTTTTTAATAAAAATACACTGAAACTTAGTTATAGCTGCACTGATAAACTTGATAAAATAAAAAAATATAATAATAAAATCCTAAAACAAAATAATGATATGAATTATTACCAACTTACCATAAATAATGATAATAACACAATTTTCTGCAATTGTCATAACACTAACGTATATCCTTTGCAAAATAAATGCCTTACAGATTGCATAGTATACTATGCTACCATCTCTACTACTGAAAATCCTAATTTTACCAATCATTATATCAGATGTACTAAGAATAATTTCAAGTGTCGATTTTAACAGCACAGCTTAACTTTCAATATTAAAATATATAGTAATTCTACTTCTCTCTTTAAATGCTCCTGGCATTTGAAAAAAAGGAAATAAAGCTTCTGCTGTTAAATGGAATATATTCACTAAAGCTAGTGCATGTAAATCTTTACATGAAATATATTTCACTTGCTTACAGGAAAAACCCACGTAATAAAATGCCCCAAGACTGACTTCATAAATAAACGTAAAGAAATCATTGATGTTTGCCACTATAGAATTTTCCATACTGTTAAATATATCACAAATTATTTCAATTTTATCTTAAGATTTTGACTATTTACATCTTTTATTCTATACCTTAAAATGTGCTTATTTAACTAGTTATACTTTCATTACTATCATTCTTTTATTTGTACTTATGAACAAATCCCCTTAGAAATTTATTTTTATTTAAATTTACATTTTAATGTTTCGATTTTTCTATCGCTGCTCTCTCTTCGTTTTTCCTTTTAATGTCTTGATTTTTCCTTTTTTGTCTTTATCTTTTTCGATTTTTCCGGTTTAAATTTTTGATAAATCAGATTTTCTGTGGCAATATATTCAAACACTATTGTCAATGAGTCTTACACACACACGATTCTTTAAAGTGTCATAACGTCCAACACCACTTAATCCGTCTCGTTGGATGAGCTCTTTATTCTTATGTTTTTATTTTTTCATTTTCTTTTAACGTTTTTTATTTTATTTTCTAAATATCCTTGTCTATATGTATTATCAATTAAATTAACAATACTTTACTTCATAATGATGGTGATTTAACACAGAAAGTTTATAGCTAATGAGTTACAGCATGGTATTTGTATTATTATTATAATGGCCATAATTACCATATATATATATATATTGTTACGAGGATGCATTTCTATATAAAAAATATTAATAAAGTTAACAAAAAGTTTAAAATATATAGTAAGGGATACTACTGAATCCTAATTGTTAATACAAAAACTTTTCATTCATGAGTAGTTGTAAAATAGAAAATTAGAAATAGAACATTTGGAAGATTCCAGATCATTCCAGTATATTCGAGAAAAATCTAGATGATTTGTGAAATATACTAATTAGGTGCTAACCCCTATAAAATAGGTTTTTGGAAAAGAGTTGTCAGTTGTAAAACAAAACACATTTCGTATTATCAACTCCGGTTTTGATTCGTGGATTATGATATACAGTCGAAAGAATCTCTAAGAAAAGTTACAGACCAACAAAAACCCAAAAGGGAACCTCATGGAATTAAACTAGTAAATAGAACTTTTGAATATTTTCATTGACAAAACTAAAATATATATATATATATATATATATATATATATATATATATATATATATATATATTTGTGGATTTCCAATAATAGCACATATTACTTCGCTAGCCCCAACGTGTTAAAAATACTTGAGCCTCACCTTTCCTTCTCCCTTGTAACACTTCGCCAGTAGACCTACAACAGCCTAAAACTCTACGTTTTTTGTTTTGAATGCTACAATTGTATCTTTGTATATATTTTATTTTGTGTTTTTAGTAAATTAAATATTTATTTGTGATTTCGCTCTGCGTTTTGGTAGATCATTTTCTTTTCTTTTGTTACAATTTCTAACATGTAATATTATATATATATATATATATATATATATATATATATGCATTCACACATACAAACAAAAACATATTCAGATAGATAGATAGATAGATAGATAGATAGATAGATAGATATAAACAGACTGAACTAGATAGATAGATAGATAGATAGATAGATAGATAGATAGATAGATAGATAGATAGATCTGCTTATGGTTTTATTGCTTCCCATAGAATATATATAAAATCTACGTACATGCAAGAAACATGATATCACATATGTATGTATATACACACTTAAAATGATAAAACCGTACACATAGTTTTGCACATACGTGGCAAAATATATAAAATGATATCTAAGAAATGATATATGAAAATATATGAAATGAAATATATAAATTGAGAGTTTGAATGAACGCTTCTTTTCAAAAATAAAACAAATTAAATTACTATATAACAGTCAAAACATGAGAAAAAAGTTACAACAGAGATTTTTTTAAAAATACCCTTGCAAATGGTTAGAGAAGTAGCCGAAAGAGCTTATACACAATTTATATATTGCTTATCATCAACAAAATGGGAACTGTTCGGATGCTGTAAAAAATTAATTAAATCTTTCTTGTCGGCAATACTTAAAGATTTGTCTCTATTTCTGAGATGAGGTAGCATTTAGAGTATTTATTTTATTCGGACAATTGTCCTCATCTTTGTTGCCATTTTTACACCGTTCCGGCCGTTGTACTCTCCAGCCTTCTTCAGGTGCTAGAAATTTCGAACCGAACCCTTTATTGCAATCACAGGGTATATTTTCCTCATTCTTTGCTTAGTGCCCCTATTGGAAGTCATGAGTTATCTTCCTCTAACCCTGCAAGTTACTTGTTCACCACGGTAGTAGCCTGGTATTGAACTCAAAACGCTAAGACTCAAGTCAGGAACTAACCAACGTCTATATCCACTGGGCCATGTGGCCTTAATATACCCCAGTGATTGTAATACAGGGTTCGGTACGAAATTCCTAAAACCTGAAGAAGGCAAGAGCGTATAACAGCCGAGACGTCGTACAAATGGGAACAAAGATGAGGACAATAGTCCAAATAATGTAAATACTGTACTTAAAGATGTTTGAAAGAATGGGTGCTGTCCAAGTATTCATTTATATATATATATATATATATATATATATACTAGTAGTATAGCCCGGCGTTGCTGGAGTGTAATGAAAGCTTTAAAACTGATCCATGGTCCTGGAGTTCAAACTCAGCCTAAAGAATATTTGTGTGAAGTTTGGAGAGAATCGGATAAAATTTGTTGATTTGTATAAAGGACATACAGGCAGATAAACAGACACACACACAAACATCTTGCCTTTTATTTATATATATATATTATCGATTTTCTGCACTATTGTAAGAACTGAAATCTTGAAACTTCTGAATATCGTTTCTTATGTCTTTGTCTATGAGTGTATCAAATTTGATTAAAATCGGACCACTCCTTCTATAACCCGATTTTTTCAATTATCGATTTTCGATATTTATCGGTGATACCGCGACACAAAACCTAGCTAAGAACACTCGCAGACGCTTATAGTACAATTGTGTCAATTTTCAAGAAAATCGGTTCAGCCGTTTCGGAGTCTATAGGTAACGGGGACACACACACACACACAGACACATACACACACAGACAAAGTTCCATTTATAAATAAGTTTAGATTAGATATGGTGATAGCTAACATACAATAATAAATTGGGCCAATTAACAAAGAGTAAACCTATCGTCCTGTCTCCATTCCTCTTGTTTTGAACAGAAATAGTGTTTTATCACGTCAGCGAAGAATCTGTAACGTGATTGATACCGACTTAGCTGACCGCCTGCAGTCATTCTCTCACCGGCGTGACGTGGCTTCCCTGTGCCTCTTCTATAAATACTTTCATGGTTTCTGCTCTGATGAACTTAAATCTCTGATGTCCCCTAGGTGTGAGTTTGCACGAGATACTAGATTGGGAACTAGGCCCCACCCTTTTACAGTGAAACCGATGAAATGTAACCGCAATTTCTACTCCAACAGCTTCTACTCCAGCAGCTTTCTCGCACTTCCCGCCTATGGAATTCCCTTCGACATGCTTGCTTCCCCGACGGCTATAACCCCCAGGAGTTTAAATGTAAGGTCAATAGGCACCTCCTAACACACTAACCCTCCCATTCTCTCCAACTCTCCCCCTATGTACATCCTAACTCGTCTATCGCCCTGTGTAACCCCCTGCCTTGCTTGGGGTGACATGATTAAAAAAAAAGTATTTCCTGTTTAGGATTAGTTCCGGTTCCTTCTATAGTCTATTTTAATTCTGTACTCCTAACGTCTGCGCATGACCTCTTTATTCTTATGTTTTTATTTATTTTTTATTTTTTTCATTTTATTATTTTTTCAACTTTTTTATTTTATTTTCTAAATTTCTTTGTCTTTATGTATTATCAAGTAAATTAACCACACTTCACTTCCTAATGATGGAGATTTAACACAGAAACTTTATATCTATTCAATTGCAGTATAGTATTATTATTATAATGGCCATAATTACCATATATATATATATATATATATATATATATATATATATATATATATATATAGGAAAAACTACTAAAAAGTTGTAAGTTTAAAAATGTATTTTTTTGACAGTATTTATTTATTTCTATTATTATATTTCATATTTCAGACCGTCCTCGGCCTTTCATCAGAAACAAATTTTAAATTTTAAATTAGAAACGTTTTCGCGATGAGCGATCGTGGAGAGATTGTTTACATCACGTGACACAGAAAGCGACAGATTTTTTTAAATATTTGTAAACGTAAACCTATCTTTAATAATACTTATAAATGTTGTTTTAAAGAAAAAAATTTTAAGTGTATCTAAAAAATGTTTAACTATTGAAATATTTATAAAGATTCGAAACACCTTTATTAATTTACGTCACTACATATATTTAAAGCGAGAGAGAGAGAAAGGGAGGAGAGAGATAGAGAGGCGGAGGGGAGAAAGAGTATTAAAAGACAAAAAAAAGGCGAAATAACCCCGACATTCTACACTTATGCACATACTTGCGTGCAGGCAGATGCGCACGCCCACGCACATGCATTCATGTGGGTCCGAACATACACATAAACACGCAATGAAATAAGAAAATAAAAATCAACCTTGCACCAACGCAAAGTGAATAAATTATTTTCTACATCAATGCGGTAAAATAAAAATAAACATAAACAGTCAATCACTCATATCACTTCAAGAATGGACAGAGCGATTGCTGGAATGTCAGTCTATATATATATATATATATATATATATATATATATATATATATAAACTTATTTATAAATGGAACTTTGTCTGTGTGTATGTCTGTGTGTGTGTGTGTGTGTCCGTTACCTGTACACTCCGAAACGGCTGAAACGATTTTCTTGAAAATTCACATATTTGTACTATAAGCATCTGCGAGTGTTCTTAGCTAGGTTTTGTGTCGAGGTACCCCAAATAAATATCGAAAATCGATAATCAAAAAATCTGGTTATAAAAGGAGTGGTCCGATTTTAATCAAATTTCATACACTCATAGACAAAGACATAAGAAACGATATTCAGAAGTTTCAAGGTTGCAGTTCTTACAATAGTGCAGAAAATTTGATATTGATACCAGAAAATCAAAATTTGACTTACATCCATTCATTTTTTTTTTTTTCAGTCTTTGGTTTCGTTTTAACTGGAAACAACTATTGCTTTTTAGTCTTTCATGCCACCGTCCAAAGAGTCTGAGCTCCAGGACCATGGATTAGTTTTAAAGCTTTCATTACACCCGAACAACGCCGGGCTATACTTCTAGTATTTTTTTTTCTTAACTCACACTTCGTTACTCTTACTTCTTCCATTCCTCCCTCTTTCTCTTCTCTTTTGCTTTTCCTACAACATATGCTTTCTCTTATTTCTCCCAATTTATTGTCCCTCTCTCTTCTTTATTTAAGCTTTTCTTTATTTCTCCTGCTTCTCCTCTCACTTATCAAATTTCTCTTCTTTTCTACCCTTCCTTCTTGTTTTGTAACCCACTTCCTCACCCCTATTTTTTCCCGCTATTCTTATACCTTTTTTCTAACTACTTTTCCATTTTAATTTTATACCCACTCCTTTCATTCTCTTGATTTTATTTTTATTTTTTCCCATTCACTTCGCTTTCATCAGTAGAATTGTTTCTTTTATCTTTTTATCGTTTTTCTTTTCAGTTATTTTCATCGTTTTCATTATTTTCATCGTTTTTTATTTAGTTATTTTCATCGTTTTTTTTTTTTAGTTATTTTTTTAATTTCCAAAATATTTTTCGTTTCTTCTCATTGGAGGAATTATTTTCCACTTTATCATATTTGAATTTTCATTGTTTGAAATTTTCTCTCTTCTCGTTTCTTGCTTTTTATTTTTTCTCATATCATTTTATTGCTTGTTTTCCTTTCACCTTTTTTTTATATAATTCAACTTTTTAAATATTTTTTCTCAGTTTTCTTATTTTATTTATTCCACAAAGCCATGTACAAAATTTTTTGAAATCTTTTTAACAACATAAATTGTGATTGATGATTTCATATGAACTATGTTGTACAATATATATATATATATATATATATATATATATATATATATATATATATATATATATGTATTATTAAAATACTTTAATCCAAAATGGAAAAGTAGGAAGGTAAATCCCAAGAACCTGATCCTAATTAATATTAAATATTTTAATCTTAAAAATCATACAGGAGGAGAGCTCAATGTAATTTTTGAATATTGAAAATGTATTTTACTATATATATATATATATATATATATATATTAATCTTAAAAATGATACAGGAGGAGAGCTCAATGTAATTTTTGAATATTGAAAATGTATTTTACTATATATATATATATATATATATATATATATATATATATATATATATATATCTTGAAATATCTTTCTTAATACATGATCAGCGAGTCTGACTTCCGGTATGTGTTCTGTGATGCTAAATTTTCCTCCGTACTGAAGTGAGTCATCTCTTTCTTTTGTCATCTTCTTGATCCCTGACTGTTTAAGAATTTGCAAGTCAAAATTAGAAGTCATCAGACTAAATTAGGTTTAATACACCAATAGCTTCCTTCTGCCGTAACTGACAACGAATATTTCAGCCTCTGAGAAAGGGAAAAAAAATCTATATTTAATTCGTTTCCTTTGATCGCTGTTGACTGTCATGGTCAGATAGGTTATTGAAACGCGGGTTAAAAAGATCAGTCGATGTGATTGGATAGTTTCCAACCAATCAGTATTGACCGAACTATTTGAAATCAACAAGAGAAGCAAAGATGCTATGCTTGTTATCACTCGCAAATATATTTATCGCATATCTCGTATGTAGAAATTTATCTTTTCTGAACTCGCTGATATATAATGCCGCCGGCTCTAGACAAACAACGAGGAAGACGTATTTATAAATAATATAGTCTTGTATTTTTTTACTCTTCGGCTGTGACGTTTGTGTAGAGCAGTTGGAGAGAGTCACGCACGTGAAGGGGCCGTCAGGAGTTGGAATCCAGCGGGAGTTCTCTATTCTCTTCAACCAAAAATTTATGTAGTCTAAGTTACCATGCATTTTATTTTTTTCGGATTGTCTCTTTGTTAATGTCATCTACGGCCGGATATATCTGTCAAGCACCCTTGTCCTTTGTTGACTTTTGTCAATGCCCTGAAGTATGTGTCAAGCACATCCTTACCGGACATCGCCTTTTAAGCCGATTGTCGCTAGTTTGTTTCTTTCTTTTTTTTTTTTTTTTACACTTTGTTAACATTATCTACGACCGGATATATCTGTCAACCACCCTTGTTCTTTGTTGACTTTTGTTTATGCTCTGATATATGTGTCAACCACATCCTTACCGGACATCGCCTTTAAAGCCGATTGTCGTTAGTTGTTTTCTTTTTTTCTTTTTTATTTTTGCACTTTGTTAACATTATCTACGACCGGATATATCTGTCAGCCAACCTTGTTCTTTGTTGACTTTTGTCTATGCTCTGATGTACGTGTCAACCACATCCTTACCGGACATTGCCTTTTAAGCCGATTGTCGCTAATTGCTTTTTTTTTTTGCACTTTGTTAACATTATCTACGACCGGATATATCTGTCAGCCAACCTTGTTCTTTGTTGATTTTTGTCTATGCTCTGATGTATGCGTCAACCACATATTTATCGGACATCACATTTTAAGCTGATTGTCGCTAATTTTTTTTTTTTTGCACATTGTTGACGTTAACTACGACCGGCTATATGCGTCAATCACCCTTGTCCTTTGTTGACTTTTGTCTATGCCCTGATGTATGTGTCAACCACATCCTTACCAGACATAGCTTTTTAAGCCGATTGTCACTAGTGTTTTTTTTTTTTTTGCACTTTATTAACATTATTGACGGCCGGATATATCTGTCAACCACTGTTGTCCTTTGCTGACTAGAACAGAATGACTTTTTGTAAAAAATCAGTTTCTAGATCAAGGATTGCGGTTATTTTGATTTACACTATATCAACCTAAGGTTATATGATGTTGACAAGATTTTTAGGATTGGTTCATATGAATAGAATATGTATTCTTTGCATTTTTGTTTTTCAGTGGTTTTACTGATAAAATCTACTTTGGCAAGCAGGTGTCTTATCGTAAATTGTTCGATATCTGGGTGGAGTTAAAGCGTTGATAACTACAAGGAGAACAGAAGGGTATTAATTTAACCGTTTGCTTTAATTTAATCTTTTTTTTTCTATGAGTATCTATTAAATGCTAAGTGGATAAAATGTTGACTTGACCCAAAGAGTTGTGAGTTCAACACCTGGCCACAGCAGAGGTGAACAACAACTTGGAGAGTTGAGTTAAAGGATTATGAATCTGTCTTATACAGAAAATGCATGGCATGTGGAACTGGAACAAACCTACCCCGGTGGACGCAATAAAGGGCTCAATTCTAAATTCCAGTCGCCTGAAGAAGGCCTGTGCGTACAACAGCTGAAATGTTGTGAACATAAGAACAAAGATGAGAACAACAGGACAAACAATTTAAATAATGTGTATATATATGCGTGTGTGTGTGTTAGCATAATGTCTAACTGAGAGCTTTTTTTTTACCTTGTTGAATGACTAATCAAAACAGATTTTATGGTCTCTACCAAAAACTGTAACTAAGGTCTGCTTCGCTTCATTGCAGTGGAAACTGCTGGTTGGTTCTGTAGGTTTTTTAAGAAACGCAAATATGTATCAGCCGCTGTCGTCAACTGGAACTAGCTAGCCACCTCTAGGAAACAAGTGTCCTTAGAAGCAAACCACTATTATGATATATATATATATATATATATATATATATATATATATATACTTGTGTGTGTGTTAAAATATGCTATAATCAAAAAATTTGGTTTTATCCACTTGATTTCAAAGAATCACCTAAAACATTAAGTATCTTTTCCAAAACTAATTTATTAGCTCACATTACATTATAGTGCTTAATCATTTTTAATATATTCTTCAGTTTTAGTGAGAAGACAAGTACATAGATTTTCTGGTTTATTGAATCCTTGCCAAACAAAACTGGAAACCTATCCACTGAGAGAAATCAAGTGAAAAGTAACATTTTTAAAAAATATTTTCTTTTTACAGAAGATTATCATTGGATAAAGGTATTAGTTGAAGTAATGCAAAAAGAGATGGGAGTTCAATACCTGACACTAAATATAAAAGGCTCCAAAAATACACCGCTAAAACCCTTTGGGATGGTGGCGTAGTGGATATAGTAGTTGGTTTATACATGTGTTAGTATCATCTAGTGGGCATGAGTTCAATCCTTGAACTTGCTAGTGAGAGTACCAAATTCCAACATGAAGGAACAGTAATTGATTTTAGAGGGTATTTTGCAATAATCAACGAGATATTCCTCAACAGCCAATCTATGGACACCTGATGATGACCAGAGGGTACTTGGTCGAAACGTTGTGTCTATTATAACACCTATATCAACCAAGATGAGAACAAAAGTTCGAAATAATTCCAAGATTATTGAGAATTAGAGTGCATTAACATTTTGAATAGCGAAAAGTAAAATTTAAAAAAATATTTTCTTTTTACAAAAGATTTTCATTAGATAAAAGCGTTAGTTGAAGTAGGTTGGTTGTTGGGTTTTTATGTCATATCAACCTCGGCGGGTCATTTATTGCCAACTAAATTTTTATTTATTTATTGCTGGTAATACCTCTTCCTTTCAACAATTTATTGTTGTTTTTTTTAATCTATAAGTTTTTTTGTGTCTAGTAATACATTTTTCTTTTCGAGTATCAAGATTCATTGGGATTTGTTTTTAAGGGCAGGGTCCCCAAGTTCTACCCTGTTATTTAACCAATAACTGGAGGGAAGGGACGGATTAATACCTTTCTCAAGGGTATCAGTGCTTAAGTGAATGCAGGGTATTAAACTGGAATTCGAACTCGGCTCACCGATTTCTCATTCCGAGACGTTGCACCACAACGCACATCCGTCACTAAACGCTTACAGCACCAGGTACTCCCAAGCGGTCACCCATCTAAATACTGACCAGGCACAACGTTGCTTAACTTCGGTGATCGAGCGAGACCCGGTGTATTCAACGTGATATGGCCGTAAGCAGTTAGTTGAAGTAATACAAAAAGTGATGTGAGTTTAATACCTGGCCACTGCAGAGGTTAACAAAAACCTCGAGAGCTGATATCAAGATAGTGAAAAATTACTCACAATAATCAACGAGATAATCCACATCTGCAGATCTTTGAATACCTGATGCTGACCAGAGGGTACTTGGTCGAAACGTTGTGTCTATTATAACACCTATATCAACCAAGATGAGAACAAAAGTTCGAAATAATTCCAACACTATAGAAAATTACGCATCTCAGAAATAAATACAGATTATGACAAGTCGCACGAACCCCTTAACATAATCCAGTTGTCAAAATCCACCCAACACTGAATATAAAAGGCTCCAAAAATACACCACTAAAGTCCTTCAGTGGCGTAGTGAATATAGTATTTGGTTATACATGTGTTAGTATCATCTAGTTCGATCATAAATTCGAGTCTTGCAATCGGTAGTGAGAGTACAAAAAAAGATCAAACATGAAAGAACAATAATTTATTTAATAGGATATTTCGCAAGAATCAATGAGATAATCCATATGAGCCAATCTATGGACACCTGATGATGACCAGAGGGTACTTGGTCGAAACGTTGTGTCTATTATAACACCTATGCAAACCAAGATTAGAACAAAAATTCGAAATAATTCCAAGATTATTGAGAATTAGAGTGCATTAACATTATAATATATTCTTCACTTTTAATGAAAAGACAAAAGTACATAGATTTTCGGGTTTATTGAACCCTTGCCAAACTGAAATTAAAACGCATCCCCTGAGAGAAATCAAGTGGAAAGTAACATTTAAAAAAATATTTTTGCAAAAGATTATCATTGGATACAGGCGTTGGTTGATGTAATGCAAAAGGAGTTGTGAGTTCAATACCTGGCCACAGCAGAGATTAACAAAAACCTGGAGAGTTGAGTTGCTAAGAGATAAATAACTGTAAACTGAGATATCCAGTGGACAATCTACCTCGGCGAAAAAAAAAAAAAAGAAAATGTTTCCGTTCAAAATTCTAATCAGCTGAAGAAGGTCGGAGCGTGCAACGGTCGAAACGTCGTAAATATGACAACAAAGATGAGGACAACAGTCCAAATAACATAAATAGTTGCAATATTTCATCCCAGAAAGATAGACAGATATTTTCTTTTTGTCTTTATTCATTCACACACACACACACACACACACACACACACACACACACATTGAAGATTGACGGGTGATAAATATTTATTCCATTCCCATTTAAATCTTTTACGACATGCAATATAAAATATTCCCAAATTTGGCAAATTAATCTTAAATCTAAAGAAGCAGTCAGAAGTCGCGTGTCTGTCCCTGCCAGCTTCCCGCTTATCAACTATTTTGAAATTGTTCTCTGAATATCTGTCCGGTGGGTCCCTATGTGGTGCACAGCAACTACTAGTCGGTCAGTTCATTGATGAATGTCCTTTCTGATGCGACCTTTCAACGCCCAGCTAACAACCAATTTTCCCGCTTTTCCTTTAACCGCGGTTGCTGTATTTGAAAAGGCAGCGTTCGTCTGGGCACGTGATATGCGTGAGAATAATCAAAGAGAAGAAAAAAAACACACAACACATTAAGAACTTCATGAATATATGAATACAAAACGATGTACTTGTTCCTAAGATTGTGTAGTTACGAAGAAAATGACAATAGGTTCAATTTGTTATTAATGACTTTTTTTTTGTATATTGGCGAGCCTTAATTTGATTTTTTATTTGATTGCTATTTCCCAAACTTGACATAAATTGTATCGTACACAGCAGCAGAATTAAAATTGAAAAAAATACAAATTCAGAAATCGGCTTCAGTATTAATTATAATACTTCAATGTCAGGTATTAAATACAGTACATCAATACCGGGTATTAAAAATGTAATACATTAATCATCGTCATTTATCCATCACACCCAGATGGTGCATAGGGCAGCAACTGTGTTGCTGTTTCTGTAACAGTATTATAATGAAGACCGTTATATATATATATAACTAAATATAAGGAAAGAGGATTTCCATTACTTTACACACCGCCTGATGAGACATTGAAGTTTCAATGTCGAAACAAACGTACCTTTGTAGCGGATATATATAGAATAATTATGTACATGTTCTAAAATATAATTTATAATAAATATTCACAGCTCTATATATTATATATCGAGCACTGTTTTAAATTAATGTTTTGGACGTTGTAAGAATTCTTTCTTCGTTCTGTATTCACTCGGATATATATATATATATATATATATATATATATATATATATATATATATAGCATTTCAGATTTCATTAGCCCGATCGATCCAGTCGATTAAAAACTTAATTAAGCGATTAAAGTTTATTGCTTTACTTGCCTGCGGTTGATTAAAATCTCGCAATGAAACGTGTCCCTTCAAATATAGAAAAAGAAAATCTGATTCCTTTTCATCCCAAAAGTATGTCATTGAAGATTTACAAGTTACTTAAAATGACTTACAATGACATTATTGAACTCTTTGGTCTTATGCATGGCACCTGATTTATGTCGAAATGTGTGTGTGTGTGTGTGTTTTTTTTTTACGAGGCAGGGTTGTTATCCCTACACCCAACCCCCAAACCTGCAGGGCCGGCACCTGGTGTTCCCAAATGGTCACACATTTAAGTACTAACCAGGCTCGATGTTGCTTA
The DNA here is from genome assembly GCA_037127315.1 of Ascarosepion bandense. Classification (NCBI taxonomy): domain Eukaryota; kingdom Metazoa; phylum Mollusca; class Cephalopoda; order Sepiida; family Sepiidae; genus Ascarosepion; species Ascarosepion bandense. The sequence continues at coordinate 2,802,462 of JBBBDQ010000895.1, read as the reverse complement.
ACTTCGGTGATCGGACGGGAAACGGTGTATTCAACACGATATAGCCGTAGACATATAATACTTTAATACCAGGTATTAAATATAATATTTCATCTCAGAAATGTAATGAATTCGTAAAGCGTAGTTTGTGTAACTCCTTTGGTTAGGATTTTTCTCATTTTTAAACGCTTGTCATTAATAAATCCTTTATTATTTTTGCGTTAATATTTTTTACTTCACATTCAATTTCCATATTCATTGATACTGGCAAACAATACTGTGTTAACCATATTCTCACCAGATATCTGTCATCCTGGGTATGACGATAAACTACATCCGGCAGCAAGGCCTTTGATAAAGAGTTTCTAAAGAGGGTGGAACCACTTCTTAATTGCTGTTGTTATCATGTCCACTTTGACCTGGGATGGTAGCACCTGTTAGGGTCCCAGCTATGGGCAAATAGTTATTCCACAAACTGGTGTCACACACTAGGAAAATATTAAAATAGGCTTTTATAGTAAAATTACAAGCCTTACATTTTTAAAAAATATTACAAGCAATAGATTTGGTTTCGTTTGTTTTGTTTTGTTTTACCGCATATCGACACGAATGGGTCATTTAATGCCGACAAGAATTTTATAGTAGATTTGTATGAATAGAATATGTATTCTTTGTAAGAATTCAGTTTGTAGATCAGGTTTTGTTGATATATTTTTGTAAAGAGGTTTTTATCGGAAGACATATGTATTACTGGTAATTTTTTTTAAATATATTTCTTCAAAAATGTATTGTTGGTAATATCTTTATTTTTTCATAAATATATTGCTGGTAATATTGATTTTTTTCAAAAATGTATTACTGATAATATTTTCTTCTCAAAAAACTATTGCTGGAGTTTTCACTATTTTAACTATTTGCTCATAGCTGGATCTTTAACGTGCTACCACAGCGGGTCAGGATGGACCTGGGAACAAAAGCAATCAAGAGGTTGTTCCATACTCCTCAAAACTTCCCAATTGGAGGCCTTGCTGTCGGGTGCAGTTTGCTATCAAACTCAGGACCTGGATATAGTTTATCGTCATATTCAGGACGCCTCTTTGGGATAAGGAGGGGTTATCTCTCTGCGGAGGTGCAGTTGACGTATTCCGAAATCCTAGACGACAAGGCGGAATAAATATTCGAAAAATATTACCAGCAATACATCTGACTCTCGAAAAAAAACCTTTTCAAAAATACGTCAATGGAACCTCATCTACAACTGATTTCTTACAGAGAATACATATTCAATTCATACAAACCTAACCTAAAATTCTGGTTGGCATTAAATAAACCTATAGAGGTGGATATGCCTTAAAACTTAATAAAACAAACCAAAAATATCTGTTCGTTGCTTGGGCTTGAGAAATAGCATTTGCTTAAATGTGCAGCACCTGACAAAATTTAAAAAATTTCATCAATATGATCGAACCTGATCTGGCATTTCGGCATCTGTCACTTTCTACCACAATCACGTAGCTACTCACCTACTTTCTGAATGTATAATGTCATAGCCATTCTGAAATATCCTCCTCTTTAGTAACTCGTCTTCAAAAATTTAAGCGCACTCAGAGTTTGAAAGTTAGGCCTCATTATTTTAATGTTTAAATTATTGTATACTAGCAGTATAACCCGGCGTTGCTCGGATGTAATGAAAGGTTTAAAACTAATCCATGGTCCCGGAGCTCAGATTCAGCCTAAAGAATATTTGTGTGAAGTTTGGTGAGAATCGGATAAAAATTGGGGATTTGTATAAAGGACATACAGACAGATAAACAGACACACACACACACAAACATCTTGCCTTTTATATATATTATCGATTTTCTGCACTATTGTAAGAACTGCAGCCTTGAAATATCTGAATATCGTTTCGTATGTCTTTGTCTATGAGTGTATCAAATTTGATTAAAATCGGACCATTCCTTCTATAAACCAATTTTTTCGATTATCAATTTTCGATATTTATCGGGTGTACCTCGACACAAAACCTAGCTAAGAACACTCGAAGACGCTTATAGTACAATTGTGTAAATTTTCAAGAAAATCGGTTCAGCCGTTTCGGAATCTATAGGTAACGGACACACACACACAGACAAAGTTCCATTTATAAATAATTTTAGATAACCGTAAGTTCTATAATAAAAGCTTCTTTTTTGGCACTTCTCTTCCGTGGAAGTATTTTCCAGTTTTTTTTTCTAGCCAACTACGATCTTAATAATGATTTGCAATGTGTAGTAAGCGGTGCCCCCCTTCGCTAAGGATTAAGTGAATAAACGTCTCCCCGACAAAGCAGAACTCTCCTCAGTATTCTGGCCGATGTTTGTCTCTATGGTCTATGTTCATCGTCGATTTTCCAGTTATTTTGCTAAGTTTCTCAGGATTGTTCACAGATCTCCAACCACGATTTGCACTACTGTCACCTACCCCTGGAAAAGTCATGAAACTTATCAAGCTTTTCTTTTTCTTTATTTTTACACCCTCCTATTTGGTTAACGACATTCACTTTTTGATAATTTTTCTTATGATTCACTACAAAATAAATTTGCATTTTTAGTCAGAATCTTGTGATGAGTATTAATGTTATGTGTATCATTTCCACTATCTAAACTTATTTATAAATGGAACTTTGTCTCTGTGTGTGTGCGTGTGTGTGTGTGTGTGTGTGTGTGTGTGTCCGTTACTTATAGATTCCGAAATGGCTGAAACGATTTTCTTGAAAATTTTCACAGTTGTTCTATAAGCCTCTACGGGTGTTCTTAGCTAGGTTTTGTGTCGAGGTACCCCCGATAAATGTTGAAAATCGATAATTGAAAAAACCGGATTATAGAAGGAATGGTCCGATTTTAATCAAATTTGATACACTCATAGACAAACACATAAGAAACGATATTCAGAAGTTTCAAGGTTGCAGTTCTCGACGAAAAAAAACTTATTTGATATCGATACCAGGAAATCAAAATTTGAGTTACATCCATTCATTTTTCTTTCAGTTTACGGTTTCGCTTTAACTGGAAACTACTATTGCTTTTTAGTCTTTCATGCCAACGTCCAAAGAGTCTGAGCTGAATTTTAAAGCTTTCATTACACCCGAGCAACGCCAGGCTATACTGCTAGTATATTATATTCTGATTGTGATAGCGTTGGAAGGTAGCATATTGTGTCTACTTTACTTAACCTATTTATATCATTCATTCTTTTATCTTTATATACTTGAAAAGCTTTCCGTTTCGCATTAAAAATGAAATAATTAGGATATTGGAAGAGAATAAAAGTATTTCAAATATATTTCTCTTCTCAATATACAGATCTACAAATTGTAAGTGCTCTTAAATAGAATTCAGTAATTATTCCGGGATTCACTTTATTGTTCTTGTGTGAATAGAAATTTATGAGAATAATTCCTCAGATTTGTTATACTGTTGAAGTGAATATTTCCCCAGTCGCTATACATTCTTGATTTCTTAAACTCTAAAATCAACCGTTTTCTATACTACATGTCATAATATGCACTCCTTAAATACGTTTGAAAGACTTGTCGCACTTGTATTGGTGGAACAATGATATTAAATGATACCACTGCAAATAATAATAGAATACTAAAGACGGTTGTGTATTAATTTGTTTATAAATATATCATCAGTATTATAACGAAGACCGTTATATATATATATATATATATATATATATATATATAGCATTTCAGATTTCATTCGTCAGATCGACCCAGTCGATTAAAAACTTAATTAGGCGATTAAAGTTTATTGCTTTACTTGCCCGCGGTCGATTAAAAATCTCGCAATTAAACGTGTCCCTTCAAATATAGAAAAAGGAAATCTCATTCCTTTTCAAACCAAAAGTATGTCATTGAAGATTTACAAGTTACTTAAAATGACTTTCATTGACATTATTGAACTCTTATGCATGGCGCCTGATTTATGTCGAAATGTGTGGTTAAACAAAAGACAGTGACATCCTGCAATCATCAAAGCAAAATCTGACCCTGCCTCACGTTTATCGTCCCAGTCAGTGTAAACATTCGTTTAATTAACGCTTCCAGAGTGGAGCCAAAATGTCTGTGTCGCCAAGATTAAGGACGCTCACAAATTTTTAGGGACTGATTTGGAAAAATATTATCCTTGACTCAACATCTATATTTCCTCCCCGTTTTCGAAAAGTATAAACAAACATTTGAAAGGAAGAAAAAAATATGCATACTTCTTTCAACCACGCACTGAAAAACAAATTATACAAGTAAGTACTTTCTAATAAAAAATCGTTGAGAAAATAAAATTTGTTATTTTTTTATTATCTATGAGATGGAGGTTGTAGTCAAACAGAAGAAAGAAACTACGAATTTAGGTACCTCCAATCAATTGCCAAAAAACACACACACAAAAAACAGCATATCATGATTTTAAAAGGAATCAAACTTAATAAAAACAAAGTTTTATCAGCAAAATCTTTATGCTATTATAAAGAGGAAAGATAAAATTTTGTTTTTATTATTTTTAAATTTTTTAAAAATCTTTTCTAACACGTTTGAAATTTTAATTAAAGTTTCATTTTTTGTTTTCGTCAGCAATTCACGCTATGTTTACGTAAGGCGACTATGAATAAAATGATTTGGGGAAAAGTAAATTTTCCCTCACTCTCAAACGAGTGATTTCTTTTTCGAATCTCAAAGCATATATATATATATATATATATATATATATATATGCTTTGAGATATATATATATATGTATATATATATATATATATATATGCTTTGAGATCAACATCATTGAATTAATCCTTTTTTAATTTATACATATATATATATATATATATAGTGACGTAAATTAATAAATATACATATAATGGTGCACATATGTATAGTAATAATATTCAGTTGTTAATAAAACAGTGCTCAGTGCAATGTAAAAACAGAGCTGTATTATATATATATATATATATATATATATATATATATATATATATATATATCTAAAGAGTGAGGACGTCATTTTAATTTAACCCGAGGAACCTTTCGGCCAACACTTGTCAAGGGTCACGTTGGCAAAATTTCATGAATAGGTAAATAAGAGGACAGAACAGAATGGAATATTTGCAACACTGGGAGAAGATGGAATTCGCTTAAAAATAAATTTATTAAGGAATATTAAAAAGTGAGGGGGGTGTAAACATATAAATTCCACAAGAGTGAAAATAAAAAAGAAAAAGGTTACACTCATAAACTCACCAGTAGTTGCAAAGAGCGTAAGAACTGCTCTTTCTGCCTGCACAGGCTCGGCTGTTGGATTTTAAGGCAAATGGCCTCCAAAATACGTAGATGATATGACGAACGAGCACTGTGCAAGACAGAAAACCAACTGTCCTCATAAGAGGAGGCACAAGCCGGATTGTCCAACAGGTGTTGGCCGATTGCTGAATCAAGCACAGCCTGAGTCGTCCTTATATTGCTGTTAGAATTGCCCAAACGTAAATTCGCGGGGACATGCTGCGCAACCCGTGTCTCCAATCTCAGATTGGTTCGTCCTATGTATGCTGCATCGCAACAGTATTTAAATTTATAAACAACAGAATTTTTACGAAAATAGGACAACCGATCCTTAACAAAAGATGGAAACACAGGCCTTGTTTTATAAACAACACGCAATTTTACTGAAAAATAGCCCGACGAAATATTAGCCGAAACTTTATCAGTAACGGCATGACATTGTCTACCAAGCCAAGGTAATTTTAGGTATAAAGGACAGCCTTCAACTTTTGGTTCTTTAAACCGTTTAATTTTACGGGAAATAACCCGTTTCACAAAATTAATAGGGTACCCGTTCCCCTCAAATATATCATGCAGGCGTGTTAACTCACTGGCCAAGCATTCGGGAGAACAAATATGCAGGGCACGGTGAACCAAAGTTTCTATAAGGCCAATTTTTCGGGACTTAGGGACGAAAGAGTTCCAATTCGTATACAGGCCTGTAAAGGTGGGTTTACGAAACACAGATGTTACGAAAACGTTATCCCTTCGCTGAACAAAGACATCTAAAAATGGAAGACCTCCGTCATTCTCCATCTCCATGGTGAACTTAAGAGAAGGATGTAGGGAATTCAGCTGAACTAAAAACTGTTCAGCTTCAAATGTGCTATTAAATATTGAGAAGGTATCATCAATATAACGACGATAAACTAAAGGTTCATTGACCTTCTCGAATAGCACACGTTCGTAATATCCCACGAAGATATTAGACAGGAAAGGACCCAAAGGACTCCCCATAGCGACACCGTCCGTCTGTGCATACATAATCCCATTGAAACTGAACTCGACTCCTTCAGTAGCCAACCGCATACATTCCAAGAAAATTTCCTCGGGAATAATCGCTGGGCCAAAACCGCCTCGATACAACATGTCAGCACAAATGTTTATACTCTCTAATAACGGGACATTAGTATATAAACTGACAATATCAAACGAAACCATGCACTTTTCGTTTGAAGAAAACTCCAAATTTCTAACCAATTTGGAAAAACTAAAGGAGTCAGGGACGCTATAAGTAGACAAAGCAACAGACAGTGGTTGAATAATCTCGGCCAACCACTTGGCCAACTCATGCTGAATAGACCCCACCATAGAAAGTATTGGTCTGAGGGGAACTCCTTCCTTATGGACTTTAGGAAGGCCATACATTCGGGGTCGCTGAGAGCCCGCAGGCCTAATCCTATTGTAGATGTCTTTGGAAATAATACCTTGTTTATATAAAGTAAGAAACCAACGTTGAATTTTAGCCTCTGTCTTAACAGTGCTATCAAATTTATCGGCTGGACCGATAACGGTGAACTTTGAACGGTCATTCAAAATTATATTCATTTTAGAATGATAATCGTCCAAATTTAGTATAACAACGCCAGCACCTTTATCAGGCTTAGTAATATAAATGTCACCGCGAGCACGCAAGGACCCAATTGTGCGGTAATGTACACCACGCCAGTCAAGAGAGTCTTTCTCACAACTGAGCGAAGTGTAATGGATAGCAGACTCAAGCAAACTGGCCTTAACCTCAGAGCACTTTTCTGAAGATATTGGAACATGATGACAAATTTGCGAGTACAGCAACTCGAACTCAGAGTATATTTGTTCCTTATTGATCTTAGAAGGAGGAATGCAAAAATCTAATCCACGGGAGAGAACGGAGAGTTCAATCCCAGTGAGAGTTACGCTCGACAAATTGAAAATGTGGCGATGTGTCTGGTGATCTACATCGCCACATTTTCAATTTGTCGAGCGTAACTCTCACTGGGATTGAACTCTCCGTTCTCTCCCGTGGATTAGATTTTTGCATTCCTCCTTCTAAGATCAATAAGGAACAAATATACTCTGAGTTCGAGTTGCTGTACTCGCAAATTTGTCATCATGTTCCAATATCTTCAGAAAAGTGCTCTGAGGTTAAGGCCAGTTTGCTTGAGTCTGCTATCCATTACACTTCGCTCAGTTGTGAGAAAGACTCTCTTGACTGGCGTGGTGTACATTACCGCACAATTGGGTCCTTGCGTGCTCGCGGTGACATTTATATTACTAAGCCTGATAAAGGTGCTGGCGTTGTTATACTAAATTTGGACGATTATCATTCTAAAATGAATATAATTTTGAATGACCGTTCAAAGTTCACCGTTATCGGTCCAGCCGATAAATTTGATAGCACTGTTAAGACAGAGGCTAAAATTCAACGTTGGTTTCTTACTTTATATAAACAAGGTATTATTTCCAAAGACATCTACAATAGGATTAGGCCTGCGGGCTCTCAGCGACCCCGAATGTATGGCCTTCCTAAAGTCCATAAGGAAGGAGTTCCCCTCAGACCAATACTTTCTATGGTGGGGTCTATTCAGCATGAGTTGGCCAAGTGGTTGGCCGAGATTATTCAACCACTGTCTGTTGCTTTGTCTACTTATAGCGTCCCTGACTCCTTTAGTTTTTCCAAATTGGTTAGAAATTTGGAGTTTTCTTCAAACGAAAAGTGCATGGTTTCGTTTGATATTGTCAGTTTATATACTAATGTCCCGTTATTAGAGAGTATAAACATTTGTGCTGACATGTTGTATCGAGGCGGTTTTGGCCCAGCGATTATTCCCGAGGAAATTTTCTTGGAATGTATGCGGTTGGCTACTGAAGGAGTCGAGTTCAGTTTCAATGGGATTATGTATGCACAGACGGACGGTGTCGCTATGGGGAGTCCTTTGGGTCCTTTCCTGTCTAATATCTTCGTGGGATATTACGAACGTGTGCTATTCGAGAAGGTCAATGAACCTTTAGTTTATCGTCGTTATATTGATGATACCTTCTCAATATTTAATAGCACATTTGAAGCTGAACAGTTTTTAGTTCAGCTGAATTCCCTACATCCTTCTCTTAAGTTCACCATGGAGATGGAGAATGACGGAGGTCTTCCATTTTTAGATGTCTTTGTTCAGCGAAGGGATAACGTTTTCGTAACATCTGTGTTTCGTAAACCCACCTTTACAGGCCTGTATACGAATTGGAACTCTTTCGTCCCTAAGTCCCGAAAAATTGGCCTTATAGAAACTTTGGTTCACCGTGCCCTGCATATTTGTTCTCCCGAATGCTTGGCCAGTGAGTTAACACGCCTGCATGATATATTTGAGGGGAACGGGTACCCTATTAATTTTGTGAAACGGGTTATTTCCCGTAAAATTAAACGGTTTAAAGAACCAAAAGTTGAAGGCTGTCCTTTATACCTAAAATTACCTTGGCTTGGTAGACAATGTCATGCCGTTACTGATAAAGTTTCGGCTAATATTTCGTCGGGCTATTTTTCAGTAAAATTGCGTGTTGTTTATAAAACAAGGCCTGTGTTTCCATCTTTTGTTAAGGATCGGTTGTCCTATTTTCGTAAAAATTCTGTTGTTTATAAATTTAAATACTGTTGCGATGCAGCATACATAGGACGAACCAATCTGAGATTGGAGACACGGGTTGCGCAGCATGTCCTCGCGAATTTACGTTTGGGCAATTCTAACAGCAATATAAGGACGACTCAGGCTGTGCTTGATTCAGCAATCGGCCAACACCTGTTGGACAATCCGGCTTGTGCCTCCTCTTATGAGGACAGTTGGTTTTCTGTCTTGCACAGTGCTCGTTCGTCATATCATCTACGTATTTTGGAGGCCATTTGCCTTAAAATCCAACAGCCGAGCCTGTGCAGGCAGAAAGAGCAGTTCTTACGCTCTTTGCAACTACTGGTGAGTTTATGAGTGTAACCTTTTTCTTTTTTATTTTCACTCTTGTGGAATTTATATGTTTACACCCCCCTCACTTTTTAATATTCCTTAATAAATTTATTTTTAAGCGAATTCCATCTTCTCCCAGTGTTGCAAATATTCCATTCTGTTCTGTCCTCTTATTTACCTATTCATGAAATTTTGCCAACGTGACCCTTGACAAGTGTTGGGCGAAAGGTTCCTCGGGTTAAATTAAAATGACGTCCTCACTCTTTAGAGCCATTAGTTACTTCTGTGGGTACAATTCCCTATTCATATATATATATATATATATATATATATATATATATATATATTACTAACTATACATATTATTCTACGGCTATGACCCGACTGAGAATTTCATGCGTTATGCATTCATCAGGTGCATATTTCAAACTGATAGTTTATAAGTTTTGAATTTAAATTCACTCGATGTTCATGGGAATTATATTATTATTATTGTTACTATTATTATTATTTCTTTTGATTTCTGTTGTGTAAACAATCAATTTGAGGGCTCTAACTACAACTAATTAATAATACGGATAATTTAGCTGCACTAAATAGCTGTGATACAGCGAAACAGGCATGTCTGAAGATTATACATATATATATATAAAATTCAAAAAAGGAAGTGTATACAGGTAAAATCCCAAAAAATCAGATCCTATTAATATCAATTTTATCAATATTAAAAATTATCCAAGTGGAGGTATCGATCTAAACAGTATGATCTATTTTACAGAGCCAAATAGTAATCTTCTAATATCAAGCCATGAACATGGATACGTTTTTGGGCTCTTTTGTTTGTTACTTTTTATAACATTTTTTTTTTGTTTTTTTAATCGTATCACCCCGAGAAAGGCGGTAACGCCACTGATGTGCAGGGGGGTACGTAATAGTGAAAAGATTGGAAAAGAGAAAGCCGGAAACCACATCCTAAACAGCATATTTGAATAATTAAATTTCGGATCGTTGCTGATGAAGTGAGTAGCTGAAATAGCTATTCAACGAAATGTAATTTTTACAATTTATTGATATACCCCAGTGATTGCATTAAAGGCCGTGCAAATCCTCTTTTGATAGTCATGAGTTATCTCCCTCTAATCCTACTCCCTAAGTTACTTGTTCGTCACTGTAGCTTGGTATTTAACTCAAAACTCTTTGGGTCAAGTCACTGGAAGAATGTGTCCTTAATGACAACAACAGCTGAATTTCTGGGACTTATAAACCTAATATTCTGTAACCATTTTTATGTGCGGACGACAAATTTTAAATAATGTTTTTCTTTCTTAATCCCCTTCCCGCTTTTATTTAACTTCCTGTTTATGGATATGTTTTTGGGCTCCTTCAGGTTTGTTAATTTTTATAACATATTTGAATAATTACATTTTTGTTTTGAATCGTTGCTGATGAAGCGAGTAGCTGAACTAGCTATTCAACGAAATGTATTTTTACAATTTATTGATATACCACAGTGATCGTATTCTTTGTGCAAAGCCTGGTATTGAACTCAAAACTCTTTGGATCAAGACACCGAGACTAACCAACGCCTATATCCACTAGGCCAGGTGTTCTTAATGACAGCAACAACTGAATTTCTGGGACTTATGAAACTAATATTGAGTAACCATTTTTTACCAGAGCTCATATTACAATTTTTGATGTTAACGGTTTTCTTTAGTGTTTTTTGATGTTAATGGTTTTCTCTAGTATTTTTTACCAGAGTTCATATTGCAGTTTTTGACGGTAATGCTTTCGTCAAAGATAATTGTTGATGTTAAAGATTTCGTTAGAAACAAAGAAAAGAGTATTGGATTTTTAAGTGGTATATGTCTCTTTATATGCCATCGGACGCTGGACAATCTTCCCAAAGATGAAGGAAAGACTCGACACAACATATATGTTATTCTACAGAAGAATGCTGAAAATACGATGGACTAATCTTCAAATGTTCTGTACTTGCCCCAAATGAACATAAAAGTCGTGACGGTAGAGTGGGGCAATTTTTAGACTGGACAATGTGCAAACATTTTGGAAAATATGTAAACTAACACTTGTATTGAAATCACCCAACACCGGTTATAGAAATGGAAGATGTCATCATTCTAATGGATTACATCTACACTGACAGCAAAATTGATGCAAATTGGCCGGACTTTATTCTCAAAAACCGAAAAGAAAACACTTGCCTACTAATTGTTATGGCTTGTACAACGGATTGTGTCATAGCAACCAAGGAATTCGAAAAACTATCAAAGTATAAACACCTGAAAAATGAAATAGAAAAAAGCGGAAATTGAAATCAAGAATAGTATTAGTGGTAATAGGAGCGCTTAGAGTGATAAAAAAGGAACAAAAGAACACGTTGAAAAAAGGAAAAAGGCAACACATCGAAAATCAAAGTTAATTTATTTCTACGTACATTGTGGTCTCTAATTTCATTTGATCTAATTTGGAATGGTCTGATTTGAAGAATTTGCAGATATTTGAAAATAAAAGTAAAATTATCTTTCCCGTCGATTTTTTCGCACTTTAGTGCCATACAATTATCTTGCACAATTCGAAAGAGTATAACGTAAAAAAATGATTATTAAACACGGCTACCTATAAAGGTTTTTCCAAGTACACTTTAAATATGCTTTTTTTAATTTACAATAATTTTTAATATTTTCTTTTAATTTGGATGACCGAAAAAACAGAAAAACTAAAGAAACGAGTTTTGTGTGTGTGTGCGCAAATCTATTTCTCCTATTCAGTCAGTTAAGTGCCATCATGATACACGCGTTGGGCGATCATGTCTCGAAAGAGACATGACTGACTGGGCAGAAGATTATCCTACAGTAGGTTGTCACTGGTTTAAAAGCAATCGGATTGTTTGCCAGCCAAATCTATAGAACACAATCTGCCCCATTATTTAACCCATAACTGGAGGGAAGAGGTTGATTAATACATTTTCCAAAGGGTATTTGCGCGAAAGTGAATGCAAGGAAGTCAGTTGGAATTCGAACTGTGCGTTGCGGTGCAGTGGATATCGACTCGGAACGACAAGTCGGGGAGCCGAGTTCGAATTCCTGTGGACTTCCTTGCATTCACTTACGCACAAATGCTCTTGGGACATTTTTGTTCATAATTATAATCAGTTAATTAAGTGCCATACGGGAT